>JAQPZY010000833.1:0-553546 GCA_029931535.1 Margaritifera margaritifera
ACTGACAACAAGCAGCCATAGCAACAACCACGCTAGTTCGGACCAACGCCAGTTGACCTTCCTTCTTCGTCCATGTCACCACCACACAATTAACCAATTTCTCCTTTGGAAACCTTTTGAACATCATTCTTCTGTTCACTGGAGTGTAAGCTCATCGGAACACCAGACTTACCCCCGCCCCCCCACCTTTTAGAACTATGTTTCTATCTGGGACCTCGCGAGAGGGTAATTTTACGTTTTAACCTTTACCCAGGGACAGTTTCCATGGATGTGTTTCCCAACAACAAATATATGTTGTATTCAACGGCCAAATTAACCGGACAGGTCCGATGTTGCCAAATAGGATCACGACGCTCCATTGGAGGAAGTGGCTTTGGTAGAAAATCATTCATCCTACGCAAATCTAGAATGTGTCTGGAGAATCAAAACCAATTTTTGTGACTGTAGAGCAATCTAATAACTATAACGAATTAAAGTAGCTATAAAAAGACGTTTGGACCGCTCATCGATCCTGAAATGTGGGAAAAAAAAAACTGAGTTCAAAAACAGACAATACTCCCTACCTCGACCTATCGCATGAGAATTCCTGTAAGTGGTATTATTTTAGTGCTCAGACAATATTGGTGGAGGACGATTATATGCGGCCCGTCTTCGAATGGGCCCAATTGGCAAAGCCTTAGAAAACAAACCAAAAATGGGTTAGAGATCAAATAACCATCCTGTGGCCAACGAGCCAGTTTCTCTTGCAATTTTTGATAAGGGCATTGATGGAAAGCCAAATTAGACGACGAGAAAGGAAAGAAACAAACACTTACCCCGCGCACGAAAGAAAATTCAATGATTATTCACCTTTTTCCTGCTGGGTTGTTTGAAATTTTGAGGTAGCTGTGAAATAAAAAGTATCATGGTGGAACGAACAACCCACACCAACACAGAATTTCGGAGAGGGTCTTTTCGAGCACCAACTCCCTAATCGAATTGAACGTTTGGTACTGAATTTTAATGTTTGTGTACTCCGATGTTGGTGTGGGAGTACAAACGTGGTGGGTCACACAGCTGCTACTCCACTTGCTGAGAGTCATTCCTTTCAAAAGTGTGTTACTGCTACGCTGGTGCGTTACGAAGAATGGTGGGAAACCCCAACGGTTTCACGTTCAACACCCGTGAATTGTGTACATCCCTCATTATCTTCCAGTCAGTATATCGTTATATTTGAACAGTGTTCCACATTAGTATAAAAGGAGATTTGGGACAAGATGTGCCATTCATTGACAAAGGAAAAAGGTTCACGGTTGAAACTAACATTTTTTCGAAAAAAAAAACACAAGTTCTCTAACGAAATTGTAACTGACGCCCAAACAAAAAAATGTATCCAGTGTACCACGGAGTGGCTCGTGGCTCGACAACGAGGACCCTGGTTTATGGAGATATGTTAAAATCGCGGCTTTTTTCTGGACTGGTCAGCTCCTATTTTGAAACCGTATGGTGACTCGAGGATTTGATTTCATGCCTTAAAAGATGCCGCATTTGACACAAGGAAAAATAATTTTTGCAAAATGTCCTCAATCGACAAACAAAATCCAAAAGAAGCCTTTATGAGAGCAGGCAAAAATGTGTTGATGACTACTGGTAAAGGATCTTTTAGGCCTCCAAGAAAAATCCTACAAATCGCTTCACGCTTCAGACCCTGGACATTTACTTCACATGCAGGCAAGGACAAGGTAGAAGAGCCGACAACAGCGTCTCAAAATCCTTTCAAAGTTCATAAAAAAAACTCACGGCAGTTCCAAAAAGAATAAGAAAAGAAGAAGAACCGTCAGGGAATTAGATTTGTTGTGTCGTGTTTGATTATTAACTGTGAAAAAAATATGAATGCACCGAGATTCTTGCGAATGTACCAAGTCAGAACTGGATATGTTTTCTATGCCTCCCACCATGATGACGATGCAAGAATCCCAATGGGTGGGAATTTCATCCTGTATCGTCTTTGACGGAATCGGCTCCTATCGAATTTGAAATCAAAGGACAAACCGAAGATTACATCGATCTGAATAACAGTTACTTGTACCTGAAACTTCAAGTACAAAAAAAATGACAACACCCTTCCTGGGGAAGCTGCCCCGAGTGGCACCCGTCAATAATTTCATGCATTCCTTGTTCAGCGGAGTAGATTTGTACTTGAATAACAAACTGGTCAGCAGCAGTTTGGATACTTACCCTTACCGTGCTTATTTGGAAAATCTCTTGACGTACGGAAAAGAAGCCAAGAACACTCATCTGGATGCTTCGGTGGTCTGGAAACCTGACACCTCGGAAAAGTTCAACGACACAGAGCTGTCAGTACCGGCGAAGACTTCTGCTAATGATGGTGATCCTATAATTCCAGCAGTCCCTCACAATGTGGGATTCAACGACCGTCGAAAGAAAATCAGACGAAGTTTAGAACTGATGGATCGTTTGCATTTGGACATGTGGTTGCAAGACAAGTATTTGTTGAACGGAGTAGATGTACGCCTGAGACTGAATCGCAGTAGTGCCGCCTTCCATTTGATGGCTCATGCTAACGAGTGGAAAACCAAAATCCAAGAAGCCAAACTTTACGTGCGACGTGTAGAAGTCTTACCAAAAGTAGCCAATGACATCAGTCAATCCTTGAGCAGAACCACTGCTAAGTATCCTGTGCGACGAGTGGAAGTGAAAACCTTTACCATAGCCGCTGGACTCCGATCCAAAGTCGAAGATCACATCTTCCAAGGACAGCTCCCCAAACGTTTGCTGATTGGCATCGTCAGTAATGCAGCCCTCAACGGAGTCCACGATCAGAATCCGTTCGAGTTTAAACACTACAACGTCTCCAAGATAGAAGTCAGTCGAGATGGCAAGACCTTGTGTACCAGACCTTTTGAACCTAACTTTAGCGACGGCCATAAAAATTACTTGCGATCTTACCTGAGCCTGTTTGAAGCCACAGGCCAGTTAGGGCGCGACACCAGCCACGGCATTTCGTACGAGGATTATGCAGGAGGGTATGCTTTGTGGGGATTTGATTTCACTCCGGACCAAGGCAGCGATGAAGGACATTTTCACCCTATAAAATCAGGCCCACTTCGTGTGGAACTTCAGTTTGCAGATCCTCTACCCGACACAGTCAACGTCGTCTTGTATGCAGAATTTGATAATACTCTAGAAATCAACAGTTTGAGAGAAGTGATTCTAGACTATTAGAAGAAGAAAAAAAAGATGCAACACGTAGAAGAAGAACCTATGGAAATAGATGAGGAATTTTGTGAGAAGTCACAAACTACCACAAATGATGATGATGACGAAGTCATTCATTCAGAACCTAAAACCGAGTTTACTGGATTTATTTCTCGATGGCCAGAACACGAAAAACAGTTAGTGTCCTGTTATGCTCAGGAATTGAGTAAAATAATTAACAGTCTAGTCCAAGAACAATGTTATGGATGTCAAATTGATCATCGTAGTCAGATACAACACGACCAATGTATGATGTTGACAGGTGAAGAACAATTGGACAACTATTTGGAAACGGCTTGGTCCCAGAACTCGGACGAAAAAGTGTTGAGACAATGGTATAAAGACTTGGTGAATTCTTCTTTTCCTCCTCCACTTACTCTTCTGGAGATCAGACGCATCGAAGGGCTCATTCAACAGAGTGCAGAACCTATCCGACGTGAATATTCGTGGAATTACAAGACAGATCAATTCAAGTTTAAAGTCAGGTGTGCATTAGTGACCTATTATTTCCATTAAAGAAAAAAAAAAAAAAAGAAGAAAAAAATGGATACTAGAGAACTTTATTACTTATTGAATCGCAGTTCCTATACTTCTTCTTGGAATCCTGTGGTATGTGCTAAAGATGAACTACCTCATCGTAAACCAAAAAACGTTCATGCTTATGTCATCAATACTGACGACAGTGATCTACCAGGAACCCATTGGATTGCCGTGTACTTTCCCAACGATCACAATGTTGGTGTGGAATATTTTGATTCTTATGGATTACCTCCTTTGGAAAAAGACATTATCGAGTTTATGAGAAGAAATGCCGTCTCGACTCGATTCAATAATGTGAGACTACAAGGATCGGATTCTATGGTGTGTGGACAATATTGTGTTCATTATCTTCATCAACGCAGTCTTGGATATTCCTTAGAACATTTACTGACTTATTTTGATAGTGACTATGTTAGAAACGATGCTAAAGTACAACAATGGTTTTGTGAACGTTATGGTTATCTCTTGTCTTTAGCTCACAATCGTAGTGTACATCAAAATGATGATGTCGATGTAGAAAGTTTGACATTTACTTTACCTTCCCAAAGTTGTCAACCTTGTAAATATGTTCCTGTTTGAAAATTTCTGGTTGAATGGTTAGTATTTTTATATTAGAATGGTTATTGTTAATTAAAAAAATGGTTATTGTTGAAAAAAAATATGGTGTTGTGTGGTTTTTTATTGAATTTGAAATAATAATGATTATGTTCTATCTCTCTCTTTCTATCGATCTGAAGTCACCCCCCTCTATCTATTATCTCACTGTCGATCTGAACCCTATTTTTAGGTCAGCGCAATGGATGGTGTGGTGTATGTGTTGGATAAAAAATAAAAAATTTAAAAAATAAAAAAATGGTTGTGTAGTGTGTGTAAGTTTTGTGTTTGATATATAAAAAAATTTTAAAAAAGTAAAAAAATGGATGGTTTATATGTTGGATAGTATGTTGGCGTGATTTCATCCCTTTGTCATACCCTTTCGTCTGATAGCAGGTTTTTGGGGTTTTTAGGCAGCACACAAGGCATTTGGGATAGTGTGTTAGGTTTGGGTTTGGGTTTTGGGTTTATTTGGGTTTGTATATAAAAAAATATAAAATAACAAAAAAATTTTAAATGAGTTACGAAATTTTAGTACTATTTTTTAGTCAGCCAATTTTTTCCATTTTTTTTTTCTTCCGGATTATTTTCAGTCTACGCTAACGTCCGGTACAATTTCGGAAGTTTAGTGTTACTTTTAGCCTAGACCATTATAATCTAATGTTCTGTGCACAACCCCATCGTATAATTTGCGATCAATGGAAAGTGTATCAGCCTTAAGTCAAAATACATCACGGAACGTTTGGATGTATTATTTTGTGAGAATTTTACATCTACGTTTTCAAAAGAAGGATTTTAGTAGACTATGTCTCCAATTCAACCTTGTGATATTTTACCGAAAAAAGAGGATTTTTTTCCTATCGATGTGATTTTTTAAATGGAATGTGTGATTTTGAAATTTCTTAAGGAAAATATACCATAAAAAACGTAAGTGTCGTGATATTTTTAAAAGTAGGAATAAAATATTCTCTCTCTCTCTCTCTCTCTCTCTCTCTCTCTCTCTCTCTCTCTCTCTCTCTCTCTCTCTCTCTCTCCGTCGTAATGTCAATTCTCTCTGTTTCACAAACACACACACTAAGTTTCTTATACAATGATTTCGATTGAAATGATAATGGTATCTGTTCCCGTTTTAAGATGCCTCTCCACAAATGTTGGCAGTAGTCACAATGATTATGT
This sequence comes from Margaritifera margaritifera, assembly GCA_029931535.1. Lineage (NCBI taxonomy): Eukaryota > Metazoa > Mollusca > Bivalvia > Unionida > Margaritiferidae > Margaritifera > Margaritifera margaritifera. The sequence goes on from JAQPZY010000833.1 coordinate 5,569, forward strand.
GAAATGTGACGTTAGTTTTGTAATTTTTTCAAAAACTTGCACCCCTTAAAATTGTACAACGATTTTTCTTCCATAGGTAAATCGTTGGATTATATAAAATCTTGAGTTTAGTTGTTCTTGTGCATGTCAGGTATCTTAGCTTTGTTCCTATTTTGGCACTGCAATGTGTCACGAAAAAATTCTAGATCTACCGTTTTCAGAAGGAAACCCAAAAAAAAAACAAAAAAACAAACAAACAAAACAAACAAGCACATAGCTTTACGGTGTAAGAATGACTCGAGTATGACCCATCCAATTCTGCACTCTATAACCCGTCCTATTCTACACTCTCATTCTTGAGCCCAAACATGCGTTCATGAAAACTGTAACAATGTATTTTAAGTCAGTCCATTTCAGACTGTCGATAAAACAAGACGTGTTTTTTACTGTTCTCCCGTCTTAGGTTTTGGGAAATGTTGTAACATTGTTTGTAGCCGCAAGGCGTGTGCAGCAAAACATAACATATCTTAAATATTTGGGAGGCATACAACAAATGCTACTGCAGTCATTCGACAAGAAATATAACATTGCTTTTTAAAACCGATTCAGGACCACCCATTTTTCAAGAAAGATTAATTCTATTTCCCCTCCCCCCGTAATGTAGTGACGAAGACAACGTCTACTACTACTATCAAAAACCCCACCCCACCCCTTTTTGATGGTAGTAGTAGACGTTGTCTTTTCGTCACTACATTACGGTACCACTCCGTATTGGCATCAAGTACCCCCGCCATGTTAAACTCCCGTATTGGCATCAAGTGCCCCCGCCATGTTAAACTCCCGTAAAGGCATCAAGTGCCCCCGCCATGTTAAACTCCCGTAAAGGCATCAAGTGCCCATTTTTGGCATCAGTACCCCCAGCCTACTACTGTGGTGCACCCAGTGGTGCAAGTAGATTTTAACTCTTACCGGTACGGTACCGACCCCCCGACACCGTCTTTCCGGTACGGCAGTACCGGCAATAAATGTCTTACTGGTGTAACAAAGATGAAATCGGGTTGGGATTGGATTTAGCGAAGACACCGACAGCAATTGCGTTAATAAGATGTTTATTTATAATGCAATTTAACGATGAATGAATCTGACAACATTGTAACAAAATGATATAAGGAAATGATATAGTTCCTAACATGGAAGTAATCAACAACAAATAACTTTAACGAGAAAATCAAAACAGAATCAACGAATGGAACTTATAAACAAACGTGAATACTGTTCTATCACCAATCAACGAATGGAACTTATAAACAAACGTGAATACTGTTCTATCACCAATCAACGAATGGAACTTATAAACAAACGTGAATACTGTTCTATCACCAATCAACGAATGGAACTTATAAACACACGTGAATACTGTTCTATCACCAATCAACGAATGGAACTTATAAACAAACGTGAATACTGTTCTATCACCAATCAACGAATGGAACTTATAAACAAATGTGAATACTGTTCTATCACCAATCAACGAATGGAACTTATAAACAAACGTGAATACTGTTCTATCACCAATCAATGAATGGAACTTATAAACAAATGTGAATACTGTTCTATCACCAATCAACGAACGGAACTTATAAACAAATGTGAATACTGTTCTATCACCAATCAACGAACGGAACTTATAAACAAATGTGAATACTGTTCTATCACCAATCAACGAATGGAACTTATAAACAAACGTGAATACTGTTCTATCACCAATCAACGAATGGAACTTATAAACAAATGTGAATACTGTTCTATCACCAATCAATGAATGGAACTTATAAACAAACGTGAATACTGTTCTATCACCAATCAACGAATGGAACTTATAAACAAATGTGAATACTGTTCTATCACCAATCAACGAATGGAACTTATAAACAAATGTGAATACTGTTCTATCACCAATCAACGAATGGAACTTATAAACAAATGTGAATACTGTTCTATCACCAATCAACGAATTGAAGTATATGATTCACACTCGAATGCAAACAATGTATTATTCAGCACCAAGGGTGACCAAGGCATGTGATTTATACACAAATACGAATAATGTATCATTAATCCACATGCAGGACGCATTTATTATGAATTTATCAATATATCACTCGTCTAGCGATATTTGAATTATGAATTTATCACTCATTTAGCGATATTGAAATATACCAATTAAAACATGGAACACACATATATATATCGTGGCGTCCAGTTGACGACCAAGATGTATTTCCGGTTCCCTCGCTCTAGTCAATGGTCAAGGAGCCACCACGCATGGCCCGCCCCTTCCAGTCTGTTGAAGAGTCCCTCGAGAGCCTCCTCATTCAACACACACCCGCTGGTCGCGAAGCCTTGGTCCCTCACTTCGAGAATACAAGTACTCTCTTCCGAGCCAACGTCACCAGACAGCAGCGTACAGGTTACAAGGAACCCCACAGAGTTCTACGACTCCACATCACCAAACCATAAAACAGCTCTACATATGAAGATGCTCCCGTAACGTGGTTAGCTTCCTGACAAGACTCGTCGTAATGTAAATGTACATAGAGAATTCGCTCTATAAGTACCCTAGCTGTGATGAATATGCTAGAGAACTCGGGAGACTTGGATTTTCACTGCCGGCAATTTTGCACATGCTGCATGGGATGAATCGCACTCAGTATTTCGAAATAACTAGAGCCGAAAAATAAACCACACTCGGGTAACGCTGTACGCGGCGACGAAACCCTAGTACATTTTCGTTCACCCATATACATTTATATAAAGTACACACAATTCCGTGACAACTTGTACGGCGTACCTGACCATACCGGCTTACTTACACCACTGGGTGCACCCCGCTGGAGGCGAATGACAAAACCCACCAAATGTATGTGTATTTCTACAATTACATCCTAGATTATTTCTCGACTTAACGGAAATGGCCGAGCGATGTTCCGATTGGCATTGTACAGCACAGAGTTGTTTTGTGCGCTTTATTGGTCAACCAATATTATCTAACAAGCAATTAAATCATGTGTAATAACTTTCATGCTTGTTTCTACACCTTCTCTAAATCCTATTATAAAATCTTGGTTCCTTCCTGAGAGAAAAATCAGTTTACTCAATAAAAGGTTTATGTGGACTCTTTTAGTGACCTAATAAACGTTGGTGATCTTAGTGCAATAGGCAACACGTCCGCAGGCAAATGCTGCCTCGCATATTTTTTTTTTCTCAGTGATATATGTTGGAAACTTCATTGCTAAAATAACCTTATGTAAACCATATATATATATATATATATATATATATATATATATATATATATATATATATATATATGTGTGTGTGTGTGTGTGTGTGTGTGTGTATGTGTTTTATATATAGAATTAAACGGTATTTAACATGCGTGCGACGAAACAAGAAAGAATACAAAATTTATTTTTAAATATTTCTTTTTTTATTATCCCTTTCCTGAGGTGTCATTGAAAATCTTCTTTAAGAATAACACATTTCTCGATTTCTGCCGACATGTCACATATGCCTATCATGGAATTAGGCAGGTCAGAAATAGTTCTTTGGTGGGATTTCGGTTTGCTGAGGTTTTGATTGGTACAAGAAACACTCGTGGTTAACACGAATTTGCAGGCACATTATTTTTTAAGTCTATTAAGCACCATCGACCAGTTACATATTACGAGTAATCAATTCCATAAGAAACTAAATCTACATTCATATGATGACCCGCTCATCATTCATGTGGCAGGTACATATCATTTGTTTAAATAGGTGGTAATGATCTTTTGCCAATACTTGCCGTGCAATGGACATGCCAAGGACTTCCATCCCCTCCCATAACCCTGTTAGAATGTGCGCAGTGTGTGATTTTCGCCACTTTTGGATCTGGTTCCATTTTTCTCAACAGGTGCAAATGGGGTACGAAGCTCACCAACTTTGTGTTCTATTGTTTAGCTGATGAAAAAGCATTTTGAGATGCCTTTTGGGGTGCTATGAGAAAGTCAAAACTAAAATTTATTAAGAATAGGGATTCATATGATATGCATTTGGTTTATTTTGAGAACATTTATGGAATATAATGTTTAAGGGGAAACTGAATTTAAACTTCCTTGTGCATAACAGTTCAAAACTTCTCAAAAACATAAATACAGCGACTGAATTATTTCTTAGATTCTACTTGTGCCTAGGATATACCGGAAGGCAGCTGTTTTTAGTGCTTCAATGTTTCCAGCAACGGATAAGCAAAAACTTGGTGTGTACTGGTATGAATGTATTAGTACAAACGATTGACCATGAAATGAAAGAAATGTTTTATTCTTATTACTATTAAATAAATGCATATTTTATCTTATTGACTTTCTTAATAGCGGGTAATTGTTTCGTTTTATTTAATTGACCGACTGGAATTATTAACATCCAGAAATATTATTCGCAAACTTATTATAGTTGATTGGTTCACGGATGACAATCATTTTTTTACAGTATAATTTTCGAATGTTTTGGAAGTTCTCCATTTAAACTATCATAGGGCCATTTGATGGCAGCATCTTTTCCTTTCATGGAAATCTGATAGGATAATAACTCAGTAACAGATATATTACATGACAGTTATTGGTGATGTCATATTGCATAGGACGAGAAACGGTTACAATCCCAGGCCTGGAGAGTAAAAGTTTCTGGCATGGTTTGGGAACGGATGAAATGTTTTCATAGAAACGACATTGATCTGTTCGGTCCACCGGCAATTCTGAGGTCTGTATCATGCATTAAAGATGGAAATTGGACTCTAATTGCTGTAGTATCAGCAATTGTAAGACCCCATAACGCATTACAAATAAATCATATTCAGCCACACTTTTAAAATTGCTTGGGGAGTAAATTTAATTTTCGTCGGAACCAAAGAAATCGAAATTAAATATCTAAATATACCTGAAAAGCATTTATTCTCTACAACCGTTTTTAATATCCTTTCTTTCATTTTATTTTCATCCGCTATCTTTACTGACAACTTTGATTTTTGGACTTTCCAACTGTCCCTGTTGTCAAAGCAAACAATTCTGGTATTTGATCAGACTGAAATATAATTTTATTATAGAACAATAAAGTAACTAGGAATTACAAAAGGTTGGCAAATTATCAACTATGATAAAATAGAACAACCTTGTTATTGCGGCTTCGGTGTAAGATATCTGGCTAGATATCAATACCTCCTATGAATATTACTTCAGTTATGGCTACAAAAACCAATTTTGTAAGTTATCCCCTTTCTGATTCACAAATAAGGATGAAAGTACTTACATACCTACATACGTACGTTTGTATGTATGTACGCACGTGTGCTAGTTATTGTTTCATTCAATAATTTTGTTCAAAGTTTGAATTAAAAATTGCAACATTTTTGGACTTTTTAGCGAGTTAATACTTTGCAAGCAGATGAATAATCAAGCGGTTTAGATAGTACTGCAGATTCGTGTATGAAGTTTGGACTTGCTTGATAGACACTCAGCAGAATGCATGAAAACGACAATGTTTAGGCTATTTGGTTTCATGTCAAGATCTCTTATTAGACTGTGCAATCAAAACAAGGAGGAATCTTTTGAAAATTAGGACCCCATCTTATCGAAACCAATGCTGGTATTTTCCTGAATTCAAGTAACGTTAACTACCTGATACATTTGTCCTTGGCAGCAGTGATTTCCAAGTCCTCCTAGGAGAAGTGAATGGTCGAGGCCTATATGATTCTCGAATTTAGCTCAATCTCATCAATATATATATATATATATATATATATATATATATATATATATATATATATATATATATATATATATATATATATATATAGATAGATATATATATATAGATATATATCTGTCTATCTTACCAGCAGTTATCTCATTCTCAGACAATTCTTATACATCATTTTTTTGTCGAAATACTTACAACAGCTGATTTTAAGCATATGTAGTTTAGAATAATTTAGCATGTTTTTTTATATAAATTATGAGTTTTCATCAATCAGTTTATTCATTTTACTTATATGCATCATTACATCTATAAATACCTCCCTAAAAATCAGATACATTCATAAGTATATTACTTATCTACATTCCCATCTACATTAAGTCATACATATACATGCATACATACCGTTTACACATATGTACATATATATATATATATATATATATATATATATATATATATATATATATATATATATATGTGTGTGTGTGTGTGTGTGTGTGCATGCATTCATACATACATACATACATACATACATACATACATACATACATACATACATACATACATACATACATACATACATACATACATACATACATACATACATACATGTCCTAAGCAGTCACCTGAGGGAAACTAGAAAACTTCTAAAGATAATTTGGTTCAGGACATACATACATAGATACATACATACATACATACATACATACATACATACATACATACATACATACATACATACATACATACATACATACATACATACATACATACATACATACATACATACATACATACATACATACATACATACATATGTATGTACGTACATCCGCACATATATGCATACATTCTTACTAACTTTACTGCCACTTAGAAAAGTCTTGTGGATAAATACCATTTGGTATCAAAACAATCCCATTTAAAACTTACACATGAGAATACTTTTCAGACATAAAGTGTAACTTCATTTCTTTCTTGAAGTGAACCATATTTGGTGATTCACAAGTAAATCCGCATCTGTACATGTATAGTTTCTATAGCAACATAAATAAATTGATCACACCATCAGCTTCTCTCCTATTTACTATATCAAGAAGAAATTGTTTCTTTGAAATGGAAAAACTGTGGAGATGATGCACACAGTCTTTAGCCATTCAGTAAAAGTATTGGTAATTGCCTTTGGACACGAGATAGGAAAAAGCGTTTCAAAAGAAATATTACATAAAGAAAATAAATTATTTGGAAGTTTACCAGTTTGATTAAAAAATCTACTTGTGGTAAACTTTTATGCAAAATTATATTTTTAAATCACCAAAGTTTGGGACACTTACCTTGTCTGGCATGGAATAATATTTATTGCATTCATTCTGCTCTAAAGCACTAAATTTCACATTCCATTTCCTTTTTGAAGGTGTATATAAATTATGTATTGTATTGACTATGTACTGTTTTGTATACGTCATATCAATAAAGTTCTGTTCTGTTCCGTTCTGTTAAAACCGAATTTATAACTAATTTTTGTATAGCATTTAGTAACCTACAAAATTCTAGAAAGATTCTATGAAGTATATAATTTATTGACAAAGCTTCCCAATGCAATCCACGAATCCATATTGATATTCATATGAATAATCTTCCTTGAAATTCTTTTTGGGGGGTGGCAAGGGTGTGGGTGGGTGGCGGCGGGTTCATGGTGTGTGAAGATTATCATCACAAAACACCAGTCATGTTAAACATTAAGTCTTTACCATGTTATGAATAGTAAATATACTGTCTTTACTCGCTTATTAGTCGAGTCCAACTGCCAACAACATAGACCCTGATCTGCCGTCTCATAATGCGCCGGCAGATCATGGTTTATGTTGTTTGTTCTACTGATTACAAACAAACTGCATAGACCCAGATCTGTCGGCGCATTATGCATGGGCAGTTTGAAGTTGGACTCGACTTGTACGGTAGTTAGCAGTGAAGCCTTTCTTTCCAATTTGTCTTGTCTAACAGATAAAATTCAGTAATACAATGATTGAATCATGAGCCAAAAGGCTCTATCGGGAAATATTATTAAGAATGAGAGAATACTATGTTTGCATTGCTGAATGACCTGTTAGTCTGGCTTTTCACTACACCAATAGGTTAGTACAATCGTAAATTTACGGCCATGTTTTCGAGATAAATTGTGTATGCGGACTCCACACACATTCATGCACTGGATTGTGTTCGATCAATAATATACAGCTTTATTGTATTATATATATATATATATATATATATATATATATATATATATATATATATATATATATATATATATATATATATACATCTAGATACAGCATGTATAAACAACGCACATTTTCAGCAATGGAATATGGTCTTTTTACACGTGATGAAACACCATGCAATGCGACGCACTCAGAAAAGATATAGATGTAGTGTGTACAAACTATACAGAATTTCAGCAGTGATGTATGGTCAATGTTTTCATGTAATTAAATACCATGCGATCATACAATTATATTCACTCAGAATAGAAGATTTTTCCTGGTCCGGAATCAGGAGGAAAAAACTAGTATGTTGCATAACTTTTCTGCTTGACGAAAATCATGGAAGTTTTAATTTAATTAGGCTTATATGGTGAGGACCCTGTTCAAACCGCCAATACACATCAACAACCTGGTAATTTCAGGTTTGTAGAAACGGGTTCCTTTAGGGCCAAGGAGAAACTAAATTTCAATTGAATGTTAAGAAACAAATGAACTTCTTTCTGTTACGTTATATGCGATTACGACATTTCACGTGCAAAATGAAAATGATTACTCAAGATAAAAACAAACTATTATCAAGATAAAATATGATCCTACCTGGGTGATCTCTCAAGCAGACTCTTTCAGATAAAGAATCTGTTTATGACACGTTTTTGAATGAAAGCTTTGGGTAGTTCAAATGACCCGAATACTACTTACACCGTTTTGCTTTTTCACGTACAAATTCTTGATATTCAGTTACTAGGATCTGTTGTGCGAAGAGTAATGTGTGCATAACACAGCACTATCAGTATCCCTGATATGAATAAACGCTGAGTGATAAAAGCATACAGCAGTTTGGTTAGAGTATGCACCGATTATAACTTAATACTCATCGAAAAACAAGTGGGTGATTGATGTGGCTACAGCAATATGATTTCGAAGTTATGTGTTCAGAGACAATGAAATGAATGACAGGCCGATGCAGGTGATTATCATTACTCTTAGTGTGTTCTAAAATCTTGTGAACATAAGTCACTATCTGAGGGTGTCTAATATTATGCCTACCATACATGCACAAAATTGTTTACTTAGTAGTTATAAACATTTTGAAGAGAGTTTGAAGATTTTCATGACAATTAAGCGGATCTGTGATATTGTCTTCACTATCTCGTAAAGAGGGAATGTAGCAAGTAAGAAAGTTTTAGTTTAAACAGATTTTATTGCCTTTAAACAAAACAGCAATGGAGTCAGGCAAAAACGTCTTAAACTGAGATAAAGTCTCCCCTCAAATATCCAATACAAATTAATACGCGCTAGAGAGAGAGAGAGAGAGAGAGAGAGAGAGAGAGAGAGAGAGAGAGAGTGAGAGAGAGAAGTAGAGAGATAGAGGACCATGTTAGTGATATTTATAGAACCACAGCTATTCACTTAAACAAAAAGTACATAAGTAGAAATAAGTATCACTTATTATTGTTCATTTCACAAATTCAGCAAATCTACCCGTCTCTTTCATAATATTTTGTACAAACTTTCATAAATTAGAGTTTACATCATATCATAACAAAGAAGAACCAAAAGGGAGTAAACTAGCTGCTATTGGAAGCATTTATCGATTCAGAGATTGAATTATTTTTAATCTATTATTTTTAATTACTTTTGCAAGAATTCATTATTTGAATTATTTTCTTATTTTCTAACATTTACATTCGAAGAACAAATGAAGAGTATTGTCAGGACCATCACTGCAACACACAGTCAATTATACAATTTTTAGATAAGCTATTATTAACTTTACTGAAATTGTTTCTTAATCTTGTATATAAAAAGAACAGAACCTTTCAAAGTATCGTACGTATAGAAAATACAAAATTTACTTTAGAAAAATACCAAAAGAGGACGCGAGTGAAATTCCATGAAATGGAATTGTTTATATTGGACAAATAAGTGAAATCAATCCAAATTAAAGATTTTGTTTCTCTTTTAAAAGCTTATTTGATAAAACATTAACATATATATTGTATTGATTACAATTTCATGTTGTCATTTAGCCATTGTGTTATGCATAGAGAGAAGATAGGTTTTGCATGCTGCTCAAACCCTGAATTTTGTTCTCAACAAAATATCTTTGATATTGGTCTTGATTTCAATAGATGAGCTTCAAGGGCTTGTGATTGTGATGCTAATGGTCATTCAGTTCGAGCTGTACACCGAGTTCCACGTTTATGCGAGGTTTTATTACCTATCCTCCACCTTAGGTGGTTTTCTTGCAGTTTTCTTAATCCCTCACCTTTAGCAACAAACTGTAACGAGAATATTTTATGTTATTTTTGGCTGTTGGATGTTGGGTGTTTTACACGGCACAGCAAGACTTTTAAAGTTATAAAAGAAGCCAGAGGGCATTTGCTATAATCTGGGATGACAGAGTGAGGGATGTTAAAGATCCTTGTTCTCTGCCTAAGACCGATCTCTCTTGCCGACGTTACGAGTTTTCAAACGACAATAAAACATGTCTGTCTTTCAGTCATATTTTTAAGAAAAAAATTAATGTTCGTCGTTTCCCGGTGAGCGAAACTCATTTGTATAGGGTTTCGTACATGTCACTTGTATGAATGTGTGCATAGGGCATAGGGGCAGTATGCAATCTGAACCATTTTCTTCAGATAAAAATTTCAGATTATCATTGTATTCAAGGACAATCACATGTGCGCCACTTGTCTGGAGAATATGGTTACGTGCATCTGCATGGATAAATATATAATTGTTTCTTTAGGTTATGTACTTTTTTGAGCTTGCTTTTCTATTGCTCAATTTTTGTTGAACCCACGTTGGAAACAAGACAGAGCAGTCACTTTTTTGCATTTAAGGTTTTGCTAATAGTTTCTTGGTTTCTTTATATTGCCTAGACCACTTCATTTATTTCTTTATACTTTACATGAATCATTAAGAAGCAAACGAATTCATTCTGCTACATGCTCGCTCAACATTTTGGTCTTGGGATCAAGGTGACACGTTTTGCAGCAATTCTTTGAGTGTTGGCTCGACATGCATGCCATGGCCCTCTTGTGTCAATATTTCATCCAAGTTTGATGTAATAAAATGTTTCATCTGGTTTGCACGAGTGTTCCTGCTTTCACCAAACGTTTTCTTAGTGAGCATCAGTCATACTTATACACTTGCTTAGGGAGTAAAGTTATATTTTCGTCGGAACCGCAGAAATCGAAATTAAATGTTTAAATATCCATGAAAAGCATTTCTTCTCTACAACCATTTTTTAAACTGAGTTTTAATATCCTTTTTGTAAATTTTATTTTCAACTGCGCTATCTTTACTGACAACTTTGATTTGTGGACTTATTTTTCCAAATGTCCTTATTGTCAAACAAAACAATACTGGTATTTGATCAGACTGAAATATAATTCTATTACAAAACAATAAATTAACTAGAAATTACACAGGTGTTGGCAAATTATTAACTTTGATAAAATATAACAACCTTGTTATTTCCGCTTCAGTGTAAGATCTCTGGCTAGATATCAATACCTCTTATGAATATTACTTCAGTTATGCCTACAAAAACCCAATTGTAAGTGATCCCCTTCCTGATTCACAAATGAGGATGAAAGTACTTACATACCTACATACGTACGTTTGTATGCATGTACACACGTCTGTTATTTATTGTTTCATTCAATAATTGTGTTCAAAATTTCAATTAAAAAATTGCAAAATTTGCAGCATTTTTAGGGAGAAAATACACATACTGGATACAAATATTCTTGAATGCTAATTGCAGTGGGAGGATGACTTTTAACCTGCATACTGGGAGATTAAAAATCTTTGGATTCTTTTCCCAGTTTGCAAAATTTGTGTTATAATAGCATCTTATAATAAAGTTTATCAAAATATGTAAAACTTTCCAGCCGCAACATAATAAAATTTATACCCATTTTATAAAAGAACATCAGTTTGTCGGTGACAAGACGAACACCTTATACAAGTGAAACCACACCAACTTCACTTTATGACTATGTTTTCAAATCATTGCTCGAGAACCTTATTTGAATTCCGGAGAATGGGTCATGCTTTCCTGGTAACTTTCAATACATAGAAGTAAGCGAAAATAGAATTGGGTGTGTATTTTATTTTCCCCAAGAACTTAGTACATACCACGTTTTGTAAGTCTGAAATATCTTGTCTGCTTGTAAGAGCACCTCTTTTAAGTATATTTTCGTTGAGAAATCTCAATATGTGCGATACAAGTGCAAGATATAATCAAAAGATACAACAATTATTAAATTATAGTTTCAGTGATATTAATTTTTGACAGCATAAAACTGTTATCTTGTGTCATGTTCATGAGAAATTGCAGCACTACTAACTGACATTTCCTTAAAGATATTATGCAGCACAGGAACAACCGATTGCCTGGAAGCCCGAAAAAAGTCGAACTTGAGTCCCTCGAATGGACTAATGCTCTAATGACCGTAAAAAATTTCAAGGAATTATAGATAAGACCATTTCTACTTTCTAACTGCTGACCACAACAGACGTTGACCACCCGATCCTCAGGGACGAAGTAGAGGCTGCAGTAAAAGCGCTAAAGAAGGGGAAGTCAGCTGGGGTAGACAATAACCAGCAGAACTTGTTAAAGCAGGAGGAACTTCCATGATAGATGTCCTCACAACAATCTGCAACCAAATCTGGCAAACAGGAGAATGGCCCACCCATGGACCCAGTCTCTGATCGTGACTCTTCCTAAAAAAGGGAATCTATAACTGTGCCAGAACTACCGAATAATCAGTCTCATCAGTCACCCAAGCAAGGTTATGCTTAAGATCATCCTCAATAGACTGAAACCCCAAGCAGAGCACATCATTACGGAAGAACAGGCAGGTTTCAGAGCAGTACGTAGCACTACAGAACAGATCTTCAATCTTAGAATCCTCTGTGAAAAATATCTCCAGCATCAACAGAATCTCTATCATGTCTTCATTGACTTCAAGAAGGCTTTCGACAAGGTATGGCATGCAGCCTTGTGGGCCACCATGCGGATATACAACATAAACGCAAAACTAATCCGCACTATAGAAACCCTGTATCACAAAGCGACTAGTACAGTTCTCGTCAATGGCAACATAGGAGACTGGTTCAGAACCACAGTCGGAGTCAAACAGGGGTGCCTTCTCTCACCCACTCTCTTCAACATCTACCTGGAAAGGATCACGTCCGACGCCTTGGAAGATCATGAGGGCAGTGTCAGTGTTGGAGGCAGAACACTCATCAAGATGCGCTTCGCTGATGATATCGATGGCTTAGCAGGAGAGGAAGAAGAAATGGAAACCTTAGTGAACCGTCTCAATCAAGCATCACTAAGATATGGGATGGAGATCAACGCTGAAAAGACAAACCTAATGACAAACAACCCGAGTGACATTCAAAATTAAATAAGAGTGAATGGATAGAAGCTGGGCACAGTAACAAGCTTCAAGTACCTAGGTGCTATCGGCTCTGATGAAGGTTCAAAACCTGAGGTTCTTTCCAGGATTGCGCAGACAACAGCTGCTTTGGCTAGGCTGAAGGATATTTGGAAAGACAGCAACATCACGCTTGGGTCCAAGATCAAGCTTTTGCGCTCCCTCGTCATGTCCATATACCGATATGCATGTGAGACATGGACCCTAACAGCAGAATTAGAGAAAAGAATCCATGCCTTAGAGATGAGATGTTATCGAAGGATCCTGAAAATCTCATAATTAGACCACGCCTCTAATGCGGAGGTGCGCACTAAAATCCATGGTGCAATTGGACCTTATGAAGATCTGCTCACCACTGTAAAGAAACGCAAACTTAGATGGTATGGTCACGTCTCACGCTCAACTGGCCTGTCAAAGACAATCCTACAGGGCACAGTGAGAGGAAAGAGAAAACGAGGCAGACAGAAGAAGAGATGGGAAGACAATATCAAAGAGTGGACAGGCATGGACTTTGCAAAGTCCAAAGAGCAGTGGAGAACAGGGAGAAATGGAGAGAGATTGTCGCAAAGTCATCAGAGGCGCCCCTACGACCAGCAAGGTTACTGGAGAAATGAAATGAAAAAAAATGAACTGCTGAGTGTTAAAACCATCTCTGTTATTCTTAAGCGATAATATTTTAAGATTAGCCGCTTTGGCGACCATATTTGATGACAGATTGTCTCTATTTTTATTGAGGACAAACCAGATATCATCAGTAGACTTGGTGAAAACCCAATGCCAATATGATCATCCGTTAAGGAGGAGTGGTGACAACACGATTTCAAAGATGGCCATCGTGGCAGCCATATTTGATATAAAATTGGCAGCATTTGCATTTAGGACCAACTAGATATGACAATACGTTTGTTGGTGAAAACCCTATGTCGATACAGCCATATTTACTGGAGGAGTAGCGATTAGAAGATTTTTAAGAAGGCCACCATGGTAGATTTCAGATAGGCATCATTTCATTCAAGACCAACTAGACACCATAAGAAGTCTTCTGGCAAAAAACCCAAGCAGATATGACTTTCCATTTCTTCGAAGTAGTGATAACAATATTTTCAAGATGGCTGCCATGGCGGCCATATTTGAGTTCACATCGGCACCTATTTTTTATTCGGGACCAACTAGATAAACATAGGAAGTCTTCTGGTGAAAACCCCATGCTGATATGACTTTCTGTTTAGGAAGAGCAGCAATAACAAGATTTTCAAGCTGGCTGCCATGGCGGCCACATTAGACATCAGATCGGCACCGTGTTCATTTAGAACCAACCAGACATCATAAGAAGTCTTTTGGTTGAAACCCCATGCTGATATGACCATCCACTAAGAGGAGTAGCGATAGCAAGATTTTCAAGATGGCCGCTGTGGCAGCCATATTGGATGTCCGAGTGGCACCATTTTCATTTAGGACCAACTAGACCTCATAAGAAGTTTTCTGGTTAAAACCCCAGATTGATATGACTTTAAATTTAGGAGGAGTAGCTAAAACATACTTTTCACATGGTTGCCATGGTTGACATATTGGTTGCGCGGGCGGCACCATTTTCAGTTAGGACCAACTAAACATCATAAAAAGTCTTTTAGTAAAAACCCCATGTTGATATGACCATCCGTTCAGGAGGAGTAACGATAATAAAGTTTGTTGTTGTGGCAATCTGGCGGCCATATTGGAAGTCCTAGCAGCACATTTTTCACTCTTGACCAAATAGAATTTGGAATTAATGTGTGTATAAGGTTTCATGGCAATCCTTCAAGAATTTGGAATTAATGTGTGTATAAGGTTTCATGGCAATCCTTCAAGAATTTGGAATTAATGTGTGTATAAGGTTTCATGGCAATCCTTCAAGAATTTGGTATTAATGTGTGTATAATGTTTCATGGCAATCCTTCAAGAATTTGGAATTAATGTGTGTATAATGTTTCATGGCAATCCTTCAAGAATTTGGAATTAATGTGTGTATAATGTTTCATGGCAATCCTTCAAGAATTTGGAATTAATGTGTGTATAATGTTTCATGGCAATCCTTCAAGAATTTGGAATTAATGTGTGTATAATGTTTCATGGCAATCCTTCAAGAATTTGGAATTAATGTGTGTATAATGTTTCATGGCAATCCTTCAAGAATTTGGAATTAATGTGTGTATAATGTTTCATGGCAATCCTTCAAGAATTTGGAATTAATGTGTGTATAATGTTTCATGGCAATCCTTCAAGAATTTGGAATTAATGTGTGTATAATGTTTCATGGCAATCCTTCAAGAATTTGGAATTAATGTGTGTATAATGTTTCATGGCAATCCTTCAAGAATTTGGAATTAATGTGTGTATAATGTTTCATGGCAATCCTTCAAGAATTTGGAATTAATGTGTGTATAATGTTTCATGGCAATCCTTCAAGAATTTGGAATTAATGTGTGTATAAGGTTTCATGGCAATCCTTCAAGAATTTGGAATTAATGTGTGTATAAGGTTTCATGGCAATCCTTCAAGAATTTGGAATTAATGTGTGTATAAGGTTTCATGGCAATCCTTCAAGAATTTGGAATTAATGTGTGTATAATGTTTCATGGCAATCCTTCAAGAATTTGGAATTAATGTGTGTATAATGTTTCATGGCAATCCTTCAAGAATTTGGAATTAATGTGTGTATAATGTTTCATGGCAATCCTTCAAGAATTTGGAATTAATGTGTGTATAATGTTTCATGGCAATCCTTCAAGAATTTGGAATTAATGTGTGTATAATGTTTCATGGCAATCCTTCAAGAATTTGGAATTAATGTGTGTATAATGTTTCATGGCAATCCTTCAAGAATTTGGAATTAATGTGTGTATAATGTTTCATGGCAATCCTTCAAGAATTTGGAATTAATGTGTGTATAATGTTTCATGGCAATCCTTCAAGAATTTGGAATTAATGTGTGTATAATGTTTCATGGCAATCCTTCAAGAATTTGGAATTAATGTGTGTATAATGTTTCATGGCAATCCTTCAAGAAGTTTAGGCGACGTAGCGATAACAAATTTGTGCTAACGGACGGATGTGCGGACAACGTTCGACGGACAACATGCCATCCCATAAAGGTATATGACCAGTAGAGCTAAAAAAATTGCGTGACAAGTGCACTTTACCATGAACATTTCTTGCCAAACAAGTTTTGTTCCCCACTAAAATGTGTATCTGCTTTCTTTCTAGACAACATCTGTCACTGTCGGCATTAGTGCTTTCGTGATTGCAATCAGATTTTTATGTTTTGCCGATTGTGATACTCAACAATCTTGTGAATCTTGTGGTCGTTACACGAGTTTGTAGTTGTCTAAAATTGGGTGAACGATAAACGTTACTCAGTACAGTGATCCTGCATTATAAAGCCCCTCACTATAAAGCCCCTCAGTATACCACTGCTCCTCTTATAATGTAGGTATTGTAAGTTCTCCATTAAATGGGTCAAATTTTGTGTTATCGTTATTACTTAATTTCTTTCACGTTGTTCTTGGCTCATGATAACCAAATGGTTTCACATCATTAAATATTTTATTTTTGAATTTTAATGTAGTTTATTTTACAAAGTTTAGTTCTTGGCTCATGAGAACCAATTTATTATGCATCAAAAACTATTCTATTTTTGAATATCATGCACTATCAGGATACATGATTGCTTGAAGATCAATCATTAAAAATGTAACGTGGGTCACTTGTTCAAAGGCACCCTTGAACAACTTTATAAAGAAAGTGCACTATATCAGGTTGATAATAGTGAAACAAGAGTTCCAAGTGGATCTGAAAAACAAAATTGATGGACGTTTGTTTACACTAGATTATGCAATCTGGAAAAACATTTTTATAAATTTTATATTAGATTAAATGAGAATTGATTAATACATTTTTTCTTTGGTAGAAAACCTATTTTAGTTGTGTAAACCCTGGTAATGTTTCCCTTCAATGTGAGGACCTACAAAAATTGGTCCAATTAAGTGCTCGTGGACAAATGAAAATAATTTAGTTGGATTTTTAAAAATCATTTTTACAATTTTGAAACCACTTATTTCAATGTTTGGTTTACATCATCGTAAAGTTCAAGGCAATGAGATATGGAAACTGGTTTCAGTACTGGACTAACTAACATGGTTCATTATTAAATAATATTTAGGTGGACCGAAAATGTGCTTTCCGTCAAAGCACATATCTGAAAACAAAAAGCAAACACTCTCGAACGATGTAGACAGTCAAAACATAGAGCTGAAATCAACGAATTAGGAGCAAATAATAATCTGCATGATCATTTATTTAAATCTGATATAATCCTCTGCTTAAGTTCTATAGTTAATGAAACAGGTATCCTCGTGATTATGTGCACAAATATGTTCCAACTTCATTGCTCTGTTGTTTTTGGAATATAAGCAAAATCAAGAATGTGCAAAAAGTTAATGGATCAGCAAAAATAAACAGCAACGATAATATTTTATAATAATAATAATAAGAAGAAGAACAAGAAAAAGAAGAAGAACAAGAAGAAGAAGAAGAAAAGGACCAAAATCATGTATACATTTATTCCTGTATTCTTGTTTCTTACACCTACATCTAAACAATTACATTCTTTAAAACATTTAAATTGAACTCATGAATTTTGCACCTTCAAACCGAAACTTTTTAAAATGTACTAAATATAGGCACTCCCAAATTTGAAATTGGCATTTAAAATTATGGGAATATAAGGATAATTATGTTTTATGGTAAATAAAGGTCATTGTATACAAAGATACTTTTTTAAAAACCCTTTTTGCTCATTCTTAAGCTGTCAGTATTCGGTGGGCCCTATCTGGAACGTTTAGTCATCAACTTTAGATAATAATAGCCAGATCTTATCAAAGAGAGGTTTTATAAAAATGGAGATTGAAAACTTTTCCATCCCACCTGATCTACAGAAACAAGCAATCATTTCAGTGCAAGTGTAGGTTTTACCCGTTGTCCTCGAATGACGTCATCAGGGGAGATAACTTTTAAATCCTTCTACTGAAAGAGTCTACTGGAAACAAAATCGCTCTAGCTTATTTACATATTATCTCGTCTTCCCCATTCTCGTTAATCTGTTGTACATTTAGCAAAATATGTTATTATCCTGATAGATAAATAACCAGCTTACTGCTTTTTCACAATATCGAGAGAAATACAATGCGTTCATTCATTTATTCTATACTAATTAATTATTGGTTAATTTTTACTAAGTATTACTTAATTGTTTCTATTATACAGTGCATATACGAAATATATGTAAAATGTTTATATTTTGAATCAGATCTATTATGCACATATGGTTATAGAGCAGGTTGAGAGCTGAGCTTGAAAATCATGCAAAACTGTTTGACCTTAACACATGGACGACATGACCATGCTGAAGTGAACACAACACAAGCTTTATTTAGCAGTAGATTAAAACAGCAATTTATAGTTACAGACGTGAGGATGCAAACATGCCATACTGCAGAGGATAAGTAACATAATTATGTTGAGTATTAAATATAATATAAGTAACATTTAAATGTAAAAAAATACCATTAAATTTACAATAAATTGTAAAGACCAAATTATAATTAATTATACTAATCTTAGAATGAACAACAATATCGTGTGTAACTCTTAAATCAAACCTATTATATAGCCACTCGTTTTGATACCCCTCTTAACGACCCATTTCTATATTCAAGTTTTGCGATGCAGCTCTAAATCTAGTTATTGCAATTTTAAACGAGTTTCATCTTATCATACACAAGTAGTTTTCAAGTGATAAATATTCTTTATACAAGGAATAATACTCTAGCTTGTTTGATCGCCTTACAGCGGATACCTGTTTTTGCTTACACTGATCAAAAGATTCTGTCTCTTATTTCATTGACTGGAATCACAGTATCAAATTGCTGTCTTCATTCGAGTCCAACATTTTAACAGGGGTATTTATCTGAGTTCCCTCAGTGGGTATCTCCCCAGTTCACTATAGACAACATCCAAATTAGTTCATTTTCACCCCTGATAATTATCTACATAATTTTGTATAAAATTTGTTTCAACATCTTTTCCTGGGAGGAAACCCCATATCTCTGATCCGCAATTAAGCACACATCCATTAAAATCATGTTTTTCTCTCGACAGCCCTGAATCGAACAATTGCTGTGCATTGACATCGTGAATACACCATAGTTCGAATTTTTGACCTACTTTTTTCTTACTCTTGCAAACAAATGTAACATTCACGGATTACTCACCTAGTTATGTTCGGACACCAGAAACCTTTGCTAAACGAATTCCTCTCTTCGGTTCTATGTCTAAACTAATTTGTACAGTGGATTACACCAAACTAATTTATACAGTGGATTACACAAAAAGTTTGAGTTTTACAGTGTCATAAATATGATAATCCATTTCATGGAATAAATTTTCATATAAGAGAAGTAGAATTACGGAAGATTCCCAGTGAGTTCCTATTTTATGAGTCATGACTTCTTTATCAGCAATAATTTCTTTGTTATCAGTGAAGTGGAGTTGTGACCTAACCAATTATAGTGAAAGCGAGTGCACTAACACTTCACACACACACACACACATACACACACACACACACACACACACACACACACACACATGTCATCCAAAATTCAAAGGAATCGTGTAGTCTTGTGGAAATCAGTTCTTTTAAAAGTACTTGGTAATCCAATAAGTCTTGAACGGTGTCATTGACTTCTTCCCACGGAATATGTTGTAACACTGATGACAGAAGTCGTGGTATGGCAAGCTTTATAACGTGTTCGTAGTTTATCAATGTCTGACCATTTGAACGTTCTCAAAGTAACCAGTCATCTATAGCATTCAGATACCAGCGTCAGTCCTTTTACTTTGCATTTGGTATGAAGTTGTCCTTTTTTGTCTCGGGACTTTTTAGGTCCACCACTGGCAAAACTCAAAATAGGGTCTTCAGGATGTTAATCGGTTTAAGCTCCTGAACGTTCGTCTTCGCTGTGTGGGTGATACCTATCAGGGCGATCAATGTACATGCAACTATCGGTGTCAAAATAAAGGACCCGATCTCCTAAAGGTTCCAAGACAGAAGTTTAAACGGGCATTGGCTATCTCGTAAGCAGCAATGACGACATTACCGAACTCGTCGGGTTGTGCAATCTCTGCGACTACTTCGTAATTGACCAAGATCAAATGTTCACGTATGATTTCCACGTGTTTAATGAGCTTTCCTTTATCGTCGATGAGTTGAAAGTATCGACTTGGATCTACCAAGTATTCCGTCTTGGGCAATATCGGACGTTGAGCCAATATTCCCCACAAACAATTCAACATGACTTTTGAAAACGATCGTCTTCCTTTGTTCTATTCGACGTGTTTCAATGTGATGCCTTTGAATTCCTCTTTGTCTCTTGGAGTCTGACACCAAGAAGGATAGCCACCTGCTTCTTACTTCAGTTTCAGAAATTCGTTGACGTAGCCTGAAAAAATCCCTACACTCGAGTCGACGACCTGTTGGTATTGTTCTTTGGAAGGAAAGTGCCTAATTTCGTATACGTTTAACAAGCGATCTTGATCCTAGTGGCGACAAGGCTGGTCTTGATTACGTGTTTCAGCACATGTACAGCATAAACGAAACATCAGTTTTCCGTGGCAATGATGAGGTAAGACGGGATGGCATAACTTCGTCGGCGACAAAACTTTACATTTGATCAAGCCTTCCTATTGGCAAATGTGTTTCACGTCGATGTGTTCTGTCAAAATTTCAGGATGACAGGTGGTGAATCCAGCATATTTACACACCGTATGATACAAGGAACACACATCGATGTATTAGATTTGCTCGCCTTGAGATTTGTTCACTTCGTACAACAAGCGTGTAGTATTGGTTCATCCTCCACATCGTAATGTTCGACGATGCATTTAAATTCTGGATCTGTTTTCAAACGTCGATCATAGTCGTGTTCCCACATTTCCATCACTTGGTATCCTTGACTTTCTAAACTCTGGCGTCGTTGATATGTTTGTCTTACAACTCTTCCATGGTGAATTCTGAGAAGGATTTTTCAGGTCTCGTTGAGGAAAACAAGTAGGACATCCATGAAATAAACATCCCTGAAAGTCGCAGACGATCTGTGTGTTTTCTAAATCCCAACCATCCACAGAAACTTATCCAATTTTCCTTTCTCCACTGTTTCTAGCATGTTGTATCCACATGTTTTGAGTTTCACACAAGTAATGGAGCCAGCGTAAAGCTTTGACTGAATATCGACGGCAGACAGAGAGATAGGACTGAGGTGGTATGATGGTTACTTTATTCGCGGGTATGAACTTCTGTCGGTAGACTAATCCACATGCTTTGGCAATAGAACAAACTTCCTTTAAGGGATAGATACCTCCATGGTCCAAAAATAATTGTCGAAATTTTGCACAACAACGACGTAAAATGTCGACATCGGATTGGCAATATTCCAACATTTCTTCTTGAAAATGAAATGAGTCTGAAGACTGAACTTGGTACCAAGCGTAGAAAGCTTTTCGTTTTGTCAAACCATTCCGCAAAATCAGAGAGAGTACGAGAGCCACGAAATATCCTTTCTCGTCCTCTTGGAATCACACTACAATTCTGACGGTGATGAAATAAAGGTTCTTGAATACAATCGTTGCAAACACGATGAGCCACACAACAATTAGGAATGCGAATTCCAGTCTCGTGTGAGCATTCGAAGTCAAAAAAGATAAAATCCACACTTTTCGTATTATTCTTGATCTGCTGATCATTTAATACTTCCTCAAGTTCTTTATCATATCTTTGAATGTATCACTAATGATTGAAGTCGACGACTTGGTCACAAAGACGACATCTGTTCTTTCCTGCACAAACGTGTGACTTTTTGGGTTATTCGTTCAAACAAGATGTCCACAATTGGGGCACACTCTCAGTAATTCTCAGGCACTTTTCTGCTGTTGGAATTGTTTCTTACGTTGTCGCTAGGAACAAGCTGGACTGACAAATGTTCGCTTGCAAGTAGAGCAATGAATTCTTTCTTTTTCTTCGGGAAGACAGGATCTGGAAGCTAAACAGAAACGACATCTCTTCTCACAATGCATATGTTGCTCCCGATTGATAAATCCTTGGTCGCATTTCTCGAAATAGTAAGTGTATCCAATAAATCCTGTGATAGTTGTTATAGCATCGAAATTATCTTGGTGATGATAAATGTGAAAGCATTTTACGTCTGGGAAATACGGTCCTCGAAGCATGAGAGCTCCGCGAACGACTTGATCGTACACTTTCAACGTATAAAAAGTGCCAGCACGTCTTGAACTTTTTGCATTTCAGGAACTCCACACACGTTCTCTTTGGAAATGCATGCTTGCTGCAAAAAGGAGTTCTGCTTTTTTCGTTGTTGGGGTCTTTATGATAGCCTAATGTTTTTCCATAATCATTTCCATTCTGCTGTATCGTTCTTCTCTGCGTGAGTTCGAGCCACTACGATGGCACGGGGTAAAGACATTTGTTTTTTAATGGTTGTTAATGTGAAGGATACTTCGTTTGGTGCCGCGAAGTTCATCCACCGATAAAACTTTGCGTCGTCCGCTACCTCTTGGAGGTGAAACGAATGACATGTGAAGAGTAGCTTTTCTATCGCTCTTGCCAATCTGATCATTGGATTGTTCGATGCGTTCAATTTTGTCCAAGATTTTTGAAAAAGTTAATTCTGCAGGTGTACTAATTTCGATTCAGACTGGAGACTTCAAACTATCGTGAGTGATGGATAGTCTCAAACGATTATGATCTTTAGCTTGGCATTGTCATTCAAGTTCTTTAACATTGAATCCAATAAATCCGAATGAAGACAGCTGCTTTCTATGGTGGAACTTTAGGCTTGAACTCTTTAAATTTTACTGTGTACGTGGAATTTGTATTTGACTAGGGTACACACTTTCTCCTTAAATATATATATATATATATATATATATATATATATATATATATATATATATATATATATATATATATATATATATATATATATATAGAGAGAGAGAGAGAGAGAGAGAGAGAGAGAGAGAGAGAGAGAGAGAGAGAGAGAGAGAGAGAGAGAGAGATCCGCTTCTTTAAGAGAATTCACTCATTCATTTTCAATCTGTAAAGATGGAAGTGGCACAACAGATCACACTTCTATTCAGAAATTTACAAAGTGTCATTCGAAAGTACACTTCTAACAAGACTTCTGACAACTCCACTCGAGATAAAAGTTAAAATACCTACTATGTCAGTCAGGAAAAAGGCTCCAGAATGTCCACAACGTCAAAGAATAGGAACCTCTAAAAAGAAAAAAGAGAAAAAAGAGAAGGAGCGCTCAGAAGCAGAAGAATAAGAAAAAGAACCCATACCCGTAAAGAAATTCAAGAAGGCGAGACAAGCATAAAACACAGCAGAAGAAGAACCCGTGCCACTGGAGAAATTTCAAAGAGAATGACAGTGAAAGAAGAAGGAAATGGACTTTGTGATGTGTTATGAAATTTCATTGTGATTCCTATTCACGAGAATATACACACAAAAAGTAAGTGAATCTATGTCTTGATTTTTCTTTAGTATGGACAAGATCTTCACACACGCACACATTTTATATGAAGAGATTTGAGTTTTGTTTGATTTGGCAATCATTGAATAGTATCCCTTTTCTAAGAGATAGAGGTGGCCCTGAAAAGGGCCCATGGAGTTCTTAATAAAAACCGTATGGACTTGACATGATCAGTTGTAACTGTCTTAAGCCTTTTCCACACCCAAGTCCTACTCCTGTAGTTGCTGTAGCGGTAGTAGTAGTGATTGCTGCTGTTGCTGGTGTGTCAGTAGTGGTGGTGAACGTCGATGTAGTCATAGAAGGTTTAAAAGTCATGGATCGTGAAGGTCTCTTTGTCTTCGGTGGGGTTAAAGAAGTTGATACATTTCTCTGAGATGTTTTACTCCAATAGAAATGTGTTGTAACAAACCAACCGTTTTATATTCACTCTCTTCCTTCTCACTGTTCAAATTTTACCTACTCTCTTCTTCTTGCTTTCTTTTTTACTCTTCTTGTCCTTGGTTTTGTTGAATAAATACTTGTTTTTCTTCTTTTTGACGTTGCAACAAGCTCTTCAACTCTTTCTTCTGTTTCTTTCTGAAGTTATCATAGACTATTAATGATGGAGAAGGAGGTGAAGGTGGTACTACAGGCAAAACTTCTTGCAAAGAAGATAAGAGATCGCACAAGGTCAAATTGAAGTCATTCTCTTCTGGAAGAATACTTGATACAGCAGCAGTAGTAGTCATCGTACTATCACTCCAGGTATAGCAAGTATCCACTGCAGGCGCACCCCAATACACCGTCTTCATTTCAGCCACAGGTATTTTACTTAAACTCTTCAGCAATGGTACATCGTAAGAACGCTAGTGCGTATATGCATTTAAAGTGGCGTCACGCGTCCGCTATTTTCTGATTGGAAGATAGACAACACACCCTGACTGAATTATGTTACACGCATTCTGATTGGTGGAAGATTCAAATCTGTTTCGACCGGTCCTGGACTATATATAGAGGTGTGGTCACCTATTGTGTCACCTATTATGAAAACAATGCAACCAAAATGTCGACAAGTGTTAATTACTCTAGGATTGTTTCCGGCATGCTGTTTAATCGTGGACCATTCCCAGGATCACAAACACAGCTATTTGGAAGAGAAGAATCTATGTGGAGAAGCAAGGATGCCTTAAACGAGTGTTGGTCTGTTGACCTGCTGTGAGGAGAAGTTTGCGGAGAAGCACTTAAACAGTATGGTATGTGTTAACCTTCTTTGGTTAACCCACCAGAACGGCCCTTTTTAGGGCCACCCAGATCTCTTCGAAAAGAGAGATACTATTCAAATTTATTGCCACTCTATTTGATTTATGTTTGTATGTTATATGTTTGTGTATGTCCATGTCTGTTCACAACCGAACTAAAACTTAAAACCCCTTCACCTCTTCTTGTGTGTGATAGTATGTTTGTGGGTATGGTGTGTATATAAACATACTACCCTTTGATTTGGCGTGTGATAGTATGTTTCCGTGTATGTAAGTGTAAACACTCCTGCTTGTGTGTGATAGTATGTTTGATTTCATCCCCCTTCTTTTGCATACTACACTTTTCGTTGGTTAGTAGGTGTAGGAGTTTTTGGTCACTACATACACCATGTTGGATAGTATATGTGGGATATTGGATAGTAGATAACTAGGTTTTGGATAGTATAAGTTGGGATATTATTTGGTATGTGTGTGGTGATAACTAGATAACTAGGTGATCGACAGTAGATCACTAAATGTTGGATAGTAGATCACTTTTTCACATTGCCTAATTTTAACATTACATTTCCCGTTGAGCCCTCGATCGTTATTTAGTGTAAACATTAAACATACGGCGTAATGTTAATTCCCGTAGAGCCCCAGAAATTTCTCAATATATTATTGAGGTAAATCAACCACTTCTAGCAAATGTAACCATGTAGCCCCATTTGAGGTCGACCACTTCTAACAATGTAACAATGTACCCTCAATGTTAAATTCCCGTAGAGCCCAAGATAGTCCCTCAATGTAAACCTACGGCGTAATGTTAATTCCCGCAGACATTCCGATCGTCACATATAACTATTTGTATGACTGACCTCGAAGTTGCGAATGTCAGTACATCTGCCCCGTCCACACCATCCCACTCATGGTCCGTGACCATTCGAAACATCTCTGTGTCTTTCCGATGAGAGTCGAATAACTTCAACACTCTGAAAGAGACTCGGAGGTAATCGTAGTGATACTTCCCAAATGTATAGTTTTGCAATGATGTCATCACTAGCATTGAACCTATCAAACACCGGTATCTGACTTACTCGAGTAGTTATTGACTCAGTTTTATCCTCTTAGACCTTTGTCTTTGATAACGAAGAAAATACTTCTAGCCTGCTAGTTTTGTTTCAAAACTAAACATTTATAGTTAATGCCATGTTGAAATTTATTCCCAAGATTTTCCAAGATTCATGTAGAGAAAGTCTATGATGACGAAATTAGAAACTTGTAAGGCAAGATGAAGGACAAGACCCGAGTAAACCAAATGTTTTGACCTACCGGAAGAGGGTATCAAGCCTGTTGTAGCCTGTATGTAAAAACTATCAATTGGTAAGTTTTTGGCGGACGAACATCCGGTTAGATGTGCAACAGATTCTTATAAAATGATAGTTGTTGAAAATAACACTTGACGACGTTTCAATAATCAATGAAATACCCGCACTTTCAATTTGTAATGTTATTTATGTAACTTTATAATGAACAAACTGAAGAAATCATTCAGATTCAATTGCCTGAAACTGTTGCTTACATACGCTGTTAGTGATGACACGTCATCTCTAGTAATAGTGACGTTTATTAAGTTGTTATGATGTAATAACAACCATGGGCTTAAGGGCAGTTTAAAATAAAATGGCCATTATTTACATTCGATGTTTATTCTAGCATGCGATGGAAAAGGCAGAGGATTTTCCGATTGGGGTCGTGACGTACTCTAACGGAGAGGTCAAGGGAGCATATTCAAGTTTGGGGCTTGCAAGTCACTAATTATACGAACTGAAAACCAGTCTACCTTAAAGTGCCCTGAACCAGTCGAACTTAATAACAAAGAACGAACACAACCGAATATCTCCATTGGGGCAAGATTTCATCAGCCGGCGAAACGAGGAAAAATTTGTTTGTTTATAGGAAATAACACGATTGATAAACAAGACTAAGTACATTTTATCTAAGAATGCCGACCATCACTGTTAATTGCGACGAGCTGTTCACGGGTCTCGGTAGATCATACAGTAAGTTAGCCTATGGCCGAAAATCGGTGAAAACCAACTTTCGATTCCATATGTAACTGTCTCGACAGTTCCCATGATCACTGTCTCGACAGTTCCCATTAACGAGGCATTTTAACTGGAATTGTGGAGTCTTTTGATACATTACTCGCAAGTGTTGCTCCTAATTGCGACAGACTTAAGAATTAAGATCTAGTACTGAGTTCTTGGAACCCAATTCATGTTCGACCACGCTTATTGATTCTCAGACATTTGGTGTACATCATTTCCGCCTAGCAACCTGTCACCTGGCATCTTATTCGGTGAAAACATTCATAGCGCGACCGTTAACTGCGTAGATTCATTGTTGTTACTTTCTTCTTGTCATATGCCGTGATCTGATAAATACGTTTCTGCTCAACTTTTGACAGCAACTTTTTGTTAATCTGGTGGTTGTTGTCGACACAGATCTTTCATTTAAGGTTTATTTTGAGATGTTTGATTGCTAAAATCTAAGACTATTATAGTACTCTCCAGGTTAGCTAATACCTGCATATTTCTGCGAGACTTATGTATATAATTGAGTTATTTTTCAGTAATAAAAGCAACACAACAGAATATCATCAGTTATTCAGTCTGTTCATATATTAATGACCTGTCATTTAAACAAGTCAAGGCTTAGTCCTAAAATGTAAGACGCCCACCCCGAATCATAAATATCTTGGTGGACATCTTATATTTTATGACTAGTCATGGCTATGAAGTAATATTATAGTTTTTAATGGAGCATCAAAATTACATTCCAAGTTAACAAACTGTTTGTGTCTTTCACAAAACATGAACATCTAGATGACAAAGAACTTTTTTTCTGACTGTGTGTCATGCTTATCCAGATGCTGTATCACAAATGGTGGCCTGTTCTTTGTAATCATATGCTTAGATAATTTAAAGGACACTTATAATAATTTTTGATAAGAGCTTGCATTTGTTTTTAGCTGGAATAAACTAAGTAGACTTCAGTCTCCAATAGTATGCATGCATTGTTTTGAACATGAGCAAAAGTGTTGGAAAAAGAGACCCAGGTGTGAATCACACCCAGCTGCTCCTTTGATAGATATAGGATGAAGTTAGTACTCCACCAGCAAAGTAAGGTAGGAGTATTAGTACTATGTAGGACCACACCACACCTTTTATAATCTATGAGAAAAGCAGTGATGACATTATCCTTGTTGAACTTCAAGGGGTGTTTTGATTGCACCACACATTCTATAAATTGTTCTTGGTCTCACCACCATCTGGAAGAACCCCTGCAACTCTGAACTGAGCATGCTTTCTGTGCTGGAATACATGGTAAATCATCATACATCGTAATCATTTAGCAGAATAGACTCGATCTCTTGTAACAGTTATCGAATAGTACTAGGGTGTAAGGTTTGTATGATTTGTTTTGAAACTGGAATTATGTTTTTGATTTGAAAAAAATCATAAAATGCCGGTGTTAAGTTGTGTAAAGTGTACTTTAGTGCTTTCATGATTGACCTATACTGTATTTACCGTATATCTTGGGACAAGATAAAATAAATGATTTTTATCCTGTCCCATAAACTTTTTTCAACTAGATCATATGTCCCAAAAGTTAAGAACGAAACAAATTCTGTTGAATTTGCCGCCCACTCCCCCCTCCCAGCACTTCCATGTTACAATAAGATAGGTAATTAAACGTTTATTTGATAATAAACTGAAAGAAACTAACCTTGTACTGTTCTCATTTATTCCTCTTGTTTTTGTTCTTCATAAGCAATTTATGTATAAAAGACACAAACGTATCCACTATCACTAACGTGTCCACTAACACCACATGGTCCGGTAATGTAGAGTACTGGTAGTGTGTATCGCTTATGTCAGATAACAACATTGACACATGGTTTTATTGACGTGAATATAGATAAACGAATCATGTTTGGTTGTCCTCAGAAGTTTGAATACCGGTATATTATTAAACTGAAAATTGGATCCAGCAAAATCACAAACAATAGAAAGAGAGAGACAGAGAAATAACAGCCGATTGCTTGAAGGCACCAGCAATTCACGCATGACCCGGTGTATGGTGCAAAATAACCAGGAGTGTATTATATCCAGGTTAAGAATATTTCAATATTTCGCAAATAAAAATCATTATTAGGAAATACATTCACAGTGAGAGCAAATGACAATATTTTCGCTAGGATGGGATACAGAACGTATTCTTAAAGACAATTAATGCCGTGTATACTATTTATCCTGCAGACATCAATGCCTGTTTTTATCAGTTATGATTACAGATGGCAAACAATAGAAGACCGGGTGGTGAATAAACACGGTTGGTAGTGAGCAATAAACTCTTTGTTTCAATTTACCAGTAGGATATCATATACAAAGTTTATTTTATTACAAAGCAAGCAGACCCTGTAAGCCGACTCAGGATTCTTTTAAGTGTGCAGATTTTTCATATACAAAGTCGGGCGACCAAGTAAAGCGTAGCTTTGGTTTCTTTTTAGCAGTATTCACAGGAATTTTTGAAAATAAATTGAAACAGTGGAACAGTCGGAGTCTGTAAGTGACACTTTGAGCATACATTGTGAAATGTACCGGTATTAAAGGATTTGCCACAACTAAACAGGTGTCAATTGTGTGGCATGATCACAGGAAGTTCAGATAAATTCTGTCAGGTGAATATAGGACTCTACTTGGCACTGAACAAGTATCAACTTTGCGGCTCGATCAAAGGGTTGACAAAACAAAGCGAGGCTGCCTTTACGAGCTAAGGGATTTGCACTGGCAGATAACTGAGGAAATATTACTTGGGAATTAGATCTGGCTTATGAAAAAGGCAAATATAAATCAACTCAAAACTTTTATTGCATCAAACAGTGTTTATACAGCAAAACAAAATATAATACAAGTACGGGTTGCTCTGACTTGTATGTAGTGCAAACATCTAGTCTCCTATATTGTCCATAGATTTATCAAATTTTGTTCTTCAAAAGTTTGCAGTTTAGAAGAAAAGTGTGAACAAACAACACTGAGAGCGGTTTTTATTTTCTTTATTTAATAAAATATAAGTTTGGGTGCATTTTTTTACCAGCTTAGCATAAATATTATGATTCAAAAGGTGTCCCAAAACTTACAACTTGAAAAAAAATGAGCTGTCCCAGAACTTACAGTGCACAAAAAAATTACTTTAAAAATTAATTTATGGTGTCCCAACATATATGGTGTCCCAAGATATACGGTAGTTGGTAGTAGGAAATCTAATGCTGGCGTTTTTCTGCAATAATTATGTTTATGAGCTTTTTTGTTGAGTAATAAACACAGCATACCTGAGTAACATCTGTTTTGCTATTAATAGCTTGGAAAAGCTAGACTTGGTAGGACTACACCTCATTTATTATGGTATTCAGAAAATGAATATTGCAAAAAGTGAATAACAGTATGAAGACGTTTTGGTTCAGCATGGTGTTATATACTGACATATATGACTTTTTGTTTGTTTTTACATGTGATAAAATTTGAGAATGTGCTAAAGTTGCGTTCAAATGCTATTGCAAATGATATACCTGGTGCTGCATCTAGAAATGTATTGCAAATGGCTTCACTAATGGACAAAGGGAGTTTATTTAACATAAGCAATAATAATTTCATACCATTTTTTTCCCCGTTAATGTGGACAGTATCTATTCAACTCACCTCAAAGATTCAAGGCTCTACGAATGCTAAAACTGTGGCAATGTCAAATGGTTTTTCTTTTCTTTGTAAAGTTATGCTAGAGAACCAAAGTTATAAGTATGGGAAATCAGGGACGATAACTCCACCAAATGATTTTGTGGAATGCTGGAAATTGGACTAATTCAAGGTCTCATCAGTACATTGAGAAAGCTTCATGCCAAATTTGGTTGAAATCCAACAATCCATGGTAAAGATATGGTGCGGTGGAAACCAAGGTCAGGAGGACAGGCAATCAGGGGCATAACTCCTGTAACTAATGTCATTTTGTGTTGGAAATCAAACTCATTCAAGGTCTCACCACTATGAAACTTCATGCCAAATTTACTTGTAATCCTAACTGCAGTTAATAAAGATATGCTGCAAAAAACAAAGTTAGGATGAGCAGCAAATCAGCATAACTATTCTAAATGATGATATAGAAGGCTTAAAATCACATTCTTTCAAGGTGTCGTAAGTATAAAGCAGCATACCAGCTTTGGTTACAATCCAACAATTCCTTGTAGCTATATCTAATGTAAATTAAATTATTGATAGATGGACAGACAGACATGATTACTGTAGGTCTCCACTGACTTTTACGAGCAGAACCATCATTATTATTATTATTATTATTATTATTATTATATCACCATTATAATAATAAATTATCATCATGAAGAAGGGTGAAAGAAATACATTTTAATAGCAGTAATACATTACCTGCTTTTATTATATTGCTATGTCTTTTCCTGGCACTAGTCCCCAGTCCAAGGACATTATTATCTTCGCATATTAGTATTAGTAACTGGAGGTCTAGAATAAAGACAACATGATCCAGTTTTATACCTTAGTCCTCTTCCGACAATTGGAATATCTTCCTTCTTTTCCTTGCACTGTATGCATATATACAGCCATGTCTCTTGGGCATTCAATGCTTCATCAATTTAGGCATCATTTGGCATATCTACTGTCAATCATATCCTTTTTTGTATTTGTTAATTTCTCACAACTACTTGCTTTGTTTTCATGTATCTGCATTCATTTTCATTGGTTTTAAAAGTTTTGAGCACATCACTAGTGAAGCAGTGCCTCTTGTGTTTCATCTTTCCAATACTAACTAGTGTCAGGGTGAGTATTTCCTACCCTTTTGTTGTTCCCGTTTATTATTTATATATTTTCTTTCAGCATTCAGTGATGCCTCAAGGTATTGAGAAATATGGGCATAAAAAGGTAGTGTGGGACTCTCATACCACCTGCCTTGCTTTAAAGGAATGTGCATGCAAGGACCATTGCCCCATTTGTTGTCTGTGGTCTGAAATAATTATTGACTTGGCAGAAAGTAGCTGGCCCAAAGGGCCAGGAAGAACAGTCATGCCTCTTCATCTTCTTCACAGGATGGCTCCCTCTTTTCCCAGGAGGAGGCTATGGCACTTCCTGGTGTGCAGAATTCGGTTGCTTCATTGACTGACTTCCTGGATCGACAGAATAGATATTACCATGGCTGCGGATCCATAACATAAAAGCTATGAGACAGTATATCCCTCAAAAACAGTAGAAATGTGCTGCAGACAAATCTGTCTGCGATAACTATTATGAATAAACAATGTCAGTCCCAAAACTACCAACATAGCATACAGGGTTTGGGGTCTGATTTATTGGACCAACTGGGTGTTAAAAAAATACTTGTGCATCCATACTAGAGATGATTCTGCTATTCTAATTAGGGCTGCCTGGGGGCTCCAGTTTTTGTTGGTTGACCCAACATTTTTGCCTGTCAGTATTTGTCCCTCCTTCCATTCATATCTGTAACAAATGTTACAAGATCAGAACTGTAAATTTACCTTGTTATCTTTCCCTGAAGTCATCTTGATCATAGAAAAGCTTAGTGTTGCTTAATAGTGATCAGATTCTTCAAAATAAGGTGCACCATCAAAGAGCAGGCAGCTTCCTCATTGTGGTAGCAACAGGCATTGATTCCTTCCCTAATTAGATAATTTTTAAAAAATGTTTGGTTGTTGACATTACATACTGTTATAGACTGATCAACACAATATGTGCTCTGAATTGCTTAGATTGAACAAAGAGCCTGTGATTCATTTTCCAAGGTAAATATATACCTGGCGTCACATGTTCTACCGTTTCACGCTAAATGACTTTTTTGATGACTTTGCTTCTAATGAACCGAACAGTGTATTTTTTTTTATAACATTCTGTTTCTTGCGTTTTATATGATATACAATATGAATATTGAATACTATACAGTAAAACCTATCTTGAAAGACCACCTCTTCTGCCCAAAATTATTGTCTCTCAAGACAGGTGGTCTCTCTCATTACAGGTCATAATACTGTATAATCAATCAGTCTGTGCTTCAAGGACCTGGTCTCTCTAGGAAAGTGATCTATCATAACAGTGGTTTTTCAGGATAGGTTTTACGTTATAGTATTCAATATTCTAGTTTTCTGAAGTGTGTCTTCTTGGTAAATACATAGTCATATAGATAAGACTTTACACTGCTGTTTATACTGACGGGGGTTTGCAAGTATAAATAGCAGTGTAAGATCTTATTGATAGGACTAGGTATATCCATCGCAAACAGATTCCAATCCTTTAGAAAAGAACTAATTCAATGTGAAAGTAACTAAAGGTACCATATGTCATTTTTATTCCAGTAACACCTGTAAGTAGCAAACAATTATATTATATTTCAGCCAGAATTTATATTATTTTGGCTGAA
This sequence comes from Margaritifera margaritifera, assembly GCA_029931535.1. Taxonomy (NCBI): domain Eukaryota; kingdom Metazoa; phylum Mollusca; class Bivalvia; order Unionida; family Margaritiferidae; genus Margaritifera; species Margaritifera margaritifera. The sequence goes on from JAQPZY010000833.1 coordinate 39,453, forward strand.
TAAACAGATACTACTACAAACAAGGCAACTTATCTACAATACAAAAAACAAATTATACAACTAATTTTGATTTACACCATACACCGACCCATGTATTAATAATAATTTTAAAAACAATGCATGGTGGCCATTAAAGTCACCAAGCAAAACAAAAGGTGTTGGTTACCAACACCTTTTGTTTTGCTTGGTGACTTTAACGGCCACCATGCAATTTGGGGCTGTAAAGATGGGAAAGGAATAGAAGACTTTGTTTCAAACATAATCATTGCCTTTTTGATGATAAGTCTTATACCTACCTGCATCCTGCCACAGGATCTTACTCGTGCTTAGATCTTACCATCTGCAATCACACGACTTTTCATGGGAAAATGTTGACAACCTATGTTGTGGTGACCACTTTCCAGTATACTTAATTAGAAATATTCTCAAAATTCAAGGGCTCGGGCAGAGATGGTAATTGAACAAGGCAGAGTGTGAAACGTTTCAATCCTTATCTGAATCAAATTTTACAGTTGATTGTTTTTACAACAAAGTGGATTCAATACCCCTTTTTTACAAAGATACTCCAGGATGTTGCTATGGATACAATACCAAACACTTTTTGTGGTTCCTAAATGTGTCAACAAACCATAGTTTGATGATGCATGCAAAGACGCTATCAGGAAACAGAAACGGCCCTTAAACATTTCAATACCAATCCATCAACTGAAAATCTGAATAAACATCTTGTATAGTATACAATAAGCTAAAGCTTGTACCATTAGAGAGAACAAGAGAAAAACATGGAGATCCTATGTCTCTAGGTTGAACTCTCACTGTTCTGTGAAATAAGTATGAAATATGGTACAAAAAATCATTGACAAAAATAAAAGAAGCTGTATCAAACATATAAAGAAATCTGATGGAATGGTCATGTCCAAACCAGAAATCTCAAAATACATTAGCCAAAACATTCTCGAAAAACTCTTCACAAGAGAATTATTCTGAAAACTTTGCAGTGTCAAAAACCTGAATGAAAAGTTTCCTCTAAATTTCTCTGCAGAAGATTGCAATATGCCTTTCACACTCAGAGAACTACAGGACTGATTGAACCAATGACATTGCATCAGGACCAGATGATATCCACTATCAACTTTGGAAACACTTGCCTGATACAGTTCTCAATACATTGCCAAACATTTTCAATAATATTTGAGAAACTGGCAACTTTCTGCAGTTTTGGTGAGAAGCAACAGTGATAGTATCCTAATCCTGGAAAGGACCATATGAACGCTTCCAGATATCGTCCCATATTATTAAGAAGCTGTATTTGCAACATCATGGAATGGATAGTAATGATAGACTCGTCTGGTATCTTAAAGCCAACAAACTACTGTCGGGCGTTCATTGTGGATTCAGATGCCAGAGAAGCACGACAGAACATCTTGTCCGACTTGAAGCATTTTTAGAGAAGCTTTCATAAAGAAAGAACATATAGTTGCCATCTTTTTTGACTTGGAGAAAGTTTATGACACCACATGGAAGTACAGCATGTTGAATGGTCTATTTAACCTAGGTCAAAGGGACCGCCTTCCTAACTTTATCTCCAATGTATTGAAAGATAGAAATTTCAGAGATAAGGTAGGCAGCACCCTTTCTGGAAGCTATACTTGGGAAATGGGTGTACCTCGGGGCAGCTTATTGTTAATCACCCTATTCAACATCAAAATGAACAGCTTTGTGAAATGTCTTAAACCAACTGTTCATTATATAACGACTTTGTGATCTGCTATAGATCAAAGAGTATGCATACTTTTGAACACCAGGTACATATGGGCTTAAATAGAGTTCAGAAATGGGCAGAAGAAAACAGGATTCAATTTTTGAAATCTAAAGCAGTATGCACTTATGCAGATTACATCAAATTCATGATGATGGAAAACTCGATCTTGACAGTTGTTTTATTCCTGTTGTGGAGGGGACCAAAGTTTTAGAGCTTATTTTCAACTGTAAACTTAACTTTCCTTCCATATGTCAAAAAGCTGTGGATTTAATAAGAGTCACAGCAAACACAGATTAGGGAGCAGAGTGAAAGGTCTTGCTCCGGTTATACAGGTCATTAGTTAGATCCAGACATGACTGTGGTTCATTTGTGTACGGATCAGTCTGTAAATCTTACCTGCATATGCTTAATCCGATACACAATCAGGGACTTTGACTTTGTCTGGATGCATTTAGAACTTCCTGCAGAAAGCCTCAATGTTAAGGCATATGAACCATCACTATCTCAGATGAACCTAAATTTGCTCTTCAGTATACTACCAAACTATCTTCTAATCCATCTAATCCCGCATATGATGTGGACCTTTGGCCCAAATACCTTGTACACTCAGAAACCAAACATCATTCCACCTTTTGACATCCTCACTTAAAAAGAGCAAAAATCACTGTTGGAAAAATTCCATATTCCAAACTCAACACATTGCCCCCCCCCCCCCCCCCCCCCCCGATTTTATTTATCTTTGCCAATTCAAACAGCCCTCAACAAATCCTCTCCTTTTTCAGAGTAAATTCAATGAAATTGGAGCCTCTTATCATGGCTATACATCCCAATATACAAATGGTTTGAAGGATGGAGACAAGGTTGGAGCTGCCTTTGCAACACTCCATGACACCATCTCGAGCCAGTTTCCGGATAAAACCTCAATTTTACTGCGGAAATTACAGCCATACTCGGCTCTTTGAACTACATTAAAACCTCTAAGAAAACAAATTTCATTGTCTTTTCAGCATCCCTTTCCACACTAAAAACCTTTCAAGACCTATATACCGGATATTACATAAACATGATTTGCTCATACACTCTGGAGCAAGTATTCTGTACTGTTGGCTGCATAGTCACATTTGTGTAAAGGATAATGAATGGTGAGATAACGCAGCCAAAACTACCTTCCAGTCGCCCGTTTCTGAATGGAAGATTCCATATACTGACTTCAAATATTGTATAAATATAAATCAGTATGTTCTTCATACAAAAAGTCATGTAATTGGCAAAATATGCAGGATGAAAACAAAGTTCAGAACATGGAGAGTGGCATCCCTTATATACCGTATATACTCGTGTATAATCCAGGTCCAAATGCAAACAACATAAACCCTGATCTGCTGTCGCATAATGTACTGACAGAACAGGGTCTACGTTGTTTGTTCTACTGATTAGACCTTACAAACTGCATAGACCCAGATCTGGGTCTATGCAGTTGGTATTGGCTTATACGCAAGTATATGTGGTAAAACAAATCACAGAGATGAGGTGGTATTGTGCCGATTGCATATTGGACACATACCTGACTCTTGCATACCTACTGAAGAGTGAACCTCAACCAGAGTGCACACCATGATAGTGTCCACCTACAGAGGAATACATTCTTGTCGTGTGTTTCAAACTTCCACCCAGCAAGACAGAAGTATTTTGATGTGAACTCGATGAAGAAATTTTTGATGATGTACCACATGAGAAAATATTGAACTTTTTGAGGGAATGCGGTTTATATACAAAAAAATGACCAAATGTTTTAAGGATTTTACATGAGTTGATCTTTATCTTTAATTTTATATAACTTACAGAATTTTAACATCGTTACCTTCTATATTCAGTCAGGTTGTACTTCATGTTTACATTTATTTGGAAGAGTTTATTTTTCTAAAGTTATGTGCAAATCCTCATGTTTACATTTTTTGAACTTTGCTCATTGTTGGTACCATGGAGCCACTAAATGCTTGTACATACATACATGTACATATATATATATATATAAAAAAACCTAGCTTCACAGTTTATACAGAACAGATTTTTATAACAAGCACATAGATATATTATCAATGGAACATGGACTGATGTAAGGAAAAGTGATTTTTGGGAGAGAGAAAATAAAAAAATTTTAAAAAAATTAAAAATTACTTTGTCATGGATTACACAGGAATTACACATTTACTGCTGTTGTAAATATGATTGTAAATAAATGGATTGTAAGAAGTTACTGTTAGAATTATTATTTCCAGATTGATGTTCATAATTATATTGTCTTAGTAATAACTTCTGCATGATGATACAGCCATTTATTTTTTAAGAGAAAGTTTGATTTATTGCACAAATTATATCTTTCAACAACATTTATTTGCTTTATTTTAAGTAGAACATTGGCAAATATAGGTTATCTTTTCAGATTGGTAATGTTTTTTTTATTGGTTTTAGTATTCTTTCAATTTGTTTTGGTTTATTCTGGTAATTCGGTCTTCCAAAATCATGAAAATGTTACATGTAGATTGAAGACAGTTAGTTTTTGACAGTTCTAATACATGGTTTCTTTGATAGATATATAATATGAGACAAGGTAAGTAATTGGAAAAATTGCAGTTGCACATCCAGCCCTTGATTTCTTCATGGTTATTGATGTTTGCAGTGACACTTTTAGTAACCCAGGTGTCATTTTAATGTGAAGAGTTTCCTTTTCAATGAGCTATTGCACATTTTTATGTGTTGTATCTTTGAGAAGAGCCAGAGAATGTCAACATTTTGTGAAATTTTGTCTGAGCGGACAGGGTTACGCTTGCCATGTGTCACTCATCAACCATGAAGTGAAAGTGGGTATCTACCCAACACTTACCAACCTTGACCATACATTGAAAGTTTTGGGAAAATGGGGATTTCTGTGTTAGCAGCCCTACGTATCCCTACAAGATGGAGTGTAACAAGAGGCTGCTCCAGATTGTTGGAGAAAATGTGAGGGCCTTTAGGCAAACACCATGCTTTTTGAAGATATATCATGGGTTTTCCAACAAAACTGCCATAATAATGCATACAAATCTGTGAAACTACATTATGATTTAATTGCGTCTGTCAGAAACAAAAATTTGCTGAAATAAAATACTGTATATATTCCCTTATAAGTCGAGTCCAACTGCAAACAACATATACCATAATGCACTGGCAGATCAGGGTTGATGTTTGTTCTACTGATTATTCCTAACAAACTACAAAGACCCAGATCTGCCAGCACATTATGCAATTGTGAGTATATAACTTATGAGTATTGACAGTAAATAGCAATAGTAAAAGAACATGTTTCAATTTCAATATGATCCATGACCATATTTGCATTATAAGAGGGCAGAGGTGTAATGATGGGCATATTAGTGAGGGACCACTATACTACTTTCATGCCTTTGCTGTGTTGGAGCAGAAAGCAATAAATCTGTAGTCTGAATGTAGATCATGGTTTATTGATTCTGCACTCTTGTTCACTGGGCTACTATGTTACCAGGGGCCCTGGGTGACCAAGTGGGCTAAGGCGCTCGCCTTTTTAGATCACTCACAACTCACCTCTGCCCGCACGGGTTCGAGTCTCAACTCGACCAAAGTGGATATGTGAGAAAGCTTGCCAGTAGCTTCCCGTGGGTTGGTGGTTCTTCCTGGGTTCTACCTCCACCAAATATACTGGCTGCCATGTACAGCCTATCATGTGCTGAAACATGGCGCTAAACCCCACAAAACCAAACCAAACTACCATGGCACTAATAATTTTCTTATCCTCTTGCCTGTCAAGACACACCTTGAACTTTCTGTGTAACGAGCATGTCTTGTATGCACTATGAGACCATATTTCATCGGGATATCACAGGCTTTACTAGCCATTTAATCCAGAATTCCATGAGTTTTTTTTTATATCGCCAGAGCAGATTCTGTTCAGTTCATCTTTAAGTTGGTTGCTATGGTATAAATCAATACTGATAAATTGGTACCTAAAAAAATATTGGTGTAATTATAGGTTGCTAGAAAAGAAAGGCTTTCCACAGCATTTCAACACTTAATAAAACTTATAATTATCCTGTTTGAATTATATGTAGAAAATGGCAATTTACTGTGAACAAGCCAAGTATTATGCAATCAAAGTATCAAGATACTGGTTGTTGACCAAGATCCATTTACTGTATGTGAGCTTGATATGGGTTCAGTTGGTAGAATGCCAGATTCGTAATCCAGGGGTTGGGGGTTCAATACTATTTCAGGCCAGCCCAGATCAGCTGCCTCAGTGTGTCCTTGGGAAAGGCACTTAGCTCACATTTCCTCTGCATAATATAGCCAATATTGTATTAAAAGTGATGGTAAAGCCAACTAAACAGTCATTTTACACTAAATATAATTGATTGCCAGTCTTTAAGAGGATTTAATTTTATTTGTTTTTTATATTGAATGATTCAGTTGTGAAGGATAAGATTTTGTTGTTTGTATTATCATTTGACCTCTTAAACATCTGGATGAATGCGAGATAGAAGTGTCCTTTTACATATTGGGAGTCAATCACAGGTACATTTTCAAAAAAGACTAAAGTGTAAACTATGCTTATGACATATTTAATAAATTCCATATTTTATAGTGATTTATTTTCTATTTCAGCTTTGGAGGAATTTGATGTATTGTGTTTTGATTTTGGATTGGAAGTTGATGCTTTTGTAAGTATATGACAGTGTTGTACCAAAGTTGACCATTCTGGGCAACAGATAATTGTGTGGGTATTTGTACAATCTTAGTTCTAGGTTAGTTAAACGTCCCCAGTGACTATCATTATAAGCCATGACATTAACATTCAAACTGTGGAAAGACAGCTTGTGTTCATTGTCAAGTTTCTTCTAAAAAAAGAAACGGCATATTCTTGCTGTCATATCACCATGTGTGTTTGCATTAATGTGTCTGTCCTAAAGAAAGTAATATGTGTGCTTCTGGTTTCCTGACTTGCCCTATGTAGCTGCCAACCCTGGAGTTTTGACCAATTTCCCCCCAAAATAAATGTAGCAAATAAGAATATCATATGTTGTGGACATTTTCCATTTGTTTTTCATCTCATTTCTTGAGGGGTAATAATCATTGACCCACTTTCTTTGTAACACACAAAGCTAATAAGTATTTGTTACCGATTCTGAGTACAATTTTTAAAAAATGACCGCATTGAATCCAAGTTAGTCCATGATTCCTATGACCTTTCTCACCTAGTGTTAGATACTTATAATGGGCAGTTATGTTGGTGTGAGTTGTCAGAGTACATCTGTTATTTAAAGCGTGGAATTCATCAAAACCCTGCAGTAGTGTTAGTTGCTTTAACCAGGGGCTAGCAAAATTATGCGACCTTATATCAAACCCTACCCAGGAATGAGTGCAACAATACAGTTTTGGGGCCCCCATCCCTAGAATTGAGAATTGTTATTGCTACATGAGTATTTTTAGAAATTTGTAACACACAAGCTGTCAAGTTTCTAATTTTGTTTTTTGTTCATTTGACTCTGAGCCCAAAATTGGACGCTTTGATTAAAAAAAAATTGAGATCCAGAAGCAACTTTTATATTACTTTGAAATTTGTTCCTGGAGAGGAATTGAAACTGTTCTAACTTGCTTTTTGCTACTCAGAACAGTTCAACACAAATAGAACATTATTTTTTCTTGAATTTGTGAGTATTGAGAAAGACACAGGACTTGACAATAACTTGTACACTTACTCATCCATACGTGCTAGTGGCTGCTTTATACAGTAGAATGTCAATTATATGAATGCAGTTATCCAGATTGTTGATTGCCACCAGGTCCCCCAATCTTTAAATTCCCAATTGATTACAAATCAATAATCCCAACAACCAAGTTTTAGGACACAATCAGTCTCCCATTCCTTGCAAATAATTGGTGTTTTACTGTACAACTTTTAAGGCCTATTTGACTTTTACCTTGCCAAACAATGGAGATAATAACATTGTAACATAAAGGAGATAATTATCTCAGTAGAAGATGTTAAAGTTTTGGTGACTGCTTAAGATATTAAAAACAAAAACACCTATTGCAAGAAAGACCGGTTTTATCTTCTCCAGGTTTTTATCAGAATGTTAGAACTGAGAGTCCCATTGAGTCCCAACGCTAATTATATAGAACTTTTGAATGAAGAAATGTGGAGCTTAAACCTGATTTGTTACATTCCTGAGAGTCAAGGACTTTCCATATGGGATCAAAGAGAAATCCTGCCTTAGCAGTCAAGTGTGGGGTTGTTGTGATACCCTCCATCTGTTCTTCTATCTATCTGTCTGTTACCATGTCTTGAACTGCTTTGTAAAAATTGACAAAACTTGGTGGTTATCTTATTCATGTATGGTATTAAACCATCTGCATTCAGGGTTCTGTTCTTGGCACACTCCCCTGGGGTCCCTGGTAGGGGGTCACATGTCAGATTTGGCACACTCTCCTAGGGTCCCTGGAAGAAGGGCACATGTCAGATTTAAAAAAATTTTAATTACAGTAACATTTTAAATATTTTTCTTTTACCAAGCTTTATACGTGTATTTATAGCAGGAATTATGTACAGTCCCACCCGTTTATATTGACATCGCTTGTGTAGACAAACCACCTATGTTAACAAAAAAAGCAAACTCCGGGTGCATGGTCTTTTGTTACTACCAAATTTGTCATGCTTATGTTTATGTCGAGGTAAAAAATAAATGTATATGTTGACAGAAGCCCTGGGTCCCAACTTGAACAAATCCTTTGTTTTCTAATTGTTTATGTCGACATGCTGCCATTTCTGACCCATACTTTGTTCTACAATTATTTGCTGTTGCATTAACAAACAGGCATTTGTTTGGTCCTCCAAAGTTGGCCTTTCACTGCCACTTCAATGACACATGCATCTTTCATCAAAGCAAGCTAGCTACAATCTTCAATATAAACAATGCACCCTTCATCAAAGGAAGTAAATTTCAAGTTAACGATTTTTATGTATTGATTATGCTATAGATAAGAATCTTAATTATATGTATTACTCTGTATGTGTATTCCGGAATTTGTGAGTGTTTTACGAGTTCTGCTTGTGCTTACAGTACAGCTCACGTGATTTTTCGGAACCCCACGCATCACCGTGGGGGTGGAGAGTGAGTGGAGAGAATTAAGAAAAAACCCTCCACCATCACTCCACGCGTCCTGATGGAGTTGTCGCGGCGTCTCGCGGAGAATAGCACTGCACACCACGCTTTCTCGGGGAGTCACATCTGATCACCACCGCAGAGTGGACGTGGTCTCGATAATATGGTCGTGGTTTACTGTTTATCACCCATGCAAGCAGAGGTTGAGAGAGAGACCGGGGGGGGGGGGCGGGGGCACAGATTTATCTACATCGTTATCCCTCTGGGGAGCAATTTGCTAACTTTTTGATAACTGAAAAAACGTAATAATTCAGTTAATTATAAATATTTCCTTGTTCGAACTGAGATAATGTAGATACATGGTGCCAAATCATATTTTAGATGATGATAACGTAATGACAGTGCCTCTCAAACTGTATTAATACTACATTTTACGCAATGAATCTAATTATTTTTTTTCCTCAATAATTTGTTATCGGAATCTAAACATGCATTCATATCCTTATTTCTTTTTCAGTAAATGCAATACAAAACTTTAATGATCATATGAAAGTCAGTGATATTGTACTACCTGCAATGAAAAGAACGATAAATATCGAACAAATTAATAACAAAGCTGCAGTCATACCTGACTGAAGTGAACAAAATCGCAAAAGTTCCAATGGTTATTCCATGCATGAGTACTCATTCACATATTGTACAATTTTTTTCTGACATCCAATCGCTTAAATAAAGCATTATTAAGATTTCACATCGTTATTTTATTTTAAACTGTACTACTTTGCATTAATTACCAAAGGAGCGGGGTTTTTTAAAATCACAAATGGTCACAAAAGGTTATCCTAGATACATGTAGTTGACACGTGCAAGTAACCTAACACAAGAGAAGCCATCAACACTGCTTGTTTTCTTTGATATTGACGTGTTAATTTCATGTGCTAACTGTCAACCTAAAAGTACAACAGCAGCGCTTCTGCGGGTTTGTTTTCTTTGCCATTGATTTGACAAACTTGCGCATCAGATGAAATTAATGTTTAACTTTTTCTTTTCTGTTCGTTTTCCTATTGCATAATACAGAAAAATAAGATTAATAATTTTAGATCATTAACTCTTCTTAGTAAAGTTCCCTCCCCCCCCTCTCTCTCTCTCTCTCTCTCTCATAAAATATGGAATCCAAATCACTAATGCACAAGTTATCGTAAACTGAAATCTGGAAAAGTTCGCAAGTGGTAAGAAAAGTAATTCTGTACTAGCTCTCTAGCTGTAAAGCAATATACCACATACAGAAACACGCTCAATAACCAAAGGCTCTAACAGTCACAAACAGGAAACTGCATTCTTTAATATCTGCATAAAAATAATTAAAAGAGTATATTTTGTTTTTATATTTTTGCTGTAGAAAAATGAGCAAATAATAGGATACATGTGGAGACAATACATCCATGCAAAATGCTCTAAACTTGTTGGAAATTAAAATCTCTGAACATCTCAGATTTTAGAATTTTCCACATTATTTTTCATTTCGGTAATAAGCCGAGTTCAGATTAATTACTAACAATTATCAAACTTCCGTTGTTAATGGCAGGACCATAATTGCGGCTATAAATTACAACGCGCCAAGTCAGATGGCTTCGTGTGATAAAAACACGCTGTTCCCAAGCTGAAACTTACATCATCCTTTGATGCAAACCCTTGTTAATATTTTACAACAGTGTTCACAATGGTCACTGCCTTGATTTCTGTAGAACATCCGCTGAAGTCAAGTCTTTATTAGGGAGAGACAATTGAATTTTCCAAGGGGGGGGGGTAAATGCATGAAAACAATTGTCTTTCTCTGATTTTGTAGTATAAAAAGACGTTAATCCGTTCCATATTTCACTTAAAATAAATAAATATTGTGATGAAAGGAGAAAAATTATCCCGGTCGAAAAAAACAAAACAACATATAAGCCCCATATATTAAACGGTCAGTCCATTACAGTACACATACAGTCATAATATTCAGCCTCATGACTCTGCTATTACTGCTAGAGACTAAGCACGCGGTTTGCATTTAAGTGTAAATTCAGTGTTTTAGGCTGGGGGGGGGGTAAGCAGAAGCGGATGTATGTCAATTTGGATTTTAATTGTCCATATCTCAGAGAATTACTTTCCTTTGGAACAAAATGATAAATTTATGCTGCTTGAGAAGCTCGGCAAGGTGTGCTTCTCGTTAAGTCAGTGCATAAGTTTGTTAATATTTCTTTGAAATAAATAAAAATCATAAACTTATTGCAAAAGAAGTCGATCAACCTTTTATAAACAGTAATGTGTACTGAATATACAAGCCTTTTGAAATTATTTTTTTATTGTCCAAATATGTTCGAAATAAAGACGACTGATTCTTCCAATGGTATCCAGTTGTAAATCACTCTTGACGTCTCAGTCTTTCCATAGGTGGTCTTCATTCATTGGCTGTTCAGATGTCAATCAGTAATGTCGATTAGCCCCTCCATGGTGGAATTGACAACGGTGTGCCTGTCAAAATGCGGTGGTGATTTGTAGGTATTTATGCCAATTTATGCCTCCACCGCGGAGTGTTATCATGGAGCTAAAGTGGAGGGGATTAAGTCCCCCACCGTGATGCGTGGGGTTCCGAAAAATCACGTGAGCTGTACTGTAATTAGGACTTTTTAAAAAAAATGTCATTAAATGTTTTGCGATCATTTGTCATTAACATTTTTACTGCTATTTTGAGAGAATTCATAACATGTTGACAGGTTTTCATTTTCCTATAAATAGCCTCATTCACTTGGTAGCTTCAGTAATATGATTATGTCTGTTGCATCGGTCAGACCAACATCTAGGCCAATTTAATTAGCATGTAAATAACAACTATACAGCCATGTGCTACTGGCAACAATGAATATTGTAATGAATTTGTTTAGTCAGATGTGTTGGTTGACAATGGAATATAGATCAAACGAGGACTACCATTTTTTTTATAAATGTGTTTTAGAACAGGATGTGACCATACATGAATTTTCTAACGTGATCTATTCTCGAAATCATGGATTTTTCATATACATGTACTTAATGCATTATGGATTTTATTACACAAAGGTAACAAAAATGTAAGTTGTCAATATACAAGTGTATTTCATACTAGTTTTGTCTTCTTTTAATCAAAATTTCCATTGTTTTTTTTCGCAAAGTGTAAATCCTACTCACTGCTCACTGATGATAGGTCAGCCCTTACAGACGAATTTCACTTGTATGCAGGTCAAAGAGAAATTATCTTTTTTCAGCCCCCCTCCCCCTTATCTTGACATCAGCTTATGTTGACAATATTACCTCGAGCCTGAGGATGTTGAGATAAATGGGTAGGACTATCGGATTTTTTATTATCTCTAGATCACTGTCAGTGGTTGGGGGTGGGGGACAGCGGGGAAAGTAACATGTAATACAAAGTGTTGGGATTTGTGATTGTGAGCCATCAAAATTGCTTTAGTTTAAATGATTTAACTTGTTTGATTGGACAAGTATAGTCAATATATTGGAACCTAATTTGTCCAAACTCCTTGGGTACGATATAGAAACTTTTAAGATAAAGTGGGGTGGAATGACTCCGTTAATCGTTTTCCAAATCTGTATATTGTGGACCATCTGTACATGTTTTTTTCATAAAATTATATTGTTGACGAACAGAGTTCAGATAAGTGAGGTTCAAGTGTATTTAGTTGTCCAAGTTGAAGTTTAACTTCTGTTAAAATGTAAACTTTATTTGTAGGAGCCATGTTGGCACAATAGTTAGCATGATGGACTTGCAACCAGAAGGGTGTGGATTCAAATCCTGCCATTGGATCAGCCTGGGTATACTACCATGATATCCAAGACAAGACGTTTAACTCCAGTTGCCTTTTCATGATATAACTTGCATGTGTTACTGTGCCTAAATGCCTACCAAATAAAATTGTATTTATTCAGCATTGCTTCAACAAGTTCTGCCAAGTTACATGGCATACTCTCAATGGTTCAGATGTTGGCTTTTTAGTTTCCTGCAGTTGAAGGAAACCAGAGAACCTGGAGAAAAACACTAAACGTGGATGGGTGACCACATACCATTACACATAGCAGATCTGGGAATTGAACCTGGAACTGCAGATGTACAAAGCAAGCACCTTACCTCTGAGCTGTGTGGACCCCACTAGTCTTATGCTGGTGGACAACTGTCCTTGTTAAACCCTGGGTAAGGTTTAGGTTTTGTTTTCTTCTATGGTGGAAATGTATATATGTAGTGTTACCCATGTCTGTCTGTCACATTACATCATATCCAATCTGTCATACAAATTGTTTCTGCTCAATAGCTTTGAAGGACCTTAATGGATTCAAATCAAATTTTGGTACGGGGTTTTACATTCAGAAGAAGAAGGTCAAGTTTGATTTTCACCACTTTTTGACAAAATATAAGAATTATGGTTCCAATTTCACCTATAATTTTTCCCTTGAATTGAATCACATTGGTGGGGGCATCCATGTCATATGGGCACATTTCTATTTTCCATTGGCAATGGCAGCACTTACTCTTAAGAACTGTATGATTGATCATTACATTTGATGATTACAATTTACAATGAATTTGCTTTTTTACCTTTTAGGAAGACAAGAATGAAGAAGGGGATTTGGTAATTGATGAATCAAAGTTCAAAGTTGAAGTTCCAGCAAACAGGTAAGTAATATTTTTGTTATGTTTTTTTTTTTTTTTAGGTGTTATATAATGTTGTAAAGCGCTTAGAGCTTCTAAAGATTAGGTGCTATACAAAGTCCTCATTATTATTATTATTATTATTATTAGCGAGAAAACAAAAAGGACAAAGAAAACAGCAGCAGTGTAGAGAAATAACTGAAAATAAATTTGTTACGTGCATTTGTTGTAACGTGTTTCCAGTGGATGGATTTTGTTTTGTCCAGTTGTGTAAAAAACATGTATTTTACTTCTAATGCATTTAGTAAAGGTGCATCTACCATCATAGCATGAAAGTTTTACTTCTATTTTGCTTGTCCACTCATCCATGTTTTTGTGTGTTTTAACAGTATAACATAACAAATGACTGGACATACATGAAATCTTGTATTCCTATTTCATTATTTTTGAAGAAAAGAAGAGGATTATGTTATCCTGCCTGCTTGTGCAAGCATGGGTGTGTGCATGTGTTTGTGAGTAATGGTGTGCAACTTCTATTTCACCATTTGAGAGAGAGACTTCAGACTGTGAGATATACCATAATCGAAGGTGGTCTAAAAATTTGCACAATGATTTTGGAATTTGGATCCAACCCCAGGTTGCAGAGATTGGGGTTGGGTGGTGTTGGTGGTGGACACACATATGTGTGTAAAAGGGGTGGGGTGGGGTAAGTAAATATTAAAAAAGCAGGGAGAATATGCTAATTTGCTGCAGACTTCTAGTTCAAATATGTGAATGATCTGAATTAGATCTTGTTAGTTGGATCACACATTCGGCAAAATATCATAGACTTGATCCCCTTTCTTTGACAAAAAGTATGAATTTTTTTTTTTTTTCCATCTCTAAATTTAAAGGAAAATTGATTTTTTTTCTGGCTTTTTTCACTTAGTTTATGAATAAACCTTCTTCTTTAAATAAACTTGCTTCAGTTTAACTAAAGTTCAAATTTTTTTTCTTCTCAAATTGAGATCTTGCTTGCGTATGAAACCTCTGTAATACACGTATTTGGAATTTTTTTCAGAGTTAGGAGTTTGTTTCAAATAAGAAAGGTAGATGCAAGTACTTTTGACCCTATACATCTTTTTCTATGCTCCTGAAGAAAAAAAACACAAAGATTTTCTAAATTTTTCACTCGGTCTGCATATACTTTGATTCAATAGTTCTAGTGAATAATATTAGACATTGTGATCAGAAAAGAGTTTTTCATTTATTGCATTGTCATTTAAGCATCACCTAGATTTGGACCAGTCTGCATAATTCTAATAAAACAGTTTCCTGACCTGCTGTGTGCTCATTGTAGTCAGCTTTAAATCTCCAGCTATTACAGTCACTTGGAAGGAACATTTTCACTAGGTCTTTAAAGACTATATTAAATTATAACAATAGGCTTTGGAATATCAACAAACTATCAATCATAGAGATTAAGCACATCAACAGTAAGTTTCGCTGCCAAGGACTATCACTTGGTGATTTAAGATTAAAAGAAATTAAAATAAAATGTTGATTTTATCAACTGATTTTTATTTTTAGTGCATCTGGTCAAAGGCCAAGTGAGTTTATGATATGGCCATGTGTCTGTTGTCTATTGTCCATTGTCCATCCATCAACACTTGTTTGTGATTTGAGCAGATTTTGTGCGTAAGCTTATATCATCAAGGACTCGGATGAGTTAAATTATGAGAGACATCCATATAAGGTGATATTGCATCTGATTGGCTGAATTTGTTACCACTCTAGACGCCAGATTTCTGATCAGATTTGGCATTAAGCTTGTATCATTTAAAATCTCAGATGAGTTAGATTATGATAGAAATCCATGTATATTATTGAGGTGATTTGGCATCTGATTGACAACCTATTTCCACTGTAGATTCCATATTTCAGACCAGATTTTGATCTCACTTTGTATCTAAATTTAAGGCATCTAAAAATGTAAAGGTAAAAATTGCAGAAGAAACTTTGGAAGATAATCCCTTCCCAATAGATGTGAACATGAATCCTTCGTGATAAAAAATAAAAGTTATGCTCGTTACTACCTCGGAGACTACTTTTGGACAGAATTGGATCAAACTGATTATATAGGCTTATATCTACAAGGTCTTGGGTGAGTTTGATGAGTAGCATTGTTGTAGGTTAATGGGGTGATGTTGCATCTGCTTGGTAGTTACAGTTCTAGAAGCCATATTTTTAAGCACATTTAGATTCAAGTTTGTATATAAGCTCATATTATCAAAAGCTGTGACTGTTTTCATTATTAGGAGGAACTATGCATAATAATGACACATTATGGCATCTGATTGTCTGAATTTGTTACCACTCTAGATGTGGTATGTCTGATCATATTTGGTTCAAACATGAATATAAGTTTATATCATCAAGATCTCAGATCAATTTGATTATGAGTGACATCAACCCACATTAATGAGGCATTTTTTCATATGATTGGTTGTGATT
The DNA here is from genome assembly GCA_029931535.1 of Margaritifera margaritifera. Classification (NCBI taxonomy): domain Eukaryota; kingdom Metazoa; phylum Mollusca; class Bivalvia; order Unionida; family Margaritiferidae; genus Margaritifera; species Margaritifera margaritifera. The sequence goes on from JAQPZY010000833.1 coordinate 55,564, forward strand.
CATCCAATTGGATGATCTTGTTACCACTCATGAGGCCGTATTTCTGGTGATATTTTGATCAAACATGGTATATGTATAAGCTTATATCATCAAGCTCTTGAAGTCTTATTAGGGGTTACAAGTGCCAGCAGAGTAATATCAGGCCTGTATGGGCTTCTTGTTGGTGAGAATGTAACTAGAAACACATTATCTGTTAGACCTACTATTTTTCTGTAGTAATTATTTGCCTTGTTTATTTTTTTTCACCCAGGTATGATTTGCTGTGTGTGGAAGGGCTGATTAGAGCCCTAGGCATTTTCCTTGAAAAGTAAGTCTAAAAAGTTTACATCTCATTTCTTTTACCTCAGTTTTGCAACAATCTCTGTAAGTTTATATTGAGCACTATCATAAGTCCAGGTTTATGTAAGGTGGTTGACCATAGATCAAATCAGAGACATTGTCTGTCCATTAGCATTTTCTTGTCTAGCCCATATCTTTCTAATGGTTGATGAGATTTCATGAAACTTTGCCCAGGTATATATCATGGCTAGATGGTGTGTCGTGTGCCATAGTCAGGCACCCTGTCTCAAGGTCACAGTCACAGCAAGGAAAGATGTAATTCCGTGACTTGTATCCTATTCTGGAGTATAACTTTTGAACCACTTGAGATATTTTAATGAAGCTTTAGCCAATTATTCTTCATGTATAGTCGGCTACATATCTTGAGTTTGTCAAGCTATATACTTTTTCATAGTTGTATTAATCAATGTAAGATAGAAATAGCTGTTAATAATAGTATATATTAAATGGTAAATATACTTTCATTTAAATGAATGTTGTGTTGAAATCAATACTTATCTGCATTTTGTCAAAGTACCGTATATACTCGCTTATAAGTTGAGTCCAACTGCAAACAAGATAGAACCTGATCTGCAATCGCATAATGTACCCGCAGATCAGGGTCTATGTTGTTTGTTTTACTGATTACTCCTAACAAGCTGCATAGACACCGATCTGCTTGCTCATTATGCAACGGCAGATCTATGTCTGTGCAATTTGCATTTGGACATTTTATAAGCAAGTATAGACAGTAATTCTCATTTTTTGGTTGATCATATTATCAAATTTTAAATAATGTGGATTTATTCACTTTCATGGCTATGTGAATTTTTGTGTTATAAAAGATGTTCTGTTTATGGGCTCTTAAATCTTTGGATGTCACTCTGTATCTTTAAGTGTGGAACACCTTTTGTCAGGTCTCGAAATTCATGGTTTGAATCAACCATGAAATCTCTGAAAATCAGTACACCACAAATAAAACTGAATTCACAATATATGAAAATCTAACCTTTTTTTTTTCCTGCAGACAAAAAGCACCCCGATACACAGCTATCCCTCCACCAGATCAAAGACCCATGCAGCAACTCAGGATTCTGCCTGCTGTAAGTGTTTTTTTTTTCTTTTTTTCTTTTAATTTAAAGTTGCATTTTTGTCAAACACAACTCATAGCCTGAAGTATGCAATGAATTCCTCATAGATTCTACTCACTTCTCATGTTACTTTTTGTATACATGTATATAAGCATTGTAGGAATTTTTTTGTAATGTGTGTATTTTGTGAACTTGTCTGTCTGTGCAGGTGTGAGTGTTTGCATTTATGTGTGCATATTAGCAATTGGGTAGAAAGGGAGGGCATTCCTCCCCCCATTCTTAGTTCCCATTCTATCAGTCTGTCACCAGATCACTACAGCATTTAGCTCAAACTGTGCTGTTTACTATCAGTTCTTACGTATTTTGTTTTGTTTAATTTATTTGTAGACTATAAAGATGATATTTGTTTCATGTGTCAATAGCAAGTATATTTCATTCTGTTGTACAAAACCCAGGCCCACAGAAAGCTTTATATATGCTGGACATGTCCGGTGGTAGCAATATTCTGACTGATTGTAAAATTCTCGTCCGACATTTGTAGTTATGAACATTAATTTTATTCTAATTCTTATATTTAACCTCACAACTGTACTTCATAGTTGCTCTCTAATCCTAGCTTTACACTTCCACCAACAAAGCAGATTAAGATATACACTGTCATCCCTGAGTAGTCGCATCTATACTGCTATGCATTTTGTCAAACATCAAACAGAATCTCCACTTTACATTGTCAGCATTGTTATAACAATAAATGCTGTTTTGTTTCAAGTAAAAGTAACAACACAGAATAAAATAGAAAAGTAAAAGTCAATCAAACAAACAAAACATCTATCCAAGGTTCCTAATTGGTTGTTCATAGGTACAGCAGAAAATCAAATAAGTTTGTTGAAGTAAATTCCTATTGATTAGGTACTTTAAACTAATTAAGATCATACTAAAGATGCAGTGCTATCCTTTCCCCATGATCTTAAACATACACATCAAGCATTATTAACTATGTGGGTTTGAATGAACATATACATTCCTTACAGGCTGAAAGTACAGTATTTAGCACCCTTGTTACTGTGTTTACCAAAGTGTCAGTTTTGGCAGAAGAAGCTATGACAGCACTATTTTGAAATGCCTATTTCATTGTGGAGGAAAATCTTTTGATCACTAAGTACAAGTCTTTGAATGAACTCAGTCAGCTGAATTAATTTTAAATTTATTGATGGGGAAAATCTTTGACAGGTATAAAGTCTTCCATATGTTTTGCTTGTAGATCTTCAATAACCAACTGATGAGACCTAAGAAGGGATTGAAATAGTTGTTGCTGTTTTAAAAACACTAGAAAAAAGATCTTTCAAATATTACAAAATCTAACTTAGCAATGCTTATTTTTGTTACAATGTATCAATACGCATGCCTTTTCCTCATTGATTGTGCCAATTCTAAACCACTTTTTATATTGTGCACCAGAAGCTTTGAGATATTGCAGTCATATGGTTAAACTGGATTTCAGGAATGTTTGAGTTTCACTATGGATTGAAATTATTGTAAGTACGTATAGCACTATATTGTTTATTTAATCACAAGATGAAATATATCTGGTATTAATACATGATAAGAAATTGGCTTTTTATCATATACCAATCTTGCTCCTAAAATAAGCTAAGAAGACTAAACACATCTTTCATCCCTTCCTGCATTCATAAGTTTGCCTGATCTTCAATCACACAAATAAGAATAGCAGCAGTATTACATTAGTTTTGGGAAATGACCATTGTAGTAAATTTTTGAATCTTATGATATATTTTACAATACACAAGCACAGCATTAAATTGAATCGAGCAAAACAACACTATATTTTGACATTATTGAAAAAGTGTATAGCTTTGTTGAGAAGTTAATGGTGTTGAATGAGATATCTTTGGCAACAAAAAAAATTTCAGCGCCTGAAAGGAAATGCTGTTTCCATTTATTGCTGTTGGTCACAAAATGCTTATTTTTCTTGCTGCCAGTATAACTCCTGTAGGAATATATATTTAAATGTTCCATGGAAGCTGTATTTTTAAAAAGTGAAAAATATAAGAGTGAAGAAATATTTCACTGATAATTTTCTCTGTTTCACTCAAAGTACATAATAAAAATTTGCTTTGGTCTGTTTATACTGCATAAAGATAATAAACATAATTTTGTCATCAACAGTGTTTCCTTTGGCTGCTAGCAATTCCACTGCATTCAGTAAAAGTGCCTCTGATGTAAAAGCTGCCCCACTTACCCACCACTCTAAAAACTGATAACACCTTGTGCATCTTACAAAGTAGAGACTTCAGATTTGTGCATATGATTAAGCAGAAATCCTGAAATGCCTGTATTTGCCAGACATGTCCAGTAGATGAAAGGTTTTGACTGGCACATACTCTGAGCAATCGGACATCATTCATAAGAATTCTCAGATATCATTATATCAACTTGTCTTTGATTTGTTTATCCATCAAACTACCAAATAAACACCTTAATGAAGTCAAATTCAAAGGCTACTATGTCTAGATTATAAATTGTTTCTTTGTCACAGAATTGATAAATATGATGCTGACAAATCTTAATTCAGAGATGACCAAGTCTAGTTTACACATTGTTTCTTTGTTGGACAATCAATACAGGTGTAAAAAACTAAGCTTGTATGGTCAATTGTTGCAACACTCTGTAGCCACAAAACACACAAAAGAGGTGTGAAAGCTTACCTCCCAGTAAAAACCTCTTTTGATTATACTCTTTTAAAACACAAATTTGATCAATTTCGAACCACTGTCTAAAAATTACAACTTATATTGTAGTGTGCGTGATACGAAAAAGATACGAGTAATTCTTACTCAAAGATTGGTATTGTTTTTTGAAAATATTATGTACACTTCGTACACAAAATTGTTACAACTGGAATAATCGCGTTAAATGGAAAATTCTTTGAAACTCGAAGTATTGTCATAATTGAACAAGTGGCTTACACTTTATTGGTATTAGGGACAGCCCGACTTAGTTAACTGGGCAGAATTTGATCATGTACATTCCTGGCGTTTCAGATTCCGTCACGCTTTGCGCTTTCGCTTGCCTAGTCCATGCTGCCTGCCACTCCAGACTGAGACCTTGAAGCAATTAAGTAAATAAGTGCGCTATTGCGCACCTGTATTCCTGTTTACCTGTAACATTGTGGTTATATTCCTATGTACAGGTATTAACATACCACCCAATATCATGCCTTCAATGAACCCCTGTTTGTGGGGAAACCATGCATTGATGGTGGGGTGTGTTAGTTGTACAGATCCTCCAATAGCGTGCATTCACTTAACCCCCTTAATTGGGGGGAACCATGCTGCGCTGGAGGGGTGTACTTAAAAAAGAGTCAGGTGGTTGCAATCTGTCAACACACCTGACGACTGAACCCCCCTATGAGTGTGGGGGTAAATCGTCGTACATGCCCGAATGGGCGCACACGACGTTAATTCAACAATCGTCATCATCATCACCTCCCTGACTTAACAAAAACCCTATAATTGAATGATTGCCCCAGGGTATGTACAATCGACATTACATCAGTCCCTCACACCATGTGGTTTGTGTTGCAGGGTGTCAGCACATGATACCTTTAAAACAAAATATGTGAAGCCTAGGCCTGAATTAGGAAAAAAAAACAGATGCTAGTAACAACAACTAACTTTTATTATCATCCTCCAAGACTTGTGTGTGGACCTGATCAAATAAAACTTTACCATCCAACTTTACTGGAAGTGCCTGTTAATTTGGTATTTTTGAAGTAGTAAGTCAGCTTGTTGTTAATTAGTAATTAATTTTTAAAATCGGTAGAGTGGAAATAAAATAATGTTGTTGGGTGTAATTCCAAAGTATAGTTTTCTGAAAGAAAAAATTATTTTTTTTTATAAATAATTACTTCGAGAGGAAACCAGTTATTCATGGAAGCAGAAAACTAACATTAAATCAGCAGCAAATCTGAAACTGAAAATGACACATTTTCCAGTACATTTAATAATTACATATATTAATGTTTTCTTTTTTGTCACAACTTGTTATATCTCCTTTGAATGTTTATATATATAATTTCACAAATATATGGCCACCACATTAATTTTCAGGAAAAAATGTCCGGCAAGAGCCATTAGAATTTCAGGATCTCCAGATTAAAGGTAGTCTGCAGATATGCAGGATGGTCTTCGAATTTTAATCAGTCCCCAATGGACAGGGTTTGAGATCAGGACGTCAGAATCTATGAGGTCAGAGGATGGAATGAATGCTAGTGCTTTGAGAGAAGATTAGAGACGCAACAGTTTTCACTGCACATTTAGTTTACTAAATGTAATTTTTTTAGTGTAGATGCTTGTTGTTTCAGGGTAAGAGTAAAGTTTTTCAGTAAAAAAACTGCATTAAAATAGTTTTAAAATGGGGTATGGGGAAGGGGTCAGGTGTTGTGGGGAACAGGTAACTGATTACCTCATATTCAGCACAAATGGTGTGATTAATTGTGTAAATATTTTTTTCCAGACCCAACAAGTCAGACCTTTTGCTGTTGCAGCTGTACTAAGAGACATCACCTTCACAGAGGTAATATGATCTCCATGGTTACACTGAAGGTTCATGCAAATTTAAGCTCAAAAGACGAGACTTACCTTTTGCAAAACTGTTCCAAGTCCACCATAAGTGGTCTGTCTGTCATTTCTAAATTATGGGGATGCAGTTCTAAGCCAATTTAAGTGAAACCGTTCGCAGTTATAGCAGTTATTTTCTAAAATTCATCAGAATAATTTGTCTTTTTTTTTTACAGGATGACATATTCTAAGATAATGTGTGGGTTTTTTTGTGGCAAATTTTCAGGTTCCGTTAAATATTAAAAAAATTACAAAAACTTCTCAGGAAATAAAAATGCTTTTTCCTTGATGACTAAATCTGAAATCCTATCGTCTGTCTATGAATTGAAATGAAGCAGGAAAAAATAATAAAAAATTTCCTTATACCTCATTTTTCAGGAAAATTATAGGAGCTTCATTGACCTACAAGACAAACTTCATCAGAACATCTGCAGGTACTGAATCACTCTGATGTATGATGGAGTACTATATATACTTGGTTATAAGTCCACTCCAACTGCAGACAACATAGACTCTGATCTTCCGTCACTTCCTGTGCCGGCAGATCAGGGTTTAAGTTCTTTGTTCTACTGATTACTACTAACATACTGCATATACCCAGATCTGTTGGTGCATTATGTGATGTCAGATCTGAATCTATACTGTTTGCATTTGAACTTGACTTACAAGTAAGTATATATGGTACGATATATGTCACCTTTCAGTGGCAGTGGTTGCGTTAATATCAGTGTTAAGTATATGTATTTAAGTTTTGTGTTAAAGTTTTCGCAAGTCATATGTAACAAATGTACTGCATATCACGTTTCACATGTGAGACGCTGCATTATATGGAACCCTTTTTTATTTCACATAATAATTTATATTGTCTTGCCTGCATTAACTACTAGTTACAAGTAAAATGGTTGCATTTGCAACTAACACCTGGCATTTTCAGGTGATAAATGTCAACTCATTGCCATCTGGTAACCTTAGAATCATAAAACAGAAACTAAACAGTAACAGTACTTTCTAATTACAAGTGTATACCATATCTTGCACTAAAAAATGGCTAACACGTGCAGTTTAATTCACAACATGATCCTATCACATCTTACACCAAAAAACGGTTAACATATGCAGTTTAATTCAAAACAGGGTCCCACCACATCTTCCACTAAAAACAAAAATGGTTAATACATGCAATGTAATTCACATAAACCCACCATATCTTCCACTAAAAACAGTTGATTCACAACATGATCCCACTGTATCTTACACTAAAAAATGGTTAACACATACAATTTAATTGGCAACATAATCCCACCACATCTTCCACTAAAAAATGGTTAACACATGCAGTTTAATTCACAACATGATCCCACCACATCTTTCACTAAAAAACGGTTGACACATGCAGTTTAATTCACAATGTGATCCCACCACATCTTTCACTAAAAAACGGTTGACACATGCAGTTTCATTCACAATGTGATCCCACCACATCTTTCACTAAAAAACGGTTGACACATGCAGTTTAATTCACAATGTGATCCCACCACATCTTTCACTAAAAAACGGTTGATACATGCAGTTTAATTCACAACGTGATCCCACCACATCTTTCACTAAAAAACGGTTGACATGTGCAGTTTAATTCACAACACAATCCCACCACATCTTTCACTAAAAAACGGTTGACACATGCAGTTTTATTTATAACATAATCACGTTTTGATTGTAGGAATACCAGTTCAGAAAGTAAGTGGGCATATTTATATGTGACAAGTCTGGCTCACAGCCTATAAGAACAATGTTATTTACATGACATGTATAAATCAGTTGCCAGTCTAACACATCACCTGAGTAGTTAACCTCAGCTAATCTAGTAAAATGTGGAAACAAATATGGAAAAATTACAGTTGGCAGTAAAATAACTGCCAGTTGAACTACCATCAATGCATAATACATGGACAACGCATATGATTACCGTATATACTCACTTATAAGTCAACTTCAACTGCAAACAACATAGATCTTTATCTGCCTTTGCATAATGCACCTGCAGATGAGGGTCTGTGTTGTTTGTTCTACTGATTACTCGTAACAAACTGCATATACCCAGATCTGCTGGCACATTATGTGACATCAGATCTGGGTCTGTGCAGTTTGCACTTGGACTCTAATTATATGCGAGTATATATGGTATAAGCTAACATCAAAAGAAAACTACAGTAAAGGCCCTTTATCAGTGAATCGGAGGCCATGCAATATGTATATGGTTTGGAAACCCCAAATAGCAAGTATCAGTGGATGGCTTGATATTGAAGCAGATGATGACTTTAGAAAGTTTTGTAAGACAGATTTATCTGCTATTAAAAATAACCTTTTGCCTTTCTTTTAATAATTTTGCCTTAAATAAAAACTTTACTTTTTATAATCTTCTACAATCAATTCCCCACTCAACTTTGTTTTTATTTTCAACGGAGTAAAATATTTTAAATCTAAAACTTTGTAATCACTTCTGCTGATTAGATCGTATTGATGATGACCTGAAGCTCTTTCTTAGTGGTTGTCTTATTCCTGTTGTGGAGGAGACCAAATTTTTACAACTTAATTTTGACCATAAACTAACTTTTCTTCCACATATTAGATATCTCGGAGACAAATGTCAAAAAGCTACAGATTTAATCAGAATTGTAGCAAACACAGATTGGGGAGCAGATCAGGGAGTCTTGCTCCAGTTATTTAAGTTGTTAGTTAGATCCAAACTTGACTAGAGCTCTATTGTGTACGGATCAGCTTGTAAATCTTAACTGCATATGCTTGAACCGATATTCACAATCAGGGACTTAGACTCTGTATGGGTGCATTTGGAACTTCCCCTTCAGAAAGCCTCTATGCCGAGACAAATGAACCATCACTTTATCTCAGACAAATGAACCATCACTTTATCTCATTTGAACGAAATTGACTCTTCGGTATGCTACCAGACTATCTTCTAATCCATCTTAGCCCACATATGATGTAGTCTTTGGTCCAAATGCCAAACCTTGTACACTCAGAAACCAAACTTCATTCCACCTTTTGGAATACGAATTTGTCCTCACTTAGAAATAGGACAAATCTTTGTTGGAAATACTGCAAAATTCTGTATTCCCAAATCACTTCCATGGTTCAAAACCTCCCAAAATAATATTTTACCTTTGCCAATTCAAAAAGTCTTCAACAAATCCTCTCCTTTTGCAGAGTAAATTCAATGAAATCAGAGCCTTCTATCATAGCCATACGTCCCTGTATATGGACAGGTCGAAAGATGGAGACAAAGTTGGAGCTGCCATTGCAACACCCCATGACACCATCTTGAGCTGTTTACCAGATAAAGCCTCAGTTTTTACTGCAGAAATTACAGCCATACTCAGAGCTTTAAACTACATTGAAACCTCTCAAAAAACAAGTTTCGTCATCTTTTGGGATTCCCTTTGCACATTGTGAAGCCTTGCAGAATCTTAAATCTGACAACCCATTAATATCCCAGATATTACAGAAAAATGATATTATCATACAATCTGGGAAAAGTAGTCCATGCTGTTAGCTGCCTAGTCACATTGGTATAAAGGGTAATGAAAGGGCAGATAAAGCAGCCAAAGCTGCCCTGCAGTCACCTGTTTTTGAATGGAAGATTCTATATATTGACTTTAAATATTGTATAAATAAGCAGGTTCACCATATTTGGCAAAATATGTGGAGTGAAAACACCACAAACAAACTTACGAACATTGAACCCCCTGTTGGAGGGTGACATCCCTCGTATAGAACAAATAAGAGAGATGAGGTGGTATTGTGCTGATCACATATCAGACAAACATACTTGACTCTTGCATACCTTCTGAATGGTGAACCTCGACCAGAGAGCATACCATGCCAGTGTCCACTGACAGTCGAACACATTCTTGTTGAGCGTGTCGACTTCCACCATGTGAGACAGAAGTATTTTGACATGTACTGTATGAAGAAACTGTATGATGATGTACCACCAGACAAAATCTTGGACTTTTTGAGGGAATTCGGCTTATATAACAAAATTTGATCATATGTTTTAAGGATTTTATATTTGTTACTTTATATTTTGCTTTATATATATTTTACTGAATTTTAAGATCATTACGTTTTATATTTTATCTTGTACTTCATGTTTACGTTTATTTAGAAAGGTTTATCTTCCTAAATTTTTGCGCAAACTATTTGAATTGACATTTTTCGAACTTTACCTTTAGTTGGCACAATATAACCAATATTGTGCTGAGGTGCTGTAAAACGCTACTACATACATACATACATACTTTATTTTTATATTCAATTTCTATGACAACCAAATTTGTAGGGCTTGGCAACCTAACATTTGAAGTGACCACTAAAATTTATTTAGTAGGTTGACCTAAGGCTAAAAAAAATTTGAAAGGTACTTTAAGCGCTGTCAATGGGTTGTTCTCAACAATGTTAAGAATTTGGTTTTTAAGTTTTACGGAAGTTGTATACCATATATTATAGTTGTTTACATACAAGACTTTGCTTTCTTCAGAGTCCATGTTATTATGTAGATCAATTCAGCAGTGATCATCAGGCAGACTTTGAAAATTCTTTTTGTTTTGCCAATTACTGTAAATCTCTGTGATGGGGAAATATAATTTTTTTATTCTTGCCAACATGGCAGATAGCAAAATATGATTATCGCTTTTCCAGCAGCAGTGGTACATGCATCAACAAGTTTCCAGCCAGTAGTGGTACATACATCAACAATGTTAAGATTTGTTCTTCGTCTGCCATGGCGGATGCTAGATATTATCTTGTCACTCTGGTGTTTGTGTGCATATCTGTACTTCCACACTCTAGATTAAACTCAGTGTTAAAGTTCTTTAAATTAAGTTAAATATTTAAGTCTTTTACATTCCTTTAATGTATGTCTTTTCTCAATAAATAAAAGGCAAGCTTGGTAAAAAGGAGGTCTCTTGTGTCAAGTTTTGACAGTCATATAGCATATATTATAGTGTTTGTAGGCAAAACACAATATTCCACACAATTCTTCTTGGCCGATATTGTTGTAAATTTTTTCTAATGTCTTGTATTATTCCCGCACTTTTCAAATAAAAGATGGGGATTATGTTACCCAGCATGTCTGAACATGTGTGTGTATGTGTGAGTAATGTTGTGCCTCCTACACCATTTAAATCAGAGACTTCAAACTCTGGGATATGGTTGGGGAGTTGTCTGTAGATACATGCAGCAGTTTTGACATTTTGAAATAGCCCCCGGGAATGGGGCTAGGTTTTTTTATGGTGGTTGTTTTATGTAAATTCAAAATAACTCGTAAATTATGAAACTAATGTGTCTGAAAATTGGTGTGTGTAATTATCAACTTGAATGTCAACATATATCAAATGGGGGTTTGAATGGGATATTTGGTCATGTCCTGGGGGCCTACAGTTGTGTCCCATGTGTCACAACTTGAAAATTATTGAGATTCACTTTCAGTAACTATACACTTAATGGACATGAAAAGACAAGTTCAGATATGCAGCTCACTTTTGACCCCTGGACCATCCCAACCCCAGAAAACTATTGACAACCCCAGCTAATAACCATCTTTACACTTGGGTGTGAAGAATTCAGATATACAATTAAATTTGGCACAAGTCTATTCCTACTTCTGGGACTAGGCTATGGGATTAAACAAAAAATTGGAGGATGGTTGGTACAAATTGGGGAAACATGGCGATATCTGTTTTACAAACACTTTAATTTTATTGTTATATTTTGTGTGTAGTATTTTATATATCCACCCATTTTCTATTTTACTCTCTGAAATTTTGAAGTTGGCAATAAATTAGTTTACTACAAGGAGCTGAAGTAGCTCAGTGGTTAAGGCAGTGTTCGCATGACCAGAAATTTACATGTTTGATTCCAACCACTGGATAAGCCTGGATCAGTTACTGTGGTGTCCTTGTACAAGGCACATTATTCTATTTGCTTTGTCATGATATAACCTTGAAAGTATTGCTGTGCCATAAAATACCCAAAACCAAATCAAAACATTTAATGCCACAGAAGATTTGACAGCATTTGAAAAACTTGTAACTGCACAAGAAATAAGATACTCATTTCACTATCACACTTGTAGAAATGTACACTTTTCCCCAAATAAAATTGCAAAGGTTAAGCGCTTAATTACAGAAATTGTTTAGCAGAATATGTTGGTCTTATCTATTCTAATTATATATTTTTTTAACCTTTTATTCAGAAAGAGGACTTTAGTTGCCATAGGAACACATGACCTTGATACCATTCAAGGGCCTTTCATCTATGATGCCAAGCCACCAGCGCAGATAAAGTTCAAACCTCTGAACCAAACAAAAGAGTTTACCGCATCAGAAATGATGGAGATGTATTCGGTATGTTTACACCAATAAAAGTCTGTTTTTTTGGTTTTTTTATGGATTAAAGATATTTAATGAAATTCTTGTTTGAAATGGAATCTTGCAACTTGTACCCCTATCTACATTTTACTCAATAAAACCACAAATATTTCTTAAATCTGCATGAAAATGATTCAGTTCTTTAAAATATTTTGAATGTTTAAACCAACCTTCCACATATCCATGCAAACACTGTTGTAACATTTCCACTCCAAGTGAATGTCATGGCTAATGTTAATTCTACACCATTAATTTGGAACCCAAAATACCTCTTTTGACTAGCTTCATCCAGATGCATGCCTGGATGCTGGATGAGTTGATTTTTTAGAATGAGTGATTACAATAGGAATGACCCATTGTACCCAACAGTTGCTTTGGGAAGTATCCAAAGCTGACTGAACAGTATGAAACATCTCACATCTACAAGCACAAACTGATTAATTCCCCTAAAAATAGAAGCGCATGAGGATTCGCTGTAATCAACAAATGTCCAAGTGGCCTGGACTAAGAGGTTACATGATTAACATTAGCCATTGCTCTAACTTCCACTCTCATATTTATTTCTGCAAACATGACATTATTTTCTCAGATTCCAATTATAACTTATATTGTGCTCCCTGTATGTACTCCTATCTTTCAGTTGGACAGTCATTTGAAACCATACCTACCAATCATTCGAGACAAACCAGTCTATCCCATAATTTATGACAGGAATGGTGTGGTACTCAGCATGCCTCCAATTATCAATGGTATGTACTAAATTTACTTGTGTATAGCATGCCTCTGTCAACGGACAGTGTTCACTCAGCTCTCCCATTGCATAATGTGTCGGCAGATTAGGGTCTGTGCTGTTAATTCCAAATGTATTTTTACTACTGTGAGTTCATTTATTTATATGTGTATACATTTCTCCATCAAATACATTACCTGATCACATTAATATTAGGATAACTTTCTCTGCTAACTCCAAATCCAGCCCTCCCTGATAGACGAAAACACATTTTTCTGTTTAGATAGCATATATAGACAAAGGGAAGCAACTCTTGCAGGTTAACTCTCCTTTCTACCCACTAGGTGCCTACCATTATACCAGTATGTAACCAGTTTTCACTTTTGCTTGATGCTGTACACATACATGTCCAGGAATCTGATTTGTTCTGTATTTAAATTCAACCATCCACTTTTTTATTTCAGTGGCATAGCAAGTCAAAATGTTATATATGGTGTTACGACTCTAAGTATTAAAATATATAACAGAAAGAAAGTTAACCAATATAATCAAGTAAAATCAATAAACAATTTATTTCCAGATAATTAAAGTGAAAATTCAAAAATGCTTACAATTTGTAAGTTAAATTCCAAACAATCCTAAATGTTCCAACCACAAGTCCAAAATAATAGAATGTTAAGAATGAATTCCAATAGCCTTGAATATCCTCATGTACTACAAAGATGTAATCCAGAATGTATTTTAATGACTTCACATAAATCCCAAAATCATGCATTAATCCAAAAGTCAATTAGCACTTTAGTAATTCCAGTGAATATTTTAAATAAATAATTCCTCTTAAATTATATCTGATTTCAACAACACAACTGTAATTCCTAAGATAGATTCCTTACTGACTGATCTTTAGAACTGAAATTGTAGAACAGGAATGAAATTATTTACTAAAATCTGTATATATATATATATATATATATATATATATATATATATATATATATACACACACACACACATGCCTACATGACCTATGTCACATCATTATATGAGTAAATATAATAGAAAAATAGTGGCCTACTTGACATATGTCACAACTTACAAGCATGGACCAAAGTTAAGTATGTATTTTCAAATAACCATACAACTTGAAATTATGGTCAATTGTTAATTATATAAACAACATACATAACAATGGTGCATACATCATTTTCAGTGAATTTATTCATAATTTTGCAATTATCATACTGCTTATTAATGTCACATGTGATTTCGATTAGTAACATACAATTTGACGTGAAATTTTGCAGACGCTGTACTTATCAATTATTACACTTTTAAGTCATTTCTATAACATGGTTTACACTTATTTCAAAAGTATATATATTTGTTGTATGCACTTGTTTGTTTCTCTTCTTTGTTTCAGAGATGACAATCAAGTGCAAGAAGTGTAAACAATTTAAGGTCATGGAGGATGGATACGAGATGTGTCTGCAGATGTAATGTGTGTGCATTTTGGTCGGAAATACTTGGTCCAACATTTTAATAAGCAGCTCAAGGGCTGCAAAAACAAGCAGGATCCAATACTTTTGGAGCAAGAACTTTTAAACATACACCTCATGTCCAAATCATTGATTAGTCTCATGGGGGATGTCAACATCCCCTCTCCAACCCCCATGAAAATGCAGGAACAGTGCCAGAACATACTGCATCTGTGAATACAGCAGAATCATTGATTAGTCTCATGGGTGATGTCAAGATGCCCTCTCCACCCCATGAAGACATAGAAACAGCGCCAGAACACACTGGGTCCATTAATACAGTAGAAACCACAGGCGATTCCAATCAAGCATTGGAATTGCATATGATCAAAATGACTCGGGAGGCTTTGTGGTCGATATGTTGATGAGTAGAAATGACGATTATATATTGCAATCCCACTGGTTATAAGCCTTGGACCCCACCAATGAGGTGTGAGGACTTGCAAACAAATAGGATCGTGCCCATGATCACTTGCAATTAGATATGACCCCACCTATGAGGCGTGAGGGTTAAAAGTCAAACTTGTCCCCCGTGTGTGAGCGTGTACAAGTATCATTTAACCCATATTAAGAAACAAGCCAGACGTGAAGGTTTGGAATTTGACAAATATGACCTGTCAGACTGGTATGTCCAGCCAAACTGACCAAACTGCATCAGCCAGCTGGACTGTAAGGCATATATTGTCTTTTGTACACCTTTCCGACCACCAACCAACAGGTCCAGCTGCACGAATGAGCTATGTAGTCAGGAGTCTGTTATGTCCGACTGGTGAACAGGCCAGCCATCCACACAGCTAGCAAGCCGGCCAACCGATTGATAAGACTGACCATTCCTATAAAATTCATAGCAAACCGGCATTACTTATGGACCTGTCTGACCGAGCCAAACCGGCCGCGCTGGATCAGCATTCTATAATGTGATCACTACTGATGGTATATCTAGTGGGCAAAATGATGATGCATGCTGATAATACTTATCATCATTACCATATGGAAGGCTGTATCCCTGGACTGATGGTGTACAGGAGGAGGACAATCCCCACGTTGATGAACGGGGATGAAATGGAAATGCCAGAACATGCTGATCCGACAGTGGAACGGAAGGAATTTAGTTCAAGGCAGCATTAGAGAAAATTGATTAGATTTTGTCTCACGGAATGCCCTCCTCCACCTTCAATCAATTCTAACTACAAGGTGTACCTTTGTGGATATATACAATGATGAAAACAGTTCATCATATAGAATCTTGCCACAATTGTCAAAGATTGCAAAAATTACCTGGCGTCTTTTGGAGCATTGATGATCCTGGTAATGCAAGAGCTTTCTTTATGGTGAGTCAGTTGCTGACAACTTTCTCACCCCACTGGTAACAAGTCATGTACTGAGATATTTTATCCAGCCATACCTTGTCTAGATGTTAATAAAGTACACAGGCAAGTCTTTAAAACCACATCAGAGTTAGTCAGGAACATTGTGTCGACTTCGTCCGTACTTGACTTCGCGCATCTGACAAAATTGTTGTCTAGCCTAAAAGGCTGCTAGTGATCATAGCTAGGTTTTGATGCGCTCCCTTCCTTTTGGTTCTCCACTACTGTTAAGTCATCGAATTGAGGAGGTGAGAAAGAAAGAGATTTGAGAGTTGCACCTTTAGTATATCTACATGACCCTATCAGGGAACATGCAAGAGAAGAGACGATTAACGCCAATGAAATTGCAGGAGTGATTCTCAAAATGGGCAGGTTTTTTTCTCTTGGGCAAGTGAATTATAGGCAGTTATATGCCCCTATTTTTTCAGGCAGGCAGATAGGGGAGAGAGAGAAACACAGTTTTTCCTTCCCCAGGCCTTCTGCCAATCGTAAGTGACAAGCCATGTCAGAGTGTTTCCGAATTTTGTTATCCAACCTCCCTCCACTTTAGTCATCCTACCTTCATGATGGAACTCCCTAGCAATCCCATGAAGGTGGTGTTTTACAGATGAAAATCTAGTTTTTGCTTGTAAATGGCAGTGGAGAAAAACCGCATACATGGGGCTTCCACTCCAGAACATTTCTGGTTAAGAAGTCCCGTGGCAAATTCAGACCTGTGATAGATCTAAGCAGGTTGATCCAATTTCAAGATGGAGTTGGCAAGTATGTTTGTCTTTCAGTGCAATGCGACAATTACGTGATCAGTCTTGACATGTCCAATGCGTACTTCCATATACTAATTCATATGGCATCACGCAGATATCTTAGCTTTGCATACTGGGGGGAAGTATACCATTTCCACACCCTTCCATTTGGCCCCAATCTAAGCCATTGGGCCTTCACTAAGAGTTCATGATGTCTGCCGCAGAGATGGCAATGCTCCTGGACGACACACTATAAAAACAATTGGTAAGTTTTGGTTTTGGTTCAGGACATGAACAACCTTACATCCCTCATTATGTAGTGGATAATCAATGTAGAGAAGTCAGACCTTATCCCATCTTAACATTTTGTCCATATAGGTATGGAACCCGTAACATATATCAACTTGGCATCTTCCTCCCAAATGCGTCGAAAGTATGGTTCATACGTAGGAGAAGGCATCAACCAAAATGTTGACGTTGGACCTTCAATAAGATGTTAGACCACATCATATCCTAGTTCAGGATCTCCTCCACGGAGATGGCAGCATTCCTGGACAACATACTATAAAAACATTCGCGAAGTATGGTTTTAGTTCATGACACAAACAACCTTTTTTCCCTCATTCACAGTTCAAGGTGGATAATCAATTTAGAGAAGTTGGACCTTATCCCTTCTCAATATTTTGTACATCTATGGAACTCTTAACACATATTAACTTGATGTCTTTCGCCCAAATGCATCAAAAGTATAGCTCATGTGTCTGAGAAAGCATTAAACAAGAAGTTAGGCGAGGAAGTTTGTTACAGCTCCATCGCCTACTAATGGCAGTGAACCTGTTACAAGGTCAGTTTGTCCGGTTGGAAAACAAACTTATTACTGTATTTTGCGATGGTCAGTGGCAAGTGGATACTTCAAGATAAGTCTCTTCATATCAACCTCTTGGAAATAAAAGCTATTCTCAATGCCTCCCACACCTGGGTGAAATGCATCCATGGAAACACAGTTCTGATAATGTCAGACAATTCAGTTGTGATGACATACCTTGGAATTGGGAAGAAACATGCTGGACCTTTGCCACACGGTATGGGAATACCTTCATTGGTGCTCCTGATATGAGTTAAAATTCAAGTGCGACACATTCCTGGCCAGCTCAGTGTCCTGGTCATTATCAAGGAGGGGACAATTACATCATACAGAGTTGTCCATCCACAAACCTGCCATCAGGTCTGTGCCCCATGGGCCCATCCGATGCCTGGCCTATTTCCTGGCCCCAGAAGCATGGGTAATCAATACCATTTCAGTTAGCTGGGAGGTATTGTGGGCATACAACTTCCCTCCATCAGTCTTGATTATGAAGATAATTCAGAAATGAGGGGCACAGACTGCAAATAGTTCTGATTGCACCACTAAGATGAAAAACATCCTGGATCAACGATCTGCTCGATTTAGCAACAGATGTACCCAGACAAGCTGTAGCAACCTCCACTCCACTCAAACAGTCGAGATTACCACTATTCTATACATGTCCAGAGAATCTCCTTTTTCATGCCTGGCTCCTTTCAGGGTTATCCTCATCGAAAAGGAGTTGGGAGATTCTGGTGTGGAGAGAATCACAACAGATGAAGATCCTCCACTTTGAAGACATACGAGAGGAAACCGTGTATTGTCAGTGACTGGTGTCACATCAATGATGTCACACCTCTCACATCACTGATTCTCTGATGGCTAACTTCTTTCTCTTTCTCATTGAAGACAAGAAGTTAGCCCCTATCACAATCAAGGGATACAGTTCCATGATGTCAGACATATTCAGACTTCATGGAAGAGACAATGTTGGATGCAACAAGGAAATCTCCAACTTGTGGCATGTCCAGTCTACCTTCTTAAGCTTCCATTTGCGTGACATGTCCTCGCTAAGGAGAGAACTGATTCCTGTTGTTCTGGTAGCTGCACATAGTGACCATGCCCCATTCATGAAAGCACAACCTTAGACCCATGCATGAATTTGTCACTTTCGCTGGATTCGCTTGGAAAACTTTTGATTGTGAGAAATAATCAAGTGCAGAATCCCACAGGGGTCACCCTCGCACATGTATAAACAAATTGTCTCTCATTGTGCTAAACTAACGTTAGGAGGAGTTCATCCTTTCAGTAGAGCAATCATGCTTCTACTTGGTGACAGGGGAGAGATAGGATGCTCGGCATTTTCTCCTCCTCTTACCTAATCTCCTAATGTTAATGTGATCAGTACTTACATTTGTGAATTGACAGTATTTGATAGCTGTGGTATGGTCATGTATCATATCTCATGCTTTCAGCCAGAACTCTAATTATTATTCATTTGTGGAAGTAGGACATGCCTAATTGCTCCACTCTGACAGTGCGGAATTATTTTTATAACATTCTGCACAACTCAAGTCTTCGAGTATACTTATTATGTATATATGCAGACAATGAGAGCAATATTTGGGAATCATATTGCCTGTCCCACATCCATCTTTTTTCTTTATCCCACCACCCCTTTTATCAAATGGCTATATCCATTCCATCAATTCAAAAAGTGAGGCCCCATGTCAAAAATTGGAATCATCTAGAAAAAAACACAACAAAAAACAGGGGTCATAAATCTCTTTGCCTATTTTTGTTTATTCAAGAAAATTCAAGCACATTTCATTATCAGCCTTCCTTGCTGTGGGCCATGCTGTACTGGGAATTTAATTTCCCATCCTCAGTGTTTTCTTTAGGATGCATTATTACATCAATTCCTGCTAAATTTAATGATCCCTCACTTGAAAAATGAGTAAGCATGTGAAAATCATACACAGATGATTTGCTGTGAACCTAACAAAACCTGTAACCTTTATATTTAGTTCATACTGATAATAAAAGCACTTGATTTCTAGATCAACTGTCAAAATCAAGTACTTACTAAGCGACATTTTACATTTGAGCAGTAAGACTCCTTAATTGGTTATAGAGTTAATAAAAATGTTTTATGTACTGAAGTTGTACATTAACAGAAATCTAGTTTTCATCACGGGTATTGTCTCTGCTATTGTGCAGTTTTAATGAATACAGCATAGTGCCATTGCATAAAACAAGATTGCTGCCATTAAGCCAATAATGAAAATAAACAACTGCAATTTTTACCTTGATTCATTAAAGGTTGTTGTTAAACACACTTTTGTTGAAACATTGTGCAGGTATCTATTCATAGATACTATTATCACATGAAAATGACTCCCCTTAAAAATTGAACATGGCCCCTTATGAAAATGTTAAAGCAGGAGTTCCCCACTGTGTAAGAATCTGGAGAAATCACTGCATGCTTAGTTCAACATTCCTTTTATAATTTGTTTTCGGAGACTTTAGTGCTACTTTAGAAGTAAATGCACCAGGGTCTTTTTTTCTGAAGGTTTCAAATTCTCTTCATGTTTTCTATCCATGATCATCGAATGTGCTCTTGATTGGTGTCTATGGTAATCAAAATCAGTATAACATGTCTCTTGCTTATTGAAATTGTTCATCATTTTGCTAACTTGGATGATAGGGCATGCTCAGTTAAATAAGCCAGCATGGTGTGCTCAGTGCAGTCTGACAGTCAAAAATAAATTATAATGATAATTTGTCTTTATTTTCTGGGGTCTTTTTATGCATCCTACAGGCACCATACAAAGAACTTTCTCGCACTAAAGTTGAAAAATAGGGTCATTTGTGCACTGGCGCAGCCTAAAATGAACACTGATATTGTGCTGTGAGAAGTAATTTATCTTTATAACATAATATTGGAAAGAAAAGTCACAAGAAACAAGTGTTCAAACAGAGTGTTTCTAAATTTCATATTCTTATCTTCTTTCAGGAGAGCACAGCAAAATAACATTTAATACAAAGAATGTCTTCATTGAAAGTACAGCTACAGACCTGACAAAGGCGAAGATTGTTTTGGATACCTTAGTGACCATGTTCAGTCAGTACTGTGCAAAACCGTTTGTGTAAGTTTTGTTTGTTTGTCTGACTTGTTTGCTCTTTGTACCAGCCACACTCTGTGTAGGGCTTACTTAAAAAAAGAAGCCACATACACTTCTCCCTCAATAACTTGCACACAACGGGGTCCAAAAACATAGACCACAACATAAGCGAGGGTGTGAGTTACCAAGCGGACCTCTGAAAAATTAGGATTGGGATAGACATCGATAGAGAGAAAAGAGGAGGCGTTAATTGGTTGAATACTTGTTTATAAACTTGTTTATAATTGGGTTGGGAATAATTGTCTATAAATAGTTTTTTTCTAATAAAGTTGTTTGTTTTTCTGTATAAATTACTTTTATTTTCAAGATAACCAATCTCTGAAAGATGTTTAAAACATTACTCCAAGAGGTTTCAACACACATCAGATGTGTACCATCAAAAACATTGTCTACTACATCAATACTTTTTGCATGTGAATGTGGATGCATTCTAGTGTTATTGTTGATTCAGAACAAAATGATCCTTTTCAGAAAGAATTGGACATTTATTTCAAGAAACTACAATCTTGAAACTTGATTATTTATTGTTCTGTTAGTAAAATATTGATGATGTTATTTTATTGCAAGTAATGCCGAAATTTCTGCTCATTCTTGGGCAAACCTCGTGAGTACCAATTCAGGAAATTTTAAGTTAACTATAAAGTTTGAAACTTGCTTCTACATAACGAACCCTATGATCTGTAAAGGCATGGTCTATGGCGCTCGCCTTTACAGATCACTGCCATCTCCTTCTGTCTGCGTGTGTTTGAATATCAGACTTGGCCAATGTGGGTATGTGAGAAAGCTTGCCAGTGGCTTCCCATAGGTCGTTAGTTCTTCACGACTTTTTTGTGGGTTCTTCCTCCACTAGATATACTGGCCACCATGTATAGCCTATCATAAACTCACAAAAACACAAACTATCTGTGAAATTAAGCTTTGCATGCACTGAGTATGCCTTTTGTTTGGTTTCTTGCCTTCCTTGATCACATTTATGAATGAGGAAGATAAAGCACTGATTATTGTTAGATATTTTAATTATGTTACTTACATAATAATATTTAAAAGTGTTTGATTGCTCAATTGAAAAGAGTTGACTTGACACATGACCATGACCACTAGCTCTTGCACAGGTAGGATTTACATGCCATGTGACTTCTTTTATTCTACCCACATTCCTTGATTTGACGCAAAAGACGTAACTAACGTGAACATGCAAAGCAGGTCTACTTTTAACTGATTATAACAATGCAACAAACACTTCCACAAATTGGAAATAAAAACACAGTTGGCAATTAATTAGGTTCTCGAGGAAATGCTCACGGGCATTGCTGTGATGGTCGGTTGACACTTGATGTTTGAATACAAGAGGGTATATCTCATTAATGATGATTACATTGAAACCGAATTAGAAGATGAAACTGAAACATAAATTTCACTTGACAATACTTATTTAATTGGTATTAATTTCTTAAAGAGTTATCATCAGTAGGCATTACTAACATTTTCATTGCTCGATATTTCGTTGTATATTGTTATTTACAGTTAACTGAATTTTTTTGTTAAAGAAAATTTAACAAAATATATGACTTCTTATTAAATATTGCAAATTTCATTATGTTGATTCAAATATTTGGGCACTAACCACAATTTTTGACGATAAAATGAGTGATATATCAAGGTTTAATTTACCAATTTCAAATGAAATGTTATTCAACAAATAGGGGCTTTTTTAGGGGCTATTTGTTTTAAGAAAAAATTGAATCCACAAGTGTACCTGCATTATAGGCGGGTTCACGAGTTATTCAGGCACGCTAAAATAAGGAAGCAGTGTATGGTAAACATCAGAGGTGTAATGATTCATCAATATGTATCGGCATCGCAATATTTTCTGTGGTGATATACTGCATAAATATTTGTATTACTACTGGAATATCCGAAAACATTGCATCATAAATGTGTCAATACATCATTGTAGTAACACTTGAAGGTGATTATCACAATATACATGAATTAAAGTTGAGAAAAGAAAGGAAACTTATTTTTCTTAGGTAAAAGTATTAAAGATTTTGATTCTGTTCTTCGATGTATTGTTATCTATCTGCTAGACATTAACTATCAGACTGGTCTACCTACTTAGCAAGGTAAATCACCAGTCTATGAGACAAAACATCAGAATAATTTTTTAGTCAGATATGGTTATGTAAAATAATAAAGGAATCATTTTGAAATTTCTATATTTTGTAAATGACAAATTTGGGTATGAAAGATAATATGTAGATTTAATGTCAATACAAAAAAAAACTTCCACTCTCATAATGCTTTGCCAAGACCCAATTGGCAGGGAAAATTGATACCTATGAAAATAAATGAAATCACTGTATACATAACTTATAAGAATATGTGGTTAACATGTAGCATAATCTTAATCTTCAGAACTTGTTTAAAATGCAGTATATGTTTTCCTTTATCGATATATTTAAACAAATGTTGAACATGTTTTACATATTGTAAACATCTGATGCTACTGGTTATGTGTGGATTGTTGCTTTATCCACCATTTTTATGTTTGTCTTATGAACATGAATTTCCTTGTCAATCAGTGACTTTTGAATGAAATGATGGATTAAAACAAAATTGGGTCTGAGGCCTAATTTTAAGAAAAACTATGTCAAATTTTATTTTTTAAAACCTTTTTCTGTCATATTTGACTTAGTTTTGGGCCCCTTGACTTTAATGTCAATTATTGCATGGGAAAATTTGATGGAATTAAATCACATTTTGTATGGTGTGTAAATCAAATTCAATTTTTTGCTTTTTCAAATTTGATGCAGTAAAGAGAAGAGTATAAAAAAGTGAACAATTGCTCCTCAGTCTTTCTGTCGGATAAAAATGAAGGTCAGATAAAAATAAACATGGGTGATTAGACTACATGCCTACAACAAAGAATGCAGTCTTTATAGCATTCTTTGCACAATTTTTTTTTTTTTCTTTCAGAGTGGAATCAGTAGAGGTTATACAAGTTGATGGAACAAAAGTTGTATATCCAGTAAGTTTTTATCTGTATCCCCCTTGCATGTAATATGTGGGGATATAGTTATCATTATGTCCATATGTGTCATGAAAAGGACTATTTGTAAGTTAAATAAAACAGACATTTTCTTGTTTTCCATTTCATGATACATTATTTTTCTCCAAAAAACTGCAAGCAAAACAACAGATGCTGATATTATGAGCATTCAAGACATCTTTGTCTCTGCATCTATTACTTGTGTTGCAGTTAGTAATAACTAGATCTGTGTTTGTCAAACACCTGTGCCCTCACTATAGACCAACAAGTCTAAGTAAAAAACAAATTAAATTATTTAGAAGAATTTGATAAATCTACATGTTCATCAGAGTTCTCACACTAATGGGAAAATACAGAAAAAGTCAGAAATAAGAATAGTTTTGTTCCTGACTTGGAAAAACCCGTTAGTTTTGCAAAAATTGATCAGAGTTGGGGAAAATCCAGAAATTTTCAGAAATAACTTTCAGATAGATCAGATGGAGAAAAAAATATGTAAAAATAAAACGTAATTTAATTGATCATGAATTTAATGTGTTGAGTTAAATGACTAGAACTTTTCGAAGTTGCAGAACTCTCTAAGTCATTTATTGCATAAAATTTTGCATGCAACTCTTCATCAGCAGTATTTCAAGTCAACTGAATCACACATATTTTGGAAACTGCACATATGACCTCTAGGGCACTAATTCCATCATGGATTTTGATTTGGGTTTATTTTTTATTGGATTTTATTATTCATCCCTGTTGAAATCCCTTTGCAGGTTCTAAAGAAGGTATTCAGGAGCATTATGTATGTTCGACCCGGTGAACATTTGAACTAATTTCAACATTGGTATGAAAACGTACATCAGAACACAGAAAATGTTTTGTATGATGAGACATTTTTCTCACAGATTCTTTCAAATTTCAAAATTATTCTTACTTTCTTAGCAGCTAAATCCCAAACTGAAACAGCACTGTTATGAAAATCGTATTGTACTGTCAACATGTTTGAAAACAGGGCAAGAATGTTCACATTGAACTTGGGTATAGCCTGTATGGCATTGTTATGATAACAAGTGCTGTTGTGCAAACAGTTGCAAACACACATACACATTCAACAGAATTTTTTGTTCATATACCAGTTTATAAATGAAATCATAATCAAAATGTTAAAAGCAGCCTCTTATATATTGATGCAGATCAGTAGAATTTTCCGAACAGACTTTGTGTCTTGTATACATGTTATACTTGGAGTCAGGAAACTTTTAGAAGGGATGCATCTTGATGAGTATACTACACCCACATCACAAATGTAGGTAAATGTGAGCCATATTCATGCTTCACTCACTGGTCAGATTTTGTGTTTTAAATGTTTATGATTGAATCATCAAACTAGATGACTGTATAATCTCTATTAGTAACACACATGTACATAAAAGCTCACTGTGACCTACATTTCACATTTTACAGGTTTGTGTTAAGTTTTTGCCTTTAGCTCATGATCTTACATGTTTTTGGCTCTATTGATCAAGACCAGAAGAGCTTATGGGATGGTCCGTCATCTGTCATACATTGTCCACCTGTCCATTAGCAAAAGTTTGCTATCACTTCTCCTGCTAAACTACTTGGGGGATTGCCATGAAACTGTGCACACACATTCATCCCAAGGTCTAGTTTGTCCTAAATGACAATGGTGCTGCTTGGACATCCAATATGGCCATCACAGTGACCATCTTGAAAATCTTGTTATTGCTACTCCATCTGAAAGAAAAGTCATATTGTTATGGGGGTTTTACCAGAAGACGTCTTATGATGTCTAGTTGGTCCTAAATGAAAATGGTGCCACTTGGATGTCCAATATGGCCACCACAGGAGCCATTTTGAAAATCTTGTTATCGCTGCTTCTTCTGATTGGAGGGTGATATCAACATGGAGGTTTTCACTGAAAGACTTCTTATGATGTCAAGATAGATCTAAATGAAAATGGTGCTGATATAAAGTCCAATATGACTGCCATGGCAGTCATCTTGAAATTCTTGTTATTGCTACTTCTCCGAAATGGAAAGTCATATCAACATAGGGGTTTTCACTGAAAGACTTCTTATGATGTCTACATAGATCTAAATGAAAATGGTGCTGATATGAAATCCAATATGGCTGCCATGGCAGCCATCTTGAAATTCTTGTTATTGCTACTTCTCCGAAATGGAAAGTCATATCAACATGGGGTTTTCTTCAGAAGACTAATTATGATATCTAGTGTGTCTTGAATGAAAATGATGCTGATCAAACATGGCCACCGGAGCAGCCAGTTTGAAAATCTTGTTACCTGTACTGCTTCTAAATGGAAAGTCATATCAACATGAAGTTTTCACCCAAAGACTTTTTATGGTGTCTAGTTGGTGCTGAATGGAAATAATGCCTATCTAACCATGGTTGCCATCTTGACAATTTTATCACTACTTCTCCAGAATTATTGGTCATATCAACATAGGCTTTTCACCAAAACACTTCTTATGATATCTAGTAGGTCCTAAATGTAAATTGTGCCACTCTTGTATTAAATATGGCTGTCATGATGGCCATCTTGAAAATATTGTGATCACTACTCCTTCTGAATGGATGGTCATATTGGTATGGGGTTTTCAGCAAAAGTGTTTTAATAATCTAATAGTTTGTCCTACATGAAAGGGTGCTGATCTTACATCCAATATGGCTACTACAGCAGCTAGTTTGAAAATCTTATCCATGAAGAATATAAGAGATTGTATCAGCACTCAGCAGTTAAAAAGAAGAAATTGTCTTATCATGAATTCCTGAATATTCTTATCAGACAGTAGAGCGTCAGTTCCTTCAAGGGACTTGTGTTTATACACCTCCCATCTGGCAGAGTGTATTATGTATGATGTTGTCCATCCATCCATCTCTTATCAGTTTTGTTTCTGCACAATAACACAAGTTCTCCACCATCTACAGTACCAAACATTGTGGGTGGCTTGCACTTGGGGTAACAAAGAAGTCTATTGATTTTGGGGTCAAAAGGTTAAAGATCAAGGTTACTGATTGAAAAAGAAATATGATTTCCACACAATAACATTAGTTCTACATCACAGACCTGGACCAAACTTTGTGGATAGCTTGCACTTGGGGTAAGGAAAAAAACAATTGATTTAGGGGTCAGAGGTTTAGGCCACTGTAACTGAAAATGTGGATGACCTGTACTTGAGGTAAGAAAGAAACTGTTGATTTGGGGGGCAATAGGTCAAAGGTCAAAGTTGTTGTGGTTCAAAGAAAAATGGGTTTCTCAGAATAACTTTCTTGACGAAACTTTGTGGATGGCTTACACTTAGATTCTGGTGTCTAAAAGTCAGAGATAACAGTCATAATAAGTCTAATCAGAAATAATAGTTTCTGCAAAGTAAGCTTAGTTCAAGACTATAGTATTATATCGCTGCCCCATAGTCAATAATCCTCTACATGGGCACTAGTAGTTGACTCTGGAGATTACTGACCAACAGACTTCAGTGACCTGGACCCTTGGTGAAGGTATGTGGTCTTGAACTAAGCTTACTTTGCAGAAACTATTATTTCCCACAAGTTAGTCATTATAGCCCATATTTTACTCTTCACTGATTTCTCTGTTGCTTCATATCTTGTCTACTTCATTGAGTTTGGAGGTATACAATTCCGGTATGTCATGCAGTGAATAGGCTACATTCAGTTCTGATTGGGTTTTATTACAAAACCCAGGACTGAAACAATAACCACCAATCAGAATGCAAAGTTAGTCACCTTGTGTGAATTGGTAGAATGGGTGTTGTCAGTAGTTTTCCTTATTTACTGACAGAAACAAGTGAATAACATACTTCCAAAACTACTCAGAATGTCCTTTCTTACCAGTGCAGTTGGAAGTAGGAATAAATTGTTTTACTCATTTGCAAACTTTCCATATTAATGACTATAAATTGTATATTATGATAGGCTACCCTCAACAAGTTAACTGTGTATTGTACATTTGAATGAGTGTAGGAAATATATGAATGAACTGCATGCATTTCATGTGAGGCCTCAGCTGTAGTGGTTAATCAAGGTAATTTACTGATGCAGGAGCTAGACTTCTAACAGTGATCATACTGGATGTTACTCAAAGGTTACTCAAACCTTGTGACTTTCACCCAGTAATATCTGGCTTCTGTGTGTGGACAATAATAATGGCTTCTGAACTAAATTAAACTCTGCTTTTTATCAACTCATTATAGTACTGCTACTTTGATATATCACTTTAGTAAGAACTTTATTTTCTGCACGATAATTGATGTTTATATTGGCTGGTGAAGATTGCTAAAAGCTTTGTAGAGCTGAGGTATGTAATTGTTGTAATTGTTGTAATTGTTGTAATTGTTGATTGTTTGTTTCTTGTTTACATCTCATTATAAGTCGGCACTAGCAGGCTATACGTAATCAACAGTAATGTCTGCACTCATAGTCATTTACACGCTTGGATTTGATACCTTATAGCAATATCAAATGCTTCAGTGATATATTGGTTTAGACTAATGGATGTATAGAACTTTGTGTCATGCTACTGTACGTCAATGAGGAAAAAGATTGTGTCCATAAAATAAGTCCCCTGAATTGCAGTTGGACTCCATATTTTTTGTGGACATTTCAAAAGAACATATGGTCAAAATGTAGAAGTAAACATCTCTGAGTAAATGACAATTTTTGAAATGCTTGTCATTAGACTTATTTTATTTTTATTGCAGTACATTTATTCTTATTTTAAAGCAAATTAAAACTTGTTTGAAAAATATTTCTTTAATATACATTAGACAGTTTAGAGGTGACTATTTGATAGAGACCATAACATTTTGAAATCCCAACGGGGCATAACCCTTCACAATGAAAAGTTGCACACAACTTATCACCTGTAGTCATAATGTTTTAGTGTTTATACATTTTCATTTTTTAATCAAAGTTTACTTTGGATTTAAATGTTGGATATACTTAAATTATGATACATAATTTCATCAAATCAAATGAAATCCATAGTTTCTGCAGCATTCAAAAGAGTGTCAATTACTATTGAAGTCCTTGTAATTCTTTAAAGTGAGGACTTACTTATGTCCATTTTCTGTTTCTGTAATGTCGCTTTTATGTGAGATTTAATGAATAATGTCAGTCTTTTTTATTTTTCACAGGAGCTTGCCTACAGAAAGGAGGTTGTTGATGTGAAGGACGTCAATGCTAAAATTGGCATCAAGTAAGTAATGAAACATCAAGGAAAGTTTAAATGAGGCAGAGGGAGATGCTATTGGTCCAAATAAACCTATTTCTTTTAAAGTCAAACATCAGTCATTCTGAGAGATACCAATTTTGTCCAATTAAATTATAACAAAGAACAAAATGTAACTCTTTAATATATTTCTTTGGTCTGGATGAGTGAAAAATCTGGATAGATACATTTACTTGGTCTGGATGAGTGAATAGTCTGGATAAATGAAGTACATAAATCAGCATTTTGCTGTAGTTTAGTAGTAAAATTTCCAACTACTGGCACACGGGTTTTTGAAAGATATTTAAAGTTTAGATTTTTTATTAGCTCACCAGGCCGCATCATCAAGTGACTTTATAATTTAACCCAGCATACATCATCCATCCTGGCATGATAACCTTTCAAGTTTTTTTAACAAATGATGCCAATCCACCTTCAAATATGGCAGTTGTTAGTAAAAACTGACAGAGCTTAAAAAATGACCTTATCTCAAACACTACTCAACAGACTTTGACCAAATTTGACGGAAAACATCCTGGCATAAAGGTCTCAAACATTTAACAAATGATGCTGAACTGCCATCAGATATGACCAACATTGCTAAAAATAAAATAAAAAAAACCTTGAAATTGATTCATCTCAAAAACCACTCAACAGAGTTTGACCAATTTGACAGAAAGCATACTCGATGAAAGGGCATTCAAATTTATACAAATGATGCCAATTCTCCATCAAATATGGCCTCCATTGCTAAAGATAAATAAACCTTTAAATGACACATTCTCAAACACTTCACAACATAATTTGACCAAATTTGACAGAAAGCATCCAGAAGTGAAGGGCTGCCATTACTAAAACAGAATACCTTGAAATGACTTCTTCTCAAAAACCACTGAACAGAATTGGACCAAATTAGACGGAAAGCATTTTGGCATGAAGGCCTTTCAAATTTATACAAATGTTGCTGATTCACTATTAGATGTGGTGACTAATACTAGAAATAGAAAACCTGTAAACAGTGACTTTGCAAAAACAGCTTAACCAAATTTGACCAAATTTGAAATAAAATATCTTGGCTTTTAGGCCTCTACATTTTTATACAAATGATGACAATTCACCATTAAAAATGGCCATTGTTACTAAAAATAGAAAAATCTTTAAATAACTTCTTAATAACCACTGAGCAGAATTTGACAAAATTTGACAGAAATCATACTGGCATGAAGAGCTTCAAATTTTTGATAAATGTTGATGATCCACCATCAAATATGGTCACCAATACTAAATATAGAAGAAAAAATACATTTAAACAACTTTTTCTATAAATCCACTGAACTGAATTTAACCAACTTTGACAGAAAGCATCCTGACATAAAGGACCTTTAGTATTGGACAAATTATACTAATATTCCTCCAGATATGAGTGAAGATTCTAAAAATAGAAAAACCTTGAAGCAACTATTTGTATAACATGCAATCAACAGCATTGAAAGAAATCTATACAGAAAGCATCTTACTGACCCAGATTTCTTTGCCAGCTGCTCTTGCATTTGGTTATTAGGCAGATGTCAGCCAGATAAGTGATCTCATGCCCACTTGGGCCTCTTGTGGTATGATAATAGGGGAGGGGGGAAAGTTAAAAGTGTATCCTAGACAGCTCAGGTGTTTACATGAGGTCTTGTTTGAGGTTTAGATTAGAAAATAATCCAGAGGAAACTACCAACCTTAGATTGGTGATCATTTATCCTTGCACATACCAAAAATTGAAGTTCAGAGATCCCTACTACCACTGCACCATTCAGGTCCATATTTTGTTTTCTGTTAAAGTAAATCTAATTTATTTTCTTTTATACTCCTAAATTATCTTTGCAAGTTGTATGTTGTGATTCAGTGTCTGTTTGTTGATGAAGCAGAGCTGTTTGTGGTATTTTTGAATTGTGGATTCTTGACCTTCAGTCATAAAAAATTATGGGTTAAAACAGTAACATTTATGGTCCAGGTGACGAATGAGGATATCCAGTAGGTTACTAACAAATTTATATATTCATAACACATTATAGCAAAATGTACTGTGAATTCACTATTTTTGTGAGCTACCAGTTTTTGTGGATTTCATGGTTTGCTGCAAATCGTGAATTTTAAAGACTAGCACTGAAGCAGTGATTTTTCTGTGAAAATGATATAAGCTTTATTTGGCATTACTCGTATACAATATATCGTAGAGATGAGGTGGTTTTGTGCTAATCGTGTATAGGTTACACATACTTGACTTGTGCATACCTTCCGATGAGTGAATCTCGACCAGGGTACATACACTGTCAACTGACAGTGGAACACATTGTTGTTGAGTGTATTGATTGCCACCACAGCAGAAGTTTTTTGATGTGAACTCAACTGAGGAATTTTATGATGATGTACCACCTGAGAAAATCTTGGATTTTTTTAGAAAATGCAGTTTATATAACACATTGTGACCATATACTGTAAGGATTTCATATTTTGTACCTTTATCTTTTTTTTTATATACATTTTACAGAATCTTAACAGCTTCATCTTTTATCTTGTAGTACTTCCTGTTTGCATTTTTTGGAAGGGTTTATCTTCCTGAAGCTTTTTGTGCAATTCTTTATAATTACATTTTTTTTAACTTTACCTTTAATCACACAATACAGACATTATTATACTGCCATTAAACCCAAATGCATTAACATTCAACAAAATTGGGTACTAACAAAAACGTAATTTTTTGCAGAACCATGGAAATAAATGAATAAACAGTAGTATTTGTAATTAGTAAAGGTATAGAATTTTATTAAAGTTTTCATGTTTTTTAGAATTTTTTTAATAAATTTCCTTTAATAAAATTTATATTAAAATGTATTGCAGACCAAGACATTTTTATACAGGTGATACACAACAATTTTTCAGATAGTTGGGAACTATCATATATACTCGCTTATAACTAGAGTCAAACTGCAAAAAACATAGACCCTGATCTGCCATTGCAGAATGTGCCTGCATAATGTGCTGATGCATTATGCGATGGCAGATCTGGGTCTGTGCTGTTTGCAGTTGGACTCGACTTAAAAACGACTATATACTGTAGTTATATGGGGTCCACAAGATGTAGAGGCTCATCCAACTGGAAATTCTTGACCAGTTTGTGATAGTTCATCTTGCACAACATGCACTTACAGACAGCTTTGTGTAGGAAACTAATATGCTTGGTCAGAAACTATTAGCCAACCATCCGCATATTTTCTGCCGAAAAAAATTAGAACTTCTTTAGAGGAATTCAAGATCTAATAAAAACTCTTTTTCACCTTTTATTGACTGCCAAATATTCAGCATAATTTTTGTGCTTGAACCCTGGAATATACAAACATTATTTAGATTGTACAGTATTTTTGTTAAGAGTTGAAACTTAATTTTCGAGGCCTCTACTGAATTTATTCCCTGAACTTTAATGTAAATACTTTGCCTTTAATAAACAAATTTAAGTTTGTTAAATTTTTTGAGATGATGCAAGATTTTAAAAATGTTCCATATTAATTGTGCACAGTTGCCTTATAGTCTTAACAAAAAAATAATATTCCATTGCATTCAAAGTACAGAGAATATAATCATCTTGCTATAGGTCATGGCCATCATTGTGCAAAGTGAATGAAAATGTACATTTTATTATAGATGTTTTTCCTCTATATTAGTATCAGTGCAGAGAAGATGGCCACCCTTCTGACACGGATGTGTTTGGAGTCCAAGGTGATAGCTGGAGGAAAGTCTCTTGAGGTTGAAGTCCCCCCAATCAGAGCTGATATCCTTTGATTGTGAAATAATTTACAAGAATTGCAGTATTTTGTAAGACAGTCTGTGTATGCATCAATGTGTCCACTAAAGGCAGAGATGCAACTTTGTTGTAATGTAGTGGAACCTGAGAATTTAATATTGATGATAAAACTGGGATACCAGTGACCCAGTTCTTCATGTGTTCGATATGCAATAAGTTGTGTGTGCGAGTCCTGCAAAGACCAGTCTGACTGGGTTGCAGTGATGTGTCTCTTTGCATTGGCACCTCCTATTGTATTGGCACTAGATAGTCTTTCATGTGTTGATTTGCTGTTAAACACCAACCAATCAATCAATCATTATAAACCCATTTTCTCAAAATTGATTTTAAATTATGATAGTTTTGTCATAAAATTTGTATTTATAGTTTTATAATTATGTCCATCCATCTGTCTGTTACCAATTTTGTTTCTGCACAATAAATCAAGTTGTCCTGTGAATTTCCTGTTCTGTCCTCCTCCTTCTCCATCAATGACCACTTTTAGAATTCCCATATCCATCAATCTTTTAACCAAGAAAGACTAGCCTTCTTTCAAATGGTTACCACAGGCTGGTCCAGTCACTGGCATTTTGCACTTCTTTGAAATGCATCTTCAGAACCCAAGCATCAGAAGATATTTTTTTTCTCACAATGTTGGTTCCCTTCTAACATCAGTCTGGCCTGCGACAAAACACACATGCAGGTCTTTTACACCAAAGTCCCAGCAGTTGGCAGAGATATTGCAGGCCAGGGAAGCGATCTTCTGTATGCTTGGACTCAAAAGCTTTCCTCATCATGCAACAACTACTTCTGTGTTGTAGCTATTGATTCAGTGCCCAATCTGGTCTAAATGGCTATCTTTCAGTAAGCTAAGCATAGTCCAGCTCCCACTGTTGAGACTCCCGCTGACAGAAACATCTGGGAATCAGTCTCACACGTGTATTCAACAGGGCAGCTCAACACTTACTCTCCAATTCCATAGCTGGTTCCATTAATAGCTTACAGAGAGAGATGTTTTCATATCTTTGCACTTGTGCAAAGATCGCCACAAGGCAGCCGTCAGATCTCAGCTTTTGTCTTCCAACTTCCTGTTCCACAACCACATGGAGGAGTTCCGGAAACACCGAAGAGGCAACCATCTCTCAGGCCCAGCATCCCTGAACCCCATCTTTGTTTCCTAAATTAAACCAGAGAGATATGAAGACCCCACTGAGGCATTATTGATGAGGAAACTCTTCCAAACTTTACACTTCTGCAAGGGTGCAGTAAACTAGAATAAGAGACAATGCGGCACAGGGAGAAAACAACTGATTTCGGCCGAGTTTCTCCCCCATTGCCCTTCTTCCCACAGATAATTGTGGCATACTTGTGCCACCCATTTCCAATATCTTGGTGAGAGGAACACTTCAACAACTAATCATAGATGCTCACCTGCATTTAAGGGTGGTAGAGATTATCTACAACACAAATGCACAGAGATTCAACTCAAAATACACATATTCACCCAACACAAGCTAAGGATACAGATCCTGCAGTCAACCAGTGAGAGGGACTCTGTGGTCAGCAAAGACTCGAAGATGTGTGCCTTCATATTCCCACTTACAGTTCTTCCTGGAAATTCCAGGG
Organism: Margaritifera margaritifera; assembly: GCA_029931535.1. NCBI lineage: Eukaryota > Metazoa > Mollusca > Bivalvia > Unionida > Margaritiferidae > Margaritifera > Margaritifera margaritifera. The sequence continues at coordinate 90,224 of JAQPZY010000833.1, forward strand.
ACTTGTTTCCAGGTACTTGGCCTCTAGGAGACATCCTGATCCTGGACATAGGATCATCTGGGCAATGTCTTCCAAAAACACAAGGTGAGCAACTTTTCGTACAAAGACATGGAATCCATTGTACTCTCTTGTTTTGCTTGGGTTCCTTAGAACGAATGACGGATCCATTTTTATAATGTTCCAGCTTTTCACTTATACGGACATACAGTTTACAAGTTTTCTCAATCCAGTTTGTCTCTCTCAGTATTGTGCTTTGACAATTGATAGTGTCTTCTATCCTCATGGAGAGTTTAATATCAACCAGTGAACCCCGCAACACAGCTGCAGATATTCCTGCCCACATATGAGAGCCCTTTTGATCATCCTTGTACCTCATTGGTTGCCAGAACTCTGTCAACTAGACCCAGTGATCGAAGCTTTGGGCTACAACAAAGACCTTTCCGACTTATAGCTAATTTTGATTTGTCTCGATCGAAGGCCTTGGTCCATTGTCCAAAAAATGGAACCTCTACTGGGTTTTGATGTGATTCAACCTGTTTCCTAGTCAGACTAGTTTTAAGAAGCAGAATCAGTGAAATCCATATTTTAATGGTCAAACTGAACTGTATGCTGTTCCAACATGATGGTTCAGTGTCTCTTACGAATGCCCCTGGTTTTATTGCTGAGGACAGGCTGCCACTCGTGGGAAATCAGTCGTTTGTTTTGAAACTGGTCTTCTTTGGACCATTCTTCGATTGTGCATTTTTAGACCCCATTGGTAATTGATGTGGTACTTAAGATGAACTGATCTGATCAGAAAAGGGAGATTGAGCCATGGTAACTCAGTTGCTAGAGCATCGGACTCATAATCCAAGGGTCACAGGTTCGATACCTGCTGAGGTCAGCTCAGGTAAGCTACCTCTGTGTGTCCTTGAGGAAAGTCATTTAGCTTCCAGTTTCATGGCATGATATAGCCAATATTGTATGAAAATCAACCAACAACAACAACATAGGAGATCTCGCTTCTGAACACTCAGAGAAGGAACTGATGATATTTATACTCAGGCTCTTTCACCCCGGATGTATTGAGTTATCCGCTTTTGTCCTTCATAGTGTATGTGCGATTTGCGAAACATAAAAATACATAGAAATGGTGGTGTTTTTTGAGTAATTTTCAACTGAAAAGAGCTTTGACTGACCTAAGTCAGAACTAGGTTGGAAATGAATGTTGATTATAGTAATGAAAACAAGGTAATCCATTTTTAGCTCAAACTGGTTATAGACCTAACTTTAGACACACATTCGTCCCATGGTTTACTTGGTCCTAAATGAAAATGGTGCTGCTTGGACATCCAATATGGCTGCTATGTTGTAAATATAAATGAAAATAGTGCTAATCTGACATCCAGTAAGACTGCCACAGTAGCCATCTTGAAAATTATGTTATCGCTACTCCTTCTGATTGGATGGTCATATTTACATGGGATTTTCACTAAAAGACTTCTTATGATGTCTAGTTTGTCCTAAATGAAAATGGTGCTGATCTGACATCCAATATAGCTACCACAGCAGCCATCTTTAAATCTTGTTATTGCTACTTCTGAATGGAAAGTCATATCTTGAACATATTTTTTTGTCTCTACTCCTCTCAGATGGATGGCTATATCACAAGTACATTTCTTATCATACCTTGTTGGTCCTAAATGAAAATGATGCCAGTCGTACATCCAATATGGCTGCCACAATGAGTGTCTTAAATAACTTCTCACCATTCCCTCTGAATGGATGATTTATATGACGTTGGGTTTTCACCACAACACTTCTAATGATAGCTACTTTGTCCTAAATGAAAATGGTGCTGCTTGGACATTCAATATGGCTGCCATGGCAACCATCTTTAAAATCTTGTCATCGCTACTCTTGAGTGAATGGTCATATTAACATGGGTTTTTCGCTAAAAGGCTTCTGATAATGTCCAGTTGGTCCTGAATTAAAATGGTGCCAATCTGACGTCCAATATGTCCGCCACATTGGCCATCTTGAAAATCTTGTTATTGTTACTCCCCCAACATGGATAGTCATATCAACATGGGGTTTTCACTAAAAGACTTCTTATGATGTCTTGTTGGTCTGAAATGAAAATGGTGCCGATCTAACATCCAGTATGGCCGCCACGGCAGCCATCTGGAAAATCTTGTTATTGCTACTCCTGATTGGATGGTTGTATCAACATGGGATTTTTACTGAAAGACTTATTATGGTATTCTCGTTGGTCCTAAATGAAAATGGCTCCGATCTGACATCCAATATGGCCTCCACAGTGGCCATTTTGAAAATCGTGTTATTGCTACTCTTGAATGGATGGTCATATCAACATGGGATTTTTACTAAAAGACTTCTTATGATGTCTTGTTGGTGCTTAATCAAAATGGTGCTGATCTGACATACAATATGGCTACCACAGCAGCCATCTTGAAAATCCTGTTATCGCTACTACTGAATAGAAAGTCGTATATTGAAAATATATATATCTCTACTCCTCCCAAATGGGTGGCTATATCAACATGGGGTTTCCACAAGTAGATTTCTTGTCATACCTTGTTGGTCCTAAATGAAAATGATGCCAATTTTTCATCCAATATGTCTGCCAAAATGAATGTATTAAAAATCTTGTTGTCACTACTCCCCCTGAATGGATGATCAGTATGACATTGGGTTTTCACCAAACACTTCTAATGATGACTACTTTGTCCTAAATGAAAATGGTGCCAAGCTGATATCCAATATGTGCATCACAGCAGCTGATTTGAAAATGTTGTTATCACTGAAGAATATCAGAGATTGTTTCAAAACTCAACAGTTGAAATGAAGAAGTGGTCTTATCTTGAATTCCTGGAGATTTTTATCTTTATTTTCATACTTGCAGTTATTGTATCAGTCCAAGTGTAGAATTACCATAATTTGACAGTTGTATATCTTATGTACATTAATGCATTTATTATTATCATGCTGGTATGGCATGTTATTTATCCATGCCCCCCTCCACAAACATAGTATTACCTTAAACCTTCATGGAGTTTGGATTTTTCATGTTATAGGGCAGTTAGATACATAATGCAGCTGGCAGTTATGTACCTCAATTACCATGGTATAGTAAGAGAGAGCTGAATTTAGAACTAATGCAGAGTAAGGCATTCTCAGAACTGTTTATTGCTGTGATTTCACTGAAGTCTGTATGGAGATTCTTCACACAAAAACACGGGCTTTGGTTCAGTGTAATGATTTGATATTCCATGGCTTTTTGAACAAAGATGCAGTATGAGCTTATGGCATGGTCTTTTGTCTGTTGTGTGTCTTCCATTCACAGTTACTGTTTACAACTTCTTTTAAAACAAAGGCTCTTCAAAATTTGACATTATGCATCCTGGCATGAGGTTCTTTCAGATTTGTTCAAATGCAGATCCACCATCAAATATGGCCACCCTTTCTAAAAATAGAAAAACCTTTAACTGGCATCTTCTCAAAACCCCTTGACAGAATTTGACCGAATTTAACAGAAAGCATTCTGGCATGAAGGTCTTTCAGTTTTGTTTTGTAAATGGTGCCAATCTGTCATCCAGTATGGCTACCATTATTTAAAAAAAACATTTAAATCACTTCTCAAAAATTACTCGACAGAATTTCACCAAATTTGACAGAAAGCATATCTGGCATAAAGTCTTTAAACTTTTTTCAAAAGCCTTTCAAGCAAATGATGCTGACCTGCCATCAAATATGGTCAGCATTGCTTAAAACAAAAACACAACTTCACATTACTTTTCTCAGAATCTGCTCATCAGAATTGAAACATATTGACAAAATCATTCTGACATGAAGGGCTTTCAAATTTATATAAATTATGCTGATCTTATAAACCACTCAACAGAATGTAACCAAATTTGACAGAAAGCATCTTGGCATAAATGGATTTTAAGTTTGTACAAATGCCAATCTGCCATCAAATATAGCTTGTTAACTACTACAAAATGAAAAAAAAATAACTTCATCTAAAAAGTCAGTTAACAGAATGTGACCAAATTTGCTAGAAAACATCCTAGCTTGAAGGGCTTTCACAATTATCGAATTGATGACAATTCCACATCAAAGATGGTGGCCATTACTAAAAAAAGAAAGACATTTACACAACTTTATCTAAAAATAAATATGTAACAGAATTTGACCAACTCTAAAACAGAAAGCATCCTGGTATAGAGGCCTTTCAATATTTGACATGATGTTAGTGTGCCTTCAGATGTGGATGAAGGTATGAAAAATCCCCCGAGAAACCTTGAAACAATTGTTTTCATAACATATGCAATCAACAGCATTCAAAGAAATTTGTACCGAAAGCATCCTACTAAACGAGATGTTCTGGTCGATTCCTCCTGCATATGACTATTGGGCAGATGTCAGCCAGATGAGCAATATCAGGCCCACATGGACATCTTGTTTATTATTTCGTTTCCCAACGTGGTTTCTTATACTTTTTTCAGAATTTTATTTAGATTTATGAAGCTTGAAAAGGAGTATATTAGTGGCATCAGTATCTGGGGTATTGAATGATTTAATTATATTACTTGTTTGTTGGTTTTTGATATACTGTAAATTCACTTTTTTTGCCGAGTACCAAAAATTTTAAAACCCAACAAACAGTAATTCTTCTGTGGAAATGTTAGGATGTTTGCTCATTTCAGTAATTCAAGTACACATCTCTCTTGATAACTACCACACAACATGATCCAAAAACACCGACTGCAGCATAAGAGAGGGCGCAAGTTACTGAGGTACCTCTGAAATATTATGAGAGGATGGACATCAACAATACAAAGAGACAGAGAGTGGGGGTGGGGTGGGGTTAAATGGTTGAATGGTGGTTGTATAAAATCTTTGAGAATAATTGTCAGTAATAAGTTTTTTCTCATGCAGATGTAGGCTTTTCTGTATAAATTACTTTTATTTTCGAGATAATAGATATTTCAAACATTGTTAAAAATTTTACTCCAAGAGGGTTTCAATACAAATCACATGTGTGCCAGTGAAAACAATGTGTATTATGTCATGCTTTTTGCATGTGAATGTGGATACATCCTAGTTGTATTGTTGATTCAGAACAGAACCAAGTTTTTTTTTCAAAAATGATGGGACCTTAATTTTAAGAAACAACAACATTGAAACTCAATGTTATGTCAGTAAAATATTGATGCTGTGATGACATAGCAAGTAATTTAAAAATTTCTGCCCAAACTTCTGAGTTTCAATTTAGGAATATATGTGTGCTACAAACTTTGTATCTCGCTTCTCTGTAATGAACCCTATCTGTGAAACTTGACTTTTCATGGACCGAGTATGCTTTTCGCTTGATTCCCTTGCCATCCTTGACCTACATTTGTGAATGACAGGATAAACCCACTGATCTGTTAGATACCTTAATTATGTTACTTGCATAACAATATTTTAAACTGTTTGATTGGTCAATTGTAATGAGTTGACTTGATATACAGCCATGACCACTAGCTCTTACACAGATAAAATTTGCATGCCTTTAACTTTTTTATTTGATCCCCTTTATTGGATTGGATATAAAAGATGTAATTAACATGATAATACAAACAAGATCTCTTTCAATTGATGTAACAATGCAACAAACACTTCACAAATCACAGATCAAAACATAGTCAGTACTTAAATAGGTTTTCCTGGAAATGTTCACAGGGGAATCGCTTTGATGGTTGCTTATTACTTTTCACATTTATGATGATTACAATGAAACGAAATCAAAAGATAAAACTGGATCATGAGTTTCACTTGACAAGACTTGTTTAATTGGTATTCATTTCTTAAAGTGTTGTCACCAGTAGACATTACCAATATTTTCATTGATCAATATTTCATGATAAATTATTATTTACAGTGTTTTGAGAAAACATTTATTTTAAAGACAATGTAAAAAAAAATATGACTTCTTTTTAAAAGTTGTAAATTTCATGATGTTGATTCCACTTTTGTAGGCACCAACCACCATTTTTCGACAATAAAATAAGCCATATATCAAAGTTTCATTTACCGATTTTGATCACTATTTTATTCATGTTCAGCAATTAGGGTCCTTTTTTGAGGGTATTTCTATAAGGAAAAATGGGATCCACACGTGCCCCCAAATTATAAGCATGTTTCTGAGTTATCCAGGAACACTAAAACAAAGGAGCAGTGTACCAATGAAAATACAATGTTTCACAAAACCACCAAAATTTATACTCAAGAAGATAACTAAATAAATTTCATATTTCATCCTTAACAACATCACATGTGATTCATCCCTGTGATATAGTTGAAGATGTTGCCATTTCATATGGCTTCAACAATATAGAATGGACTTTCCCCAAGACCAGCTGTATTGGAAATCAGGTAAAGTGCACTGTTCTTCCAATGCAAATTACATATTGTGTTTTTCATGATATTGTAATAGAAATTTTTCATTTTTAAACTTTTGAATTCGTTCGCTAAATTTTCTCAGTATAGTTCCAGATTTGAATGTAAAATTACTTTGTTGTTTCAAGAATGTTAAATACACTTCTTTGCAAATAGCTACTCTTCAGATTTGAAAAATAGTTTTAGTCCCTTCAGGTACTGGAAGGTAGGACTGTAGAAGTTGTGTGATATTACAAATATAACATACAGCCTAACACTCATTAACATTGAGGAGAGGTAACTTGTTATAGAGTTGATCAGTGTAAGAATTTATTGATTTAGACAAAATTTGTATTCACCCAAGACCTTTAGAATGAATGCTCGTGTAAAAAAAAATGTTAGAAAAATCCTGTCCCTCAATACATCATGAACACTGACCATGCAGGTATGTATAAATATGGAATTTATAAAAGTCATACATTTCATGCAGGAATATATTTCCAGTTTAAACATTTTTTTTTAACATTGACATCAGCACTATAAATACTGGCATTTGTCAAGATATTTTTAACATTGACATCAGCACTATAAATACTGGCATTTGTCAACATATTTTTAACATTGACATCAGCACTATAAATATTGGCATTTGTCAACATATTTTTAACATTGACATCAGCACTATAAATACTGGCATTTGTCAACATATTTTTAACATTGACATCAGCACTATAAATACTGGCATTTGTCAACATATTTTTAACATTGACATCAGCACTATAAATACTGGCATTTGTCAACATTTTTTTTTAACATTGACATCAGCACTATAAATACTGGCATTTGTCAACATATTTTTAACATTGACATCAGCACTATAAATACTGGCATTTGTCAACATATTTTTAACATTGACATCAGCACTATAAATACTGGCATTTGTCAACATATTTTTAACATTGACGTCAGCACTATAAATACTGGCATTTGTCAACATATTTTTAACATTGACATCAGCCCTATAAATACTGGCATTTGTCAACATATTTTTAACATTGACATCAGCACTATAAATACTGGCATTTGTCAACATATTTTTAACATTGACGTCAGCACTATAAATACTGGCATTTGTCAACATATTTTTAACATTGATGTCAGCACTATAAATACTGGCATTTGTCAACATATTTTTAACATTGACATCAGCACTATAAATACTGGCATTTGTCAACATATTTTTAACATTGACATCAGCACTATAAATACTGGCATTTGTCAACATATTTTTAACATTGACATCAGCACTATAAATACTGGCATTTGTCAACATATTTTTAACATTGACATCAGCACTATAAATACTAGCATTTGTCAACATATTTTTAACATCGACATCAGCACTATAAATACTGTCATTTGTCAACATATTTTTAATATTGACGTCAGCACTATAAATACTGGCATTTGTCAACATATTTTTAACATTGACATCAGCACTATAAATACTAGCATTTGTCAACATATTTTTAACATTGATGTCAGCACTATAAATACTAGCATTTGTCAACATATTTTTAACATTGACGTCAGCACTATAAATACTGGCATTTGTCAACATAAATGACTGGATCCCTGTCCCACCTTACACGTGACACCGGCAGTCAGGCTAAGGAAGATAACTTCACACAGCTAATTATGGTATCTTAAAAGAAGGATACAGAATCTTTCGTATTGTTGATAATTAAATCTAGTGATGTTTCTTGACAAGAATTGTTCGTGTCAAATTTCAGACCAAGGTATTATATTTCCTGCAAGATTCCAATTTCCTTTTTGTATGCCATGCGAGGATGTGGATATGGTATAAAAGTGTAATATATGTATATACTCGCTTATAAGTCGAGTCCAACTGCAAACTGCACAGACCCAGATCTGCCATTGAATAATGCGCTGGAAGATTTGGGCCCATGCAGTTTCTTAGACATAATCAGCAGAACAATCAGCATAGACCCTGATCTGCTGTAGTAGTTTTCTGTCATAAGCCTGTGCCCCCTCAATATGTTATCCCTTTCAAGTTTCACATTTTGGTAAATTTCTTTTGCAGTTGTTTTACTTGTCTGTCATGTCTATTGCTCCCTCAGGCTTTGTTGAAACAAAGAGAAAACATTGTTGCCTTGAATGCTAAATTATTTCTCATTTCAGTTCCTATTAAACAAGCTGACAGATAAGTTGAGGCATGACGTTGCAGCTGCTGGTTTCACAGAAGTCCTGACTTTCGCTTTGGTAAGAATATTATCACATGAACCCATTTCTCATGTGTGTGTGTGTGTGTGTGTGTGTGTCTGTGTGTGTGTGTGTGTGTGTGTGTGCATATATATATATATGACTTTCGCTTTGGTAAGAATATCTCTAGACAGCTTTTTATTACAAAATAATTCTCACATGAATCCATTTCACACACACACACACACACCAACACACAGACACACACACACACACACACACACACACATATGGGGTTTAATGGAATCTTGGCTAAAGGAGTAATCAAGAACTACATTACACTGTCACGTGACTGGTCATGTGGAGATAATTACTATTATTTGTCAACAGTAATAAATAATGATGGTGCTTTAACTGACAACAATTCAGATTATACCTTTCTTTTTAAAAAAAACATTGAAGTTTCCTTTAAAAAAATTCAGTAATGTATATAGAACATTTGAAATAATTGTACAATTTCTGCACAATCTTTATCAGTTTTTGAAACATGGCTAAAAGTGCTGTAGATTACAACGACCTAAATGTAAACTACAGGGCCTTCATGGGAGCTGTAGGCCCCAACATAAAAGTTACAAAATAAGAGAAAGTACAGAACACAAAATTTATTCCACTGATTCTGCAGCCTCAAAAAGGTCAATATCATAATTATCATTATCATCACCAAAAAAAACATTGTCAAAATCTGAGTCATGGTATGACATTACAGACTCCATATCACTGTCTGCTGCAGCACTGTTAGTTTTCTGTGCCATTTCCTCTTCAACAATGTTTATCGGATCAGACAACTGGGTCAGACTGCTTTCTGAATAACAAACTGTCAAAATGTCAACTGTAAACAATATAAAGTTCTTTACTTGTTATCATTGATCACTAGGTACACATGAAAAAGGTTCTGACATGAGCTATTACTGTTTCAGCTTCACTTGGATAGGATCTGCAAATTTAAGATGCTTGCATGGTCCACTATTCTTTATGACTGCTCTTATAAACTCTTTGTGGTTGTGCCCGCTCGTGTAGTGGCACAACATGAGTGCTGGGACATCATTTGTTTGCAGGCAAGATTACTCCTGTATAGTGCCGAGTGAAAATAAGGCTGTACAAATATAAAGATAAAAAAAATTGCTAAAATCTGCAGGCAGATAAATCCCTCTGAATAAAAGTAACCATTTATGCCTGAAAGATTAAAAATAATAGATTCAAATGTTAAAATTATTTAAGGATATATAAAATGAAAGATAAAGGTAAATTAATTAAAATTCTTCAAATCAGGCAAATTTTGTTATATAAACCACATTTTCTTTAAAAAAATCCCAAATTGTGTCTGATGGTATATCATCATAAATCTTCTTAAGTTTGTACCTTTACAACACATGGAGAACAAGAGGTATTGCACAATAGATACATCTTTTGGAGGTCTATGTCACCAACAGCAATGTGTGGAACAATGTAACTTTGTGAGATCAACACCGGAGTGTGCATCCAGTGGTTGAGTGAAATGTTAACATGGTTATCTGATTGCAGATAGTGTAAATAAGCTAAAGTTTGCTTTGTTTTCATGCTAGAAGTCAATGTAAGTTCACTCTTTTCAAGTTTTTATTTCTTAAGGATGCATCGTATTTCATATTTCATAACATTTTTGCAAAACCATAATGAGATGTGGAGTTTTCATACTGTTCTCATTGGCAACCAGCATATTGTATTACTGTGATACTATTACACATCCATACAGGTAAAATAATGTGAATAAACAGACTAGACAATTTTATTTTGGAATGTAAACAGGAACAGAGTGTGTGGTCAGATGTACACAGCAATTGCATTTAAACAACACATGCAGCTCATGAACTATCCAAGACTCTGAATTGTGGGTAGTGATATGGTCTGTTTACAATAAAATTTTCTGTAATTAACCTCATTTTTATCTTTGTCAGATCGTAGAATGATTTAAATTTTATGTTGTCATCTATAACAGTTAAGAAAATCTATGTGAGGAACATTTTATGATTTATGGTATCTGCTTTTGTTTTGTGCATTAAACAGAATGAAGAAAAGCTATCAGAGATGAAAAATGTATAGATCATCCAAGCTAAGATTTTTGTTTCATGTCTGCAACAAAATTACAAAATATAAGACATACCTGTCACACCATTGTTCAGGCAAAAGAAATATGCGTGGTTCAAGTAACCCAATCTACCCTATTTTAATGGCCCCAACCCTATAACTTTTTATCACCTATGCTAAAATAAAAGTACTAACCATGCCTAGTTTTTAACCTCCAAACCAGTAACTTTAGATTGGAAAATGTGACACAAACTAACATGAGCTGGATTTTAAAAAAAATAAAAAATAAAAACATTAAAAATAGTATCAAGCTTCTACTCTATTTATTTTTCTTCACACAATTACCAGAACCACAAATTTTTCTTTCCTCACATACTTAGGATTTTTATTGCATTGTCTGATTTACCCAGTTGCCATGCACTGCTATGAATTCGGACTGATGACATTCTTCACTGCTAGCAGGTAACTAGCAGTCATACAGCATGCGCCAGTAGCTAATGAAATCTTCCCATAACATTTTCTGTGAATACATTAGTTGCTAAAATAAAATCAACTTTCAAAAGTTCAACATAATTATAAAATTTATTTTGAAGGCAAATTTTAACTGATTACCCTTTACATCACACACATCCATCATTTATATTCCTCTAGTACGCCTCAGAAATTGCCAAGTAGAACATAAAATCTTCCCAAAAAGTGAAAAATCATTACCAGCATTTTTTAAAAAATTGTTTAATTCTTCTCCATTTTTTTCTTTGAAGTGCTCAAGAGATGACATAAGCACAAAGCTGAGAACCAAGCTGACAGACACAAAGGCTGTTCATATAGCTAATCCCAAAACCCTAGAATTTCAGGTAAACAAATGCTTCATGAATTTTTGTTACCATTACATTATTACTCTTTCAACAAATGAATCTGATAATCACAAACATGACAAGTTCTTGCCAGTAAGGATATTCTCCTTTTATATATTTCAGATGAAGATTGGGAAAAAAATCATGAAATAAAAATATGACCAATCTTCTAAAATATATTCAAGAACCAGTCTGTACTTAATAGTTTCATCATATGGGCAACCTGTATAATATGTCATGCATTGCTAGTCATTTTGCTATTTTCATTTTCTTCATTGTAAAATAATCACATTTTTAATCTGTAATTCAGGCTTGCTAAACAAAAATGCATTGATTAAAGAGCCAAGTTGCCACCATGATAACAATATGTTTTTTGTTTTCATTGAAATGATACATTCCAGTAAATAGTAATCCAGTGTGGGTATGTGAGAAAGCTTGCCAGTAGCTTCCCATGGGTCGGTGGTTCTTCCTGGGGTTTTCCTGCATTCTTCCTCCATCAAATATACTGGCTGCCATGTATAGCTTTTCGTGTGCTGAAAAAAAGTCATTAAAACCACAAACCAGATTAAACAAACTGTTTAATAAAGGAGTGGGATTTTAAATATTATTACCATAATGTTGTGTAAACATAATAGTCTGAAATTATGAACAACGTAAGATTATTAAGGTCAGGAGATATTTGGTTTTGGTTTGGTTTGGTTTGATAATTTACAGCAGAGCAACACGTATACCGGTTGGTTATTTAGTGCTGAGGCAATTTGAGTAACGTGCCTTGCCCAAGGACACATCATGGTAGCCAAGCTGGGATAATCCAGTGGTAGGATTTAAACCTGGACTCCTTTGGTGAAGAGTCCAGCATGCTAACCACTGAACCACCACATCTTCTGTCTCCATTAGTCATGTCTTACGACATGTGGGAGGGTACATCAAGCCTATTGTACCCGATTCCTTACTAATTGGACAGGAATGTTTTGAAATTTACCCTGGGCTTGATAAATCTTTCTTAACCACCAGACAGAGTTATCCTGTATTTTTCCCTGAGCTAGATAAATCTATCTTGTCGTATGTGTTGATAAGCTCACACAGTTGTCCTGTAAATTTCCCTGAGCTAGATAAATTTATCTTGTTGTATGGGTTGATAAGTTCACACAGTTGTCCTGTATTTTTCCTTGAGCTGGATAAATTTATCATGTTGTATGGGTTGACAAGTTCACTCTGTTGTCCTGTATATTTCCCTGAGCTAGATGAATTTATCTTGTCATATGGGTTGATAAGTTCACACAGTTGTCCTGTATTTTTGCCTGACCTAGATAAATTTATCTTGTTGTATGGGTTGATAAGTTCACACACTTCCTTTGTGATGTCATTCACAAAACGTCATCAGTGAAAATATATTAATGTTCAAATTGTACACACTAAAACCTTTCATAATCTGCAATATTAGCACTGATAAATGATGAATGTGATTGCTGAAAAAAGAATCTTCCCCTCGTATGTGGATACTTGGAAGTAAGATTTATATCAGGGACTTGTTATATGGGTTGGCAAGCGTTGTTCCTCATGTGATTCTTGTAAACTTAGATTAGATTTCCTTATCATGCCCACATATACCTGAGAAAGAATCTGTTATTATTACTCCTGCAGTAGATTATAACACATGCTCCTTGTGGCATTATTTACATGATGTTACTGTTACATGTTACATGCTAGATGTCCCTAGGCCATGCACTGTATGGAAAACTGTTACATGTTACATGCTAGATGTCCATAGGCCATGCACTGTATGGAAAACTGTTACATGTTACATGCTAGATGTCCATAGGCCATGCACTGTATGGAAAACTGTTACATGTTACATGCTAGATGTCCATAGGCCATGCACTGTATGGAAAACTGTGCTTGACACAAAAGAGTAATAAGCTAGAAAAATAATCTTTCCTCTGTGTGTAGACAGGATTGGGGAATTCTAACACTTGGAAACAAGATACGTGTCCAGGACTCGACAAATTTTATCCCCTGGGATAGATTTTCATAACCTTTCCTCACGCATGAGGAAGAATGTATTAATCTCCTTCAGGTTGCAAGGACAACTCTTTTGCCTGGTGTAATGAAGACCATACATTCCAACAAGAACATGCCTCTACCACTACAGCTGTTTGAAATTTCAGATATTGTCTGCAAAGATCCAGCGACAGGTAATATTTTGTCAGAAAATGTAATATGTATAGTATACTATTACTCTTTATCTTCATCAAATGATGTCACAGATAAAATACTTCCTAAACTGTACCATTCATTGTATGATTGCAAAAGGCAAAGGCATCCAACATTACAATCAAGTAAAAACATTACTCTTCCTAGATGACTTTTCAGATTTAATAATGATTTACACCTTAAAAGTTGCAAGGTATAGTTTGTTTTTTGTTCATTCATTTGTTTGCTTCTTAGCTCAAATGTATGAAGTACGTGAGATCTTATGCCATGACTCCGGCATTGCCTACATCAGGGTTGGTGTCTGCATCTGTGTCAGTGTCAGAGGGTGTAGACATCACTTTGATTGTGACTCATAGGAACTCTGTATTGAAATTGTACCACTGTATGTTCCCTAGCTTTTACCTGACCTTATTTAATATTCTTTTACCCAATTTTACCTCTAGGTTTGTTTGCAATTTATGGTGTAAGTTTGAGGTTAAAATTGTGTTTGAGGTTTGCTCTGTGTATTCAGAAGGTTGAAGTTTGTGTTTAAGGTTTTGTTTATGGCTTGTAGGAAGGAAATGTGCATTTCAATTTTCATTTCACTTCAGTGTTTTAAATAGCTTGTGCTTGGACTTATCAAATTTTACTGATATTTATGCAATTTGTAGGGGGGAAGTTTTAGGTTAAAGCTTGCTTTTAAGGTTTGCTCTACATAGATTGGTTTTGTTTGGTGCTTTACAGCTCAGCAACACAAGTAGGTTATTTAGTGTCGAGGCAATTGGAGTGAAGTACCTTGCCCAAGGATAAACCACGGTAGCTGACCCAGGCTAGTCCGATGGTAGGATTCAAACCCGCACCTTTTAGGTCGCGAGTCTGGCACGCTAACAACTGAGCCACCATGGCTCCTTGCTCTATATAGACAGGAGGTTAAAGTTTATGTTAAATGTTTGTGTATTGCTTGTTAGAAGGAACTGTGCATTTGAATTTCACTTGTTTGTGTATTGCTTGTTAGAAGGAACTGTGCATTTGAATTTCACTTGTTTGTGTATTGCTTGTTAGAAGGAACTGTGCATTTGAATTTCACTTGTTTGTGTATTGCTTGTTAGAAGGAACTGTGCATTTGAATTTCACTTGTTTGTGTATTGCTTGTTAGAAGGAATTGTGCATTTGAATTTCACTTGTTTGTGTATTGCTTGTTAGAAGGAATTGTGCATTTGAATTTCACTTGTTTGTGTATTGCTTGTTAGAAGGAACTGTGCATTTGAATTTCACTTGTTTGTGTATTGCTTGTTAGAAGGAACTGTGCATTTGAATTTCACTTGTTTGTGTATTGCTTGTTAGAAGGAACTGTGCATTTGAATTTCACTTGTTTGTGTATTGCTTGTTAGAAGGAACTGTGCATTTGAATTTCACTTGTTTGTGTATTGCTTGTTAGAAGGAACTGTGCATTTGAATTTCACTTGTTTGTGTATTGCTTGTTAGAAGGAACTGTGCATTTGAATTTCACTTGTTTGTGTATTGCTTGTTAGAAGGAATTGTGCATTTGAATTTCACTTGTTTGTGTTAAATAACATGTGGCTGACCTTCAATACTTTTTACATTTTTTGGGACCTTGAATATTTTGACAATAAACTTGTTGGCAAAAGTTTGCTAAAAACACTGAGGTAAACAAATAGAATTTGGTATGTTAAGTTTATATTCATATGTAGATAGGCCAATTAGATTTTCTTATAATTATTAAAATTTGTAAATGTTGAATTTTTAAAAAAAATCTGTTTGTAGTGAAACACAAAATTTAATTCAACTTGTTTCTTGAATTTCACATAGGATGCTCACTCATCTAGAACTCTGTATATGGACCATTGTAATATTCTGAAACTTAGATGAAGAAGATCACTTATCTTTAAGCAGTATTCAAAACCATTTCAGCTTTAGTGCAGTTACTTACTGTAAATACTCAAGTTGAGTCCAACTGCAAACCGCACAGACACAGATCTGCCATTGCATCAAATGCTGGCAGATCTGGGTCAATTCAGTTTGTTAGGATTAATCTGTAGAACAAACAACTTGGATCCTGATCTGCTGGCGGATTATCCAATGGCAGATTATGATCTATTTTGTTTGCAATTGGATTTGACTTTGACTTACATGTGTGAGTATATATGGTACATGTTATTACCCAGAAAGTATGTAGAGTAGTGACTTACCAAACAAACAAAAAAAGTAAAGTTAAATATAAATTGGGGCAGGGGTATATAATATTACCCATGTCCATTCATCCAGTCCCATTTCGTCCAATCCATCATAAATTCTGCTTCCGCTCAACAATTTTTTACGGATGTCATAATTTTTTAAAACATTTGGTAGAAGGCTTTACAAAAGAAAATACCTTGGTTAAGTTTGATTTTTGCCATGTTTCAGAAACATGTTATGGTGTTATGGCCCCTGTTTGACTTCGAATTGTGCCCTTCAATTTTGTTTTCACTCAATATATTTTAAAGGACTTAATGGATTGAAATCAGATTTTGGATTATGCTTAACATTAAGAAGACCTCAGTCCAGTTTGATTTTCACCATTTTCTGGAAAATTTATGGAGTTATGGCCACTGTTTGACTCTATAACCTTTGAAGGATATCATAGATCAGAACCTAATTTTGGTATGTGGCTTTAAATAAAAAAATACATCAATCCAGTTTGATTTCAACTGTTGTCTGGCAAAAGTTTGTGGTGTTATAGCCCCCATTCAACTTAGAAATTGGCCATTTAATTGCATCATATTAGTGGCAACATCCATGTCATGGAAACATTTCTATTTCTGTCTATTGTCCTCTTGAGACATTGGCATTATTTTTAATTTAGTCAATTTTTTGGTCAACATAATAGCTAGAATATTGTTAGTTTTTATGTTGTACTTGTTGATGTCTAATCAAAAGCTCAATTCATTTACATATATGGCAGCTTTTGCCTTTGACATATACTGTAGAAGTGGGGTGATAGAGTATTGTTTATCTAGACCCAAGTATACATTTTTTGGTCATGTCTGCAAAGCATAGGTGAGGCACAGATATCACTTTTCCAGTGTTCATTGTGCTGGTGGTTTAGTGTTCATTGTGCTGGTGGTTTAGGCATCCGTGTTGTTCTTGCATTTAGTTCAGTTTCTCTAACACTGTTCTTTGTAATGTCATGAAACTTGATGGGTGTATTCATCTTGGATGGTACTATTCACCATAGGCAAAAGTTGGTCATAGCGACCAAGATTCTTGCTTGAGCAACTTTGCAAGGATTTTGGATTATGCCATGGCAGATAAGGCAAGACATAACATTCCACAAATTTCTTGTTTACTCACGTAAGCTTATTTGTTGGCATTGAATAATCAAATTCATTCATGATTAATAATTAGGTGAGATAACCATTTATGTCTTAACAACAAAAATTATAATTGACATTTTGCTATGTATCTTTTTGAATGTTGATGCCTATCGTGATGATAGTTAATACTTTGAATATGCACATTGTATTTCTTAGATACTGGTGCCCACAATGAACGTCGCGTTTGTGCAGTGAATTACAACAAGACATCTGGTTTTGAGATAATCCATGGTTTGTTGGACAGGATCATGCAGCTGTTAGAAGTCCCACCTGGCAAGGATGATTTTGGATACTACCTCAGGGCCTCAGATAGTAAGTGAAGCTTGTAATAGTAACAACAACATTAATAGCAAAATAAGTAAACTAAGGTCTGAATTGGTAAAAACACTGAAATAAAATGTACACGGACATTAGTGAAAGCAGTAATCATGATTTTAATAATTAATATCTGTCAAGACCTTGACCAGAATTTATAAGTAACTGAAGTCCTATAACTCATTATTCACCAACATTGAAGTCGTTATAATGACATGATACAGAATATGAGTTACCTTTTGTTTCCTTTCAGATCCCACTTTCTTCCCTGGGAGATGCGCAGAGGTTATTGCTCTCGGTCAGACCATTGGCTATTTGGGCATCCTTCATCCCGAGGTTGTTACAGAGTTTGATCTAAATCTACCATGTGCTGCTCTCGAAATCAACATTGAACCATTCTTGTAATGAACAAGAGCTCTAAAAAAATAACATGGAACTAGACTTGTAGTGCATGACCAATCTAAATCTACCATGTGCTGCTCTCGAAATCAACATTGAACCATTCTTGTAATGAACAAGAGCTCTAAAAAAATAACATGGAACTAGACTTGTAGTGCGTGACCAATCTAAATCTACCATGTGCTGCTCTCGAAATCAACATTGAACCATTCTTGTAATGAGCAAGAGCTCTAAAAAAATAACATGGAACTAGACTTGTAGTGCGTGACCAATCTAAATCTACCATGTGCTGCTCTCGAAATCAACATTGAACCATTCTTGTAATGAACAAGAGCTCTAAAAAAATAACATGGAACTAGACTTGTAGTGCATGACCAATCTAAATCATATCTGTGAAATGACATGGAAATATTGTAGCTAGATGTTGTGTTGACCCTGAATTGTTCTTGTAATGCACTGTCAATAATGTCTCTGTTAAGTCGTTTGGGAACAAAACTATCTGCTTTACTTGTGTTGGTACAGGCACTGGATTTTTCTGGATATGGATTTGCAATAAAGTTAAATCTGGATTTCTGGATTGAAGACATTTGCCTTATATTGTATTTTTAGCTTTGTTTGATTTTGTAGACATGACAGAGTAAAACAAATTGTGTGCAAATATGTTCTGTAATGGCTGGGGACATTTTATCTTGTTTAATTCAGAGCTTTTTTGTTCCCAAAAATTTGTATTCTCATCTCAACTATTAGCTTTTTTTGTCTTGGAACTACTAGATACTACTAACATGCTAATGTTTCTTTGTTGACTGGGGAAATGTTGAGCAAATGTTCCTTCAGTATGTACAAATAGAACCATTTTCATTTTGTAGTAACTAATGAAGATATATAATTATCATCATTTATGTTATTTCACAAAAAAGCATTCATTATGCATGTTTTCATTCAGGATGTAACAGTGAATGTTTAAAGACAACACCTATTGTAAAGAGCATCAACAACTGTAACGAAGTACATGAAGAAATTTTTCAATTGGTTAAAAGTTCTATCCTGAGTAATTGCCAGCAACATAAATAAATCTATTTTATGCATTGTGAATGATTTAGCATGCACAGTATTGAATTTATTATACTTTTACATCATTAGCTATAAAATTGGAATAATTACATCCATAAATCTCTCCTTTTATGGAGACTGCAGATTTTTGTATTCATCTACAGAGCATAAAAAATATAAAATATAAAATAAGAATTTTGTTTGTAAAAGGCTGTTGACTTAAATTATAAATTAATGGTCACAAGAGATTTCCATCAAGATCATCATACTTCTTACGAGTTCTTTTGAACTATATTTTTTCAGGGTAGGTAAAAATATTGATTGGGAACAGTTTTGCACAAGCTTATGTACATATTTTATCAGCTTTTTTGTATGTTTGTAGTCATATGTATATATAGAGCAGTGGTCAACATCTGTCCAAAAAGGGCCTTAAATTGTGTCATACTCCTACCTATGGTATAACAAATTGAATATGGCATGGTAAAGTGATGTTGGAGTTCAAAACCCCCGGACATTCATTTGGTATATATCTAAGAATGTTGTGATGATACGATGGAGTCAAGACTGTCATATCGACCAGAAACAGTCTCGGAATTATGGCAGTTAGTGAAGAAATCCAGAGCATATTTCATACAAAGTTTTCATAGGTCTTAAAAAATGACATTAAGAGGTTTATGCTTTGTCCTGGCATCTTTCAATAATAATTGTATAATAAGATATTATCTCCAATTCAGTTGTATTTTCTGAAAAAGCTTGTAAATTGACAAAGAAAAATTATTCTTCTTGGACAAATTGGACTGAATGAATTTAGTCATTCATTAGACATCTGTTTCACCTTTCTCAAATCTGACCTTATCATATCCTTCACTTTTGAACACATATAAAAAATGGTTTTGAAGGTAGCTAATTATTTTCCATATAAATCCTACTAAACTGGGACAGTTTTATTCCAGTTGCAAATCCAATAATTTCTCTTTAATTTATGATCAAAGTGGGAAGTTTATTCTTGAGCTTAATCTGTGGCAGAATTCATTCGGCTATATTTGCTTTTCGGACAATATCTTGACTGACTTTTGTTTTTCTGTATGCCTCCAATTTTTGGCTTTCTGTCATTTTCATTTCCGCTACAAAAATGAGAAGATTTTGGAGTAATTGTTTCTTTTCAGCAGCTCTATGCTTCAAATATTGTTGATTAAACTACCTGTAACTGAAGATAAAAGTCACATTTTCTAACTACATAACTCATTAACCCCGGGAGATTTTTTTCATTTTCGCGTGAAATGGGGGTAGGCAACGCATTTTTGGGGTTACTTCTGAATGCAGCAAAACACATCTGCTTAAGAAAGTTACCCATTTAGCCGGATGCTTAGGTGTATCAGAAACATTGTTTTTGATTGGCTATTATGCTCGCACATGTGCAGAAGGGTAAAAGTTGGACTTCTTTTTTTTTTTTTTTTTTTCGTATTGGACCCTTTATTTTTGTGTCCTGGCCTCTTTTTAAACTCCAAATCTCAAACTTATCCTACTTTTTGAAAAGGTTCATCTGTCTGTGTGCAGTTCAGACTGGTCCGCTTTAGATCTAAGGCCAAAAAGTCTAAAATCCGGACACAAACTCCGGTTCCGAAACTGGCAATTTACGACCTAAAAAAAATCTGGTCTAAAAAAATGCATTTTTTTCGCTGTACTTTTTAATGCCAGTAGAAAGTTGACATTATTTGGTATCATTGTAGAGCTACATCTGTCTACTTTCCTGCAAATCCATCCAGAATATCTTAAATGATGTTGATGTTACAGAGCTTGGAAGTAGGGTAAAACCTCATGACGCGTAAACGTGGCGGTAGGGGTTAATGAGTTAAAGTAGGGAAAGGAAATTCTGCAGCTTTGGGAAATAGGTTCATAGCTACCTTAGTCATCAAGTCGTGAACAGTACATTGTGTTGCTGTTCATAAAGGGTGGGGTTATCTCCCTTTTAAGTTTGAATTTTGTAATATATGTTAGGAATTCTTCATTAGCTTGTGGGCTCAGTTCTTTTGAGGACAATGAAGTAAGCAGAAAAAGATACATTTCTGCACACTATATCAAATCAAATACAGTCAAACCTGTCAATAGCTTCCACCCATAAGAAAAGGCAAAATGATCCTTTGTATACATGTGACCTCTGTGAACAGGTTCACCTTTCGGAACTGTGTTTTGGACAAATACCATGCATTGAATATTATTATTATTATTATTATGTTATCAACAGATTTTGTTATGTGCACTGTTGAACAAAATCATAAAATATGTGCATACATTGTTCTCTCCCCAAATTATGTTCCACACAAGATCATTGTATCCTGCTCACTTTAATCCATTCCATCAATTAAATCATCACCGACTCTTAAAAAACCCCACTGATCTTAGTTTGTTTTGTGCATCATGACAAAACACTAATTTCACTATTAATTAACAGCTTCTTTGTTTGACCAACTTGTATAAATTAGATGTAGAAACAGCTGTTCACACTTCAAATAGTATCAGGGTTAGCCAATTGCTCAAATCACCAAGATCAAAAGACAGTCGGCTTATGTGAGAGGCCTGTGATGAATAGGGTATCAAAAGAAGCCTTATATGGCTGTTCTTAGTGGCACATCAACCGAAACTGTGCCTACCTTTACAGACAAGTTTTAAATGTTGATTGACCCCTGACGCTAATGATAACGGGTGTCATTTGTATCTCTCCTCGAAGATGATCATTTTTAATTAGAAATGCCTCTAATTTACAGGCAAATAAATGAAGATATCAAATTATACCCGTCACCTGGCACAAAAGGCAACTTCCTTTTTTGCAGCGATAACATTAATTTTCCTACCATCCAGCAAATGAATTGCTTCAACTCTCAACTCTAATGATAAACACTGTCTCACTTTCGAATTTGATATATTGACACCTTTGAGTTATATTGACAATGTGACTGGAGTACAATGAGTACAAGTGAGATAAAATAAAATGTTTGCACATCAATTCAATGATATTCCTTTATCCAAACAATGCCTCGCTCAGAAAGCAAAATTTAGTTTGCATACATTGAACGGTCACTGTAGATACACTCCAGTGACTGCTCAAAACTGTGAAGAACCATTATTTGTTTAGGAAACACATGGCTGCTGACCATGGAAAGCAGGTGGCCATTATATACATGACATTTGTATAGGAAATTTGCAGGGGGTGGGGAATTAGAATGACTGTTGAGACTAGGTGACCACTGTATAAAAGTAACCAATCGGACAGGTTTGACTGTATAATTAAATATAAGTGAATGTGTTAACCTATGTAATATTTGTTGCTACTTGGTCATTCTTATGGTCACAATTGAAACAGTATCAAGTTTGGTATTAGGTTAGGAGTATGACAACTCCATCACTTTGAATGATAAGCAGACATGGTGTCACAATGTTATACCGGTTTGGTTTTGTTTTACGGGGTACCCACTTCTACTCTAATATTCTAATTAGATTTTTAGACTATTGCAGCAATTATTCAATAATTTTGTTAATGCATTTTTAATTTTGTACCTTGTTAGCACAGTTTAGTAATAACCATGTTTGTAGGCACACATAGATGCTTTTATTAGATTTTGATGCCATTATATCAGTTTTTCTATAGTTTTAGTGGGGGTTTTTTTTGTTTGTTTTTTACTTGTTTGGTATGCAGTGGTTTTAGAAACAAAAATCTATTTTTCTTATCCAAGACTTTAACTTCCTAGCCCCTCTTTTGAACAAATGTAAAGTTTATCACAAGTTTTCCAACTCTGAAGCTTTAAATATTCCTCTTAAATTGACCAAACTGCTTCAGTCTAGTGCGAGGAAGACAAAAACTGAAACATAAAATCTTTTATATTATGCTCCTAATAAAATTTCACCTTGCCAGATTTTTCATTTCCTTCCGTGTTAAAAGTGCCATTAAAACTAACCAACCAACCTTCTATCAAGTACCAGTGTCACAGAATGATATTCATTTTGTCATGGCGAGGAGGGGTAAAACATGTTTGTGCATTCACAAACAAATCCCTTCTAGTTTATTTCGACATTCATAATATTAAGTCCTTACTTTCATGATGTACATGTATGAAACAGCTGGCTGGCTGACTGACAGAATATTTTGTTTTCACTAACATTAGATACATACATGTAATAACCCTCAAACATAAAATCTGGAATCCTAATTTGTTTCTAAAGACATATATGTTATGTTGGAGTGTTCATTTTCTTAATTGCATTGATTTTATTATCAAATAGAATTAAGTTTTTATTTCAGATCTATTTCTTATTTCAGATTTATTATGCATTGACAGTCACGTAATTAATTGGTTGGGATGACATAGATGTGTTTGGGGTGAATTAGTACACACATCCTTCTCTCATTCTGCCAGAAGGTTAATTTACTGCAAGTTTTGTACCAAAATGTTCAAAAACTATTTGTGGACACCTCATACTCGTGTCCCGGCATATTTGTACTGATTGGAACTTTAGAGAAGCCCGCCCTTTCTCCGAAATAGAAAGGCTTTTATGTCTGTTGTCCATATCCCATCCCAGGCCTTTTTTGTGCATTGGGTATTCCCTTTAATAAAATAGAATAATGAGAATCATGCAAAAATATGAACACATTATCCTCTGCACAAAAGTAGAGTTTTTATTAGGAGAGAAGTTTTGTATATTAACCAAATGGTATATCTGCATTTGCTCTAACTTAAACTATTTATTAGTTTTAAGAAACGTATTAATTCAGTTTTATGTAAAACACATTATGATAAAGAAAATAACAATGGGTGGGTTGGGAGTAGTTTATTGAAGAATAATTGCACGGTTGGGTTTGAGTTTTATAAAGTATCATAAGTTTTTGCATTTTACAATACACTCTTCAGGGGAATTAACTCAACATGATGTGTATACCACAGCAAGAGAAAGTAAAATGGTTGCCATTATACATTGATTGAACTGTGTCTTATGTCTTGAAAATAGTGCAGAAATGAGATACACGTAATTGATAATCTGAGAAATTATTTTTGCCTTAGCTACAAGATCTCTCAAGTGAGGCAATGTTGTACTCAGCATTACAATGGCGGCATCTCTTGTCATAATTAGATTAACTGTGGATTAATGCATTCTCAGATATTAAAGGAAATAACCAGAGGGACATTTGCAAGGATGGGCTTTTGATTGTAAGAGATAATACCATGTATACTCGCTTATAAGTTGCGTCAAACTGCAAACTGCACAAACCCAAATCTGCTGTCGTATAATGCGCTGGAGATCTGGGTCTATGCAGTTTGTTAGGAGTAATCAGTAGAACAAACAACATAGACCCTGATCTACTGGTGCATTATGCGACGGCTGATGAGGGTCTATGTTGTTTGCAGTTGGACTCGACTTATAAGTGAGTATATATGTTAGCTTTTAGTTTGTTTTAAGACCCGAGAGATGTTCTATAATATCACACTATGGTTTTCTAAAGGTCATGTATTATGGTACAAGACTCTTTTATTTTAAAAAAAGACATTTTTTGAGAAGCTATGCACACACAAAATCATGCCAGGAAATGTGATTAAAACCTGAGAATTTGCTGGGAAATTGGGAATTATCACATGTTAATACCCAATTCTTGCTAAAAGTAATATTTGCACTTGTTTAAGGTTGAGGAAATAAAATATATTAAATACAAGTTTTGATTTATTTATTCACTGTCCTAGATAATAAAAATCTGTTTAAATATTTATATACGCCAGCTTCATCACTTATCTAGGTCAAGGTAGATTTTGACCTTTTTCCATCAAGGTTTTGACTGAGTTATGGCCCCTTCTTGTCATAGAACTCTACGCTCGCATCATTAATTTGGTTTCTGTTCAGAAACTTTCAAAGGACTCTGTGTATTTCATCCTGATTATGCACAAAGTTAAATATCAAGAAGACTTTATTCAAGTAGAGTTTTTACCCTCTGATCTTTTTTTTCAACCAACAAACTGAGTGAGTTGTGGATCATGTTTACCTCAGTGCTTTGCCTTTGTGTATTAAACCAAGTGTTTTCTATCAATTGTACGGTTTGAGAGTGTGTGGGGTGGGGTTGGAACCTATGTTGTATGGACATATTTCAAATTTACTTCTGAAACAACACCCAGCTTGTTAAACCATCAAGAATACAATTCTGGGCATATGCAAGTTTTGCAATTCTGTTGACCATGATATGTACATACTGGATTTCATTTTCTACTTCATGAGCAAATTTTATGAAATTACGACCCTTCCATCTCCTAACCCCAAAATGACACATAGATGGTAAAAGTGAAGGCCACAGGTGGGACATGTATGTTGTACAAATACAGCTAGTTCTTATTTCATTTTCATCTCAAAGCAACTTAATGTAGTTTTGCCAGAACACCAGAGATATTTTACAGTAGTGTTCAATACTACATAAACAGTCTTGCTGTCTTTTTTGGCCTGATTGTCTCTTTCATCAAACAGAAAACAGGTAAGTACTAATTAGAGAGAGAGAGGGATCTTAGGTGGCCTTTTATATGGTAAAGAAAACCAGAAAATTGGGATGAAACCAACACCATTGATGGCTGGCAAATTCACTTTTTTGATTTGCTATCTCCAAGCAAGAATCGAACCCACCGAAAACAAAGAGGTGCAAACATAGTGTGTTCTCACAGCACTTTCCTACTGATATTTAGAACATTTCTGCATTGCTTAAATAGAGAGCAACACAAAAATATTTTCGGCAGCTATGGCGGTGGAATTCAACAGCATGAATATGTAGTGATTGAGTTTTGTGTGAAAGATAGATTCTTTCTTATTTGTATGCATGTAAAGATTGTAGGAGATGCTGATCTTATTGTTTCCCGATCTGATCTTGTGTGAACCAAAAGTGAATATTTTATAACAGCCAGTGTTGGATTGACTTCTTATTTTTCAGTGTGGGTTTCCACGAGAATGTTATCTTATGTCTCATAACTCAAAGCCAGAAGGTAAATATTAAATTGCTGTAATGTAAACTTTATAAAGTATCACGCTGACACCGGATTTTACCACTAATTGATGTGGATGAAACACTGTTTCTTAGTAAGCTATTGTGATATTACCTAGTCAATATCCTTATCCCCAATAATAGAATAATTTTTAGTTTAATCGAGATATCGTACCCACTATTCTCATCCGGTGATAGCCATGGGAAACATAGAATACTAGAGATAACCATATGCCATTACGACAATAATGCTATCAGCAACATAACTGCATACAAAATGTACTTGTCTTTAAGATGTTTTGCTCATAAAATTTACTGATTTTTACTAAAATTTACAAATTTCCTCTGCAACTTATTTATATCTTAATATAAAAGAGGTTGGAAAAGGAAGAATAAACGAATGGAAGAAAAAGAGGACATTATCCTCTAATTAATCGATATTACGATATAACACATGCATTAGTTAACTGATTGTTGAAAAGACTACCAAACAGTTGTCAGGGAAAACATTAAAATATTAAAATAATTGATTTCAAGAGAAATCATTTAAGCATGACTTTGCTGGGTTATAATGTTTGATTCAAATTTTGCGATAACACTGGTCGCTGGGGTAAGTTTTTGAGCTCTTTTTAAATGATATATTTAGAATGACGAATAAGAAATTATTTAAGATATTGCACGCAAACGATTTGCAATAATTTATTTTAATTAACTAAAACAACTTTGATGACTTGCCATCACAAATCCAGTTTTTTTTTCTTCTTCAGATTTTGGATTAAATAGAACTAGCGTTTATAGACGCTTTAATCTCCTGTATTCTCCAATGACCCCATCATCACTGAACCGTGACCCAATGACCCCATCATCACTGAACTGTGACCCAATGACCCCATCATCACTGAACCGTGACCCAATGACCCCATCACACTGGACTGTGACCCAAGATTTATCACATATATTGTTTCTTCCTATTATAACTATATGTGCTGTATAATGCTGCTACAAATACATTTTGTCAATAAGTATTCGAAAATATGAATTTTTAATTTTGGTATTTTTGACCTCACTTTTATCCATCCAGGGCATGCACACACACACACATGGACACACCTGAGTTGGAAATAATACCTCTCTTGTGAACAATTACTTTGTGAACAGTGAACTACAAGCTGACTAAATTTGCACCCAGCGGTTTAGCATGATAGTAACACACGGATGAATAATATCACAGACACTTTTGAAAGAGCATCATGATTGCTAAGGAGACCACCAGAAATGCAGTAGTTTCCAATTCTGTTAGGTCTGGGTCAAAGATGATGTCAAAATTAGGTTGAATGTTTTATTGATATTTAGCTGACAGAGGAAATGTGGACAGACGAACAGCACACTATTCACAAACGGGAAAAAGTTGTGTATCATTTGGGTCCAAAACGAGATGAACTAACACGTTTGAAATTGCCCTAATGCATTAAATTATACTTTAAATGCATTAGAACTGACTTATAACGCTTTGGAAGCTACTTTTGTTGCATTGGTTTCCAATGTGTTAATTTTCATTTTGAAAACGGTACATTTGTCCCAAAAACCAATGCGTTAGTTTTTCTACTTTGAAAAGCAAACCTAGTGCATTTGACTCACTCAAAGTTATTCTAACAAGTTAGACTATATACATATCTCGTTCTTGCAGTTGGAAATGTACTGGTCTGCCCAGTTGTACTTGTACAGACTAGCTTGACTGTCGGATTTTAAATGTTTCGACTCTCCAATCAGAATCATTTTATATATAAAGTGTAGTGGGAATATGCAAATTTTACTTACCGTCTATACTCGCTTATAAGTCCAACTGCAAACAACATAGACGCTGATCTGCCATCAAATAATGTGCCGGCAGATCAGGGTCTATGTTGTTTGTTCTACTGATTATTCCTAACAAACTGCATAGACCCAGACTTGCCGACGCATTATGCGACGACAGATCTGGGTCTGTGCAGTTTGCAGTTGGACTCGTCTTATAGGCGAGCATCTAGGGTACAAACCTGCTGCCGATTCAGTTCTTAGCCATATACAAAGCAATGTCATCATGATGCAAATTTCTTTCTAAAATATTTTTTTTAAAATGGAAAAAAGAACAGGACTGGTATTTTTACAGTCCAATTTTGTTTTCTTCATAGCAACACTCACAAGAATCAGAAAAGTCAGGCAAATGTCATTGATTCCCACTTACCATAGTTAGTCAGTGGGAAACCAGAATCCCCACCTAACCACACCCCACCCTGTCCCCACCTAACTTTGGTTACAGTGGGGTTTTTTTGTGTGTGGTTTTTTGGGGGTTTTTTCTCAGAAGGTTATTATGACAGCTCTGGTAATTTATTTGTTTGCCATCAGTAGTGAGTAGCTATTGGCTGGTACAGAGTCAGAAATATTAGAGGGAATCATCAATTTTACCAGTTGGAGAAATACGGGAAGGATAAAGTCGTTTCAATTTTCAGCCATGCTAGGACATGATGTAAATCATGAATGATATCCAGATGTGAAGTAGATAGACTAAGCCATCTATTGGATCAATGCATGTATATAATTTCAAAACAGTGATTTCATTATGACACCAGAATGACCATATGCATTTATTTTTGAACAGATACAAGAATACCAGTTAGAAGTGGTTATACAAATGTAATGCTTAGATAATACTTAAATGGTACCTTTTTGAGTAAATACTAAATTGTACACATATTATTTATAACTAGAAGATGTATCTCTACGTTGAACGAATGTGACATCAATATGACATCGTGAATATTTTGAATGTGCCTTATATTAATGGGAGACACTATTACTGGCGATAATTGTAAGCCAGATCTGATGTTTAAACAGGTTTAGATATTGAATGATGAATGATATGCTACATATTGTGCTTGTTTGCCATTTGTGAGTAGAAGAATGTGAATTACGTACTAGTTACATGATATGCTATGGGCGGATACAAGATATATTGTAGCTGGTTGAACAAAAACGGTATTGGTTGAGAAACTCAGGGTGCCAGAGTTTTCTCTCCGAACACGCTTTGAGTCTCAAACCCTATGATAGAACTTGTATCAGCGAGAGAATATTGTGTAATTAATTTATTGTTTGTCCGCAGCTTTCTTTCAGCTTTTTATATGATCCGTTCTCTGTTTGTTAACAGAGTTACATATATTTCCCATATGCGCCTCTTTCTTCCCTGGAACAGTTTTTTTCTTTCTTGTTCTTTTTATATATTTGTTTATCTTGCATCTTTTTTCAAGATCAATGTAACCAATCATTTTTGACTGCTCACGTGATCATACTCGTACCTCTTTCAAATCGTTAACATCGCCATTTTGTTCATGTATGAGGACACTGCTGTGATGTCTGAACAAGACTTTCATATCATTTTGTCACGCGTTTTGGACAATTTTAAAGGCAGGGCAAAAAGTGAAGACATTAACTATAATTAAGGACCTTTTTAAATAAAAATGCATACCATATCGACGAAAGATTGGATGGTTTGACATGTAAAGTTGACTGCTTCTTGACAACTTTCGCCTGCTAAAGGAACAGTCATTAGTTTATTTGCTGAAGAAAAGTTGAATTCAAAGTGTAAAACGTTCTAACAGCCAAATCTAAACTTACCAGGAACATTTTTGTATTATCTGGGATATGTTTATATAGTATTAGAACGAGTTTTGCAGAATATATACTTGCAAAATATTGATAAATATGTCGAACTGAATATATACCAACTATACTATAGTATATATTTCTGAATCAGTTCGCAAAGCAGTGGTTTAGAATTTATTTATCATGCTGACTCATTTTTACCTTTTCGCAATTTATTGTTTATTATTCATTGTTTATTTACAGGATGGTACGATAAATGTGATACATTTTCAATATCCATCATTTCATTTTATACACCGATTCGATATCGAAAATCTATTTTTTCTCTCTCTCTCTCACACACACACATACACACACACACATTGTAATATAGGGTTGATGCATTTGTCTTTACGATTTCGAACATCTACTCTCTTTCTCTCTCTCTCTCTCTCGTTGTGATATAGATTTATTCGACCGAAGAATGGAGATGGCATCTAACGTCATTAATCAATATTGCACTCGGTAAAGCCTATCTACAGAATACCGGTTAAACTTGGAGCACAACCTAGCCGTGGATTACCAAAACTTAGAACACGGGAAAGATAAGACGACAAAGCTAACATCATATAAAATATGGAAATAGAATTCAACCCTACAGTTTTATGATCTCCAAAGTATTACTATTCTTCATTGCATATCGGTTCATTGTTGTAAACAATTTCTTCAAATAGATCTGCAGACTGAAAATTGGTTTCTGTCTTATCAGAAGAAGATAATAATAATATTAATAATTAAAAATAATAATAATAGTAATTATAATTTTTATTTAACGAGGATAACACAATTGGTCATAAAAGACCCATCTGCCATGTGGTCCTCAATTTTTTTAACAGGTCATGTTAAAAATAAAAAATAAAAAAAATAAAACAACACTTTGTGCTCCCAGAGATTTACAAACTTAGAATAGAAAAAAAAAACAAAAAACAAAAAAAAACAAGCGTACTCGCACAAATTTAAAGTGGATTAATGTATGTAACTATAGTGGTCAACAGGTATATATATGAACAAGATACTATACACGGGTATACACATTTTAACGTGTCAGAAGTCATATTTACATAGAATTAAACATGTACAGATGATCTATGAATACAATGATACAATTCAGTATTGGGCGGCTTTAATATATCATTTTAGCTGGTCAAGAAAGAATTTCTGTAATGAGGTTTTAAAAAAGCAAGGGAATTTGAATTACGTATCCTCAGGGGTAAGTATTCCAAAAGGAAGGTGCTAATACAGTAAACGAGCTTTTGAAATGGTTGGTTTTTGACCACCGAATCTGGAGTTTGTTGTTAGTTGCTGATCGGAGATTACACTCAGTATTTGATGTTCTTAGTTCCATTAGGTTAGAGATATAATCTGGAGAAAAGCCATTTAGAGACATATATGTCATGATTCCTTTAAAATAAAGAATATGTTTTTGTATAGGTAGCCATTGTAGAAGTGAAAACAAAACAACTGAGATGAGGTTTGCTTGTAGTTTTGTTGGTTTAACGCCATTTCTCAGCACATGATAGGCTATACATTGTAGCTAGTATATTTGGTGGAGGAAGACCCAAGTAAGAACCACCGATCCACCGGAAACTACTCGCAAGCTTTCTCACGTACCCACGGTGGCCGAGCCGAGACTCGAATCCACGCGGACGCAGGTAAGATGCGAATGATCAGTAAAAGCGAGCGCCTTAGACCACTCGGCAACCCGGGGCCCATCAGAAGGTGAGACAACAATGTCCACAAATTCTTGGGGTACAATATTACCTTCCACCAAATCAATTATGAGAACTCCATTCTCATCTAACGTCCACCATAATTAAGCGAACTTGGAATAACGGAGATCGAAATGTAAGCATTTTTCCATATGAAAGTGTGATACTTTGACACAAGCACGTGCATTTTTAATGTTGCTCTGCATGTGGTAAAGAGGCTTAAGGAACACCTTCATAGCTGGGTATCTGACCTTTCTTGGTATGACATTTCTGTCGAGCGATGTCGTATCGAAGCTTACTGATGTTCTCTTTGGATAGCTTTCCATACATGCAACAGATAAACCTCTCCAGATCTCTACCAAGTGATTCTTAAACTTCTAAGGCGGGGTCCCCTGGTGGCCGAGTAATCTAAGGCAATCGCCTTTACCGATCACTTACATCTCACCTCTGTCTGCGTGGGGTCGAGTCTCGGACTCGGCCAACGTGGGTACGTGAGAAAGCTTCCCGTGGTCGGTGGTTCTTCCCGGGCTTTTCCCGGGTTCTTCCTCGACTAGATATACTTGCTGCCATTTATAGCCTATTATGTGCTGAAAAATGGCATTACACCCACAAAAACAAAACAAAACAATAAACTTCTAAGGCAATCCCTAGCTCTTTGAACATTAAAATAAATTCATGACGTTGATTAAAGATCCGGTTTGACTTTACCAATCGTCACAAATGTACTTGTGGTGTTGCATCCTGTGAATGCATGTAATCCAATGAATGTGGCACATATATCACGTCCGTGAGTTGCCTACTTCAGTGTCAAAATGAATGTCTGGATCAAACCTACCAACACAGTACAAGAGAAGCAGAAGTATTTCTATATCAGGAGATCTGACTATCAACTTAGTCTACGACTATTTCAAAACAGCATCGAAACAGTGAAATATCATTCCTTGTGTCTGCCTCATCTTGAGGTGGTGAAAATTCCGGCACAGGAACACTCTGTGTATGAACCCCATCACGACTAGTCAGATTAGTACAGACTTCAGTGTTGTTGTTGTTGTTGGGTTTAATGCCATCTTTCAGTACATGATAGGCTATACATGGCGGCTAGTATATTTGGTGGAAGGAGAACCCGAGAAGACCCAGCGAAGAACCACCGACCCACGGGAAGCTACTGACAAGCATTCTCACATACCCACATTGGTCAAGCCGAGATTAGAACTCACACGGACAGAGGTGAGATGTGTACATTATCTGTAAAGATGAGCGCCTTAGACCACTCGGCCACCCGGGGCCCATACAGACTTTTTTAAAAATATAAGATCAGTATATAGTATTTCAACCTATTTTTCTTTCTTCCATTCTCACCATATGAGCTTGATAAGGCTGTTCTGTTGTTCATCTTTGAAAGGAATTTTTTTTTCCCCAAGCCCTTGTCAGTTTGGTGAATGGACAATTCACAAGGTATGACTGAGATACCACATTGTTTTCTTTTTTCTTCTTTAATGGAGACGGTGTATACATCTGTAATGAAATCTAGATGCTTCACCATGGATAGACTTGAAGAAATCACATGTTTGGCAAGTCTGTCACTGACTGCAACAAAGCGTTTGCATTATATATGCATACGTTTTCTCTATTTTAAAGGTATGAGCGTGGTACAACCATGGTTTTTCGTTTGTGAAGAAGAAGTCTAGAATTGTTAGTCTTTGTAGGAAGACCATCCACTGTCTCAACCAACAAGATAGGACAGCGTTTATTTATTTTATTTTTTTTTCTTTTCGTTTTGTTTAGGGTTTTATTTTCTATTCTAAGTTTGTAAATCTCTCGGAGCACAAAGTGTTGTTCAAATAGATTTCTCATAGCTGCAACTTGTATGGCCTTTGTTATTGGAGGATATCACATTTCTTGCTTGCTGAAGGGATTAAAATGTGTGTAAACTACAACTTTGTATAAGTGCGTGAAAAGCTATAGTCCTTTAGATGCTGTTCAAACACATTTTGAATTCTTCTTTTCCAACAGCTACGTCACACTGAATATAGTCATATCAAGTGATCTTTTCTATAATATTAAATTACTCGTACTAAGATTGCATGTTACAACATTATCATAACAAAGAAAACACGAGGCGAGGCTTTGCCCACTTGCATATCAAATGCTGTATATCAACGGAGCCTTATTATAGAAGAATAACGATTTGTTCGACAAATATATATAAAAGCACAAACAAGTTTTCTTCTCGTTGCATTGTTTGGAAATTTTGAAGAAGGCATTTAATTACTCTTATGAAAATGAATTCAGTCGTATGTCACAGACTAAACGAGTTACTATGCTCAAAAACAGTCCGGTAAAAGTTATGAGTTCCCTATGTAAACCCAATAAATGAATAGTGACCAAATCATTAGCCATGCAGACGGGTGTGAATGCGAATTATGGATAATTTTTTATTAATTATATAGGTATAATGGGTGGTTACGTACTTTATATACTACGAAAATGTCCAAATATGCAAGCTTTTTTAAATCATCAGCGACGAAAGTTTACGTTCTATTAAGATGTTGACGGTATATGTCCTGGACAAACTTTGTCACTTGCATTTTTGTTTCTTTCCTATCAGATCACTAACAAGAATGGTATCGCCAAAAACGTCCAAAAACATATTTAGATAGGATTTATCGGGCGAGAAATAACATATTATATCAACAACCCCAGAAGAGCAGTGATATTTTCAATGTCTTTCTTCGTCTTAAACTCACTGGGGCCCCGGGTGGCCGAATGGTCTAAGATGCTCGTTTTACAGATCAATGACAGTTCACCTATGTCCTCGTGGGTTCAAGTCTCGCTCAGCCAACGTGGGTATGTAAGAAGGCTTTCCGGTAGCTTCCCGTAGGTCGGTGGTTGTTCCCGGCATCTTCCCGGATTCTTCCTCCATTAATATTGTTACGACTCTATGGCCTAAAACTATGTAACAGAAAGAAAGTGAAACCAACAAAAAATCAACAAGCAATTTATTTCTAGACAATTAAAATGTAAATTCAACAAGACACTTATAATATTATGAATTAAAATCCAAATAATCCAATAATCCTAAGTGTCCTAATCACAAGTCCAAAATATAGAATGTTCCGAATGAATGCCAGTAGTCTTGAATGTCCTGATATGCCTGAATGATGTAATCCAGAATATCTTTGAATGAATTCACAAAAACTCCAAAGGCATGTATCAATCCAATGAATATTTTAAATAAATAATTCCTCTCTCTGAATTTGATCTGATTTTCACAACACATCTATAAGCATCCGATTGTTAAACCAAATTCCTTAAAGACTGATATTTAGCATATCAATGAAACACTGCTTACCAATGTTCCTATAAATAAACACAGATCACCTGACAGAATTTTTGAGAAAATCATATAGCTTACCGGACAAATATCAGTACATCTAGTGGAAAAACCAGTATAATTGTAAACAAAAGCAACCCTGACATCGAATTGTATGTAAACAACTTGTTTACATCCTATAACCAAGGACAAAGTTAAATATGTAGGACTAAAGTTAAATATGTAAACAGTATACATAACACCTCCCCTCATAAATAAAAAGAAAGATTTATGTAATAAAGCTTTCTTTTAAATATGCATCTGATACTATAATAGTCCAAATTACATATGAAGATGTTTTATAAATGTCACTCAGCTTGATTACACAAAATAAAGCAATATAGTCTATACACGTGAGAGTGCATCTGCAATCACATTGTCCTTTCCCCTGATGTATCGAATGGCAATGTTATATTCCCGCAGCATTAAACTCCATCTCAACAATCTTCGATTTTTATCTTTCACAAGTGGATTGTGATCACTGTATGCAATAACCGGAGAAAGAGCCGAGGTAACATACACTTCAAAATGTTGTAAAGCCAATATCATAGCCAAACATTCCTTCTCAATTGTGGAATAATTTTCCTGGTGCTTGTTTATTTTTTCCAGAAAAATAGCACACTGGATGATCCACACCATTTTTGTCTTTCTGAATCAATACTCCATCAACCCTTACATCACTTGCATCAACATACATTATAAACGATTGTCTGAAATTTGGTGCTGAAAGAAGTGGTGCATTCTTACGCCTGGCCTTTAATTTATCAAAGGATTCCTGACGCTGGTCAAACCAATGAAACTTGGATTTCTTACTCAACAAATTTGTCAAAAGGTTCATCAGTTTTGGAAAAATTTGAACAAAATTTCCGATAATATCCAGCCATACCTAAAAATCGCATCAGTTGCTTTTTACAAACAGGCACAGGGAATTCAGAGATAGCTTTGACCTTAGCTTCTACAGGTTTAACTTGACCTTGTCCCACAATATGTCATAAGTTGTGATGCAAGCATGGCAAAACTCACTTTTGCTTAAATTAATCGTCAGATTTGCATCACTGGGTCGATCAAAGAATTTCTGAATGGTTTCAAAGTGATCTTCCCAGGTGTCGTTGTATATAATGACGTCGTCGATGTACGCGTCACAATTATCTACACCAGATGTTATTATCTTCATAAGACGCTAGAATGTTGCCGGAGAATTTATCATACCAAAAGGAATCACTTTATGTTGATAAAGCCCATCTGGAGTTACAAATGCTGACAGTTCTTTTGCCTTTTCCATGAGTGGAATTTGCCAGAATCTGTATAAAAGGTCAAACTTGGTGACATATTTCGCATTTCCAATTTTATCAATGCAATCATCCATTCTTGGCATTGAAAATGAATTCGTTTTTTGTGACACTGTTGACCTTTCTATAGTCAATACACATGCGGAATGTATTATCAGGCTTAGGTACAAAAATACATGGTGAACTCCGGTTACTTTTACTTGGTTCAATAAATCATTCTCCAGTAAACAATCAATTTCTTTTTTTTTTAACATTCCTGTTTTAGAGGATTCACCCTGTAAGGATGCTGTTTCACAGGTGTAGAATCAACAATGTCAACGCCATGATTTTATTTGTTCGTATAGGAAAATCAATAACAAGTGCTCATACTCATGTAATAGCTGTTTTAGTTCATTTCATTCTTGTTGTTGTAGATGTGACAATTTCTGTTCCAGATTGTTCAGTATTTCTGAATTCCGAAGGTAGGTTAAACCAGAGTTACTACAGTCAGATTGTATTCTATCATTTACATCCTCACTGTGTGGGACAGGTACAACTAAATTAATTGGATAATCAACTGTGCTATCTCTGTCAAAATTATATATGTGACAAAGTTGTTTTTGTTTCCGCCTCCCTGAGTTAATGATATAATTTAAGTCATATACTTTCTTTTCAAGGGTATAAAGACCATAAAATGTAGCCCGAAGAGGATTTTCAGGTATGGGCAAGAGAACCAGAACTTCTCACCAGGCTGAAAACTCCTTTCCTGTGTATTTCTGTCATACCTTAATTGCATTTGTGACTGAGTAGGGTGAAGATTAGTCCTCGCTACTTCACAACCCTTGGACAACTTATATTTGAAACCAGAGACATAGTCAAAAAGATTAATCTCTGAATCTTCATTTGAAAGAAGTTTTTTTAAAAAAATAACTTTAATGGTCCACGGACAGTATGTTCAAAAACCAGTTCAAAAGGACTGAAACCCAATGATTTTTTCAATTGATTCCCTAATAGCAAACAACAGCAAATGAACACCCTCATCCCAATCCTTTCCTGTATCAAATGAATATGACCGAATCATATTCTTCAAAGTTTAATGAAATCTTTCCAAAGCCCCTTGACTTTCAGGTTGATAGGTAGAAGATTTAAATTGTTGGATGCCTAATTCATGCATAACTTGTGACAAAATCCAGACATAAAATTTGACCCTTGATCAGACTGAACAGATTTGGGAAGGTCAACAAGTGTACAGAAAACTTCACCAAAGCTTTTACAATGGTTTTAGTTTTAATATTTCTCAAAGAATTTGCCTCAGGAAATCTTGTATACGCACACATTATTGTCAACAAGTATTGGTTGTCTGACTTGGTCTTAGTAAGGGACCGACACAGTCTACCATTATTGTGCTAAATGCTTCGTCAAATGCAGGAATAAGTTGCAGATGAGCCTTATGTATCTTCTGATTGGGTTTTCCTACCATTTGACAAGCATGACAAGATCTACAGTATTTAGAAACATCACTTTTAAGTTTCGGACAATAAAAATGATTCAAGATCTTGTGATAAGTCTTACTGACTCCTAAATGACCAGCCAAGGGAGTTTCATGGGCTAGACTAAGAATTTCCTGTCGATATGACTTAGGAACGACATTTTGATAGCTCACTGACCACTCGTCTCCAGCGGATACCTCAGGCGGTCCCCATTTTCTCATAAGGACCCCATCTTTCACAAAGTAACACGCTGCAACTTGTGTGGCTTCAGTTACACTAATAGCCCTCTGAAACAAACAGGAGATCACAGGATCTTGTTCCTGTAAGACAACGAGTGGTTGTTCTTTGTCACCCTGATTAGAATAGAGAGAATGAGTTGTAAAAAGAGGATCACTGTGATCAATACCTTTTGACTTATCAATATTAGGACAGAAAGTGACCTCCTCAGAAGACTGGCCAATAAATGTGTCAGCTAAGGGAATAGTTTCCTGATCAACATCATTCTCAATAGCTATTTTTGTCATAGCTCTGGTAACTGCACAAGCAGGATACAAATCAGGGATTTCAATCTCAATAGGATCAACTTTTTGATCCAAACAAAGCGTGTCAGTTACACATTGATTAACCACGACCTTATCTCCATCTAGGTTATTGCATAGTAGCAATGGATACCTTTAATAGGTAAAGAAGTCACTGCTCCAACAGTCACAGGTCGGGAAACTAAGTCTGATACCAAATTGACACAATGGAGAGGAACATTTACAAAGCCGCACTCTACTCCTTGAACAAGTACACTTTCACTAGAAGAAGACTTCTCAGACTAAGGCAAAGTACGTGATAACAAAAGACTCAAAGAAGCTCCTGTGTCCCTTAATATTTTAATAGGGATAGATTTGGCAGAATCACCAATAAGTGATATAGAACCTTCTGACATGAATAATTCATAAGTCCCTAAAATAGAATCAGACTGGTGTTTGTTTGATCCAGCAAATGTATTGCTTTCAATACAAGACCGTAACCTTGACCTCTTTGAAATAAGAGCATTTGGAATAGCTCTGTCTTTATTCTGTTGTTAATTTTTCAATCTGAAGCAATCAGAAATGACGTGCCGTTTCTTTTTACAATAAGTGTACGTAGGGAAGAGATAAAGACTTCTGATCAGTCTTAACAGATGTTTGATTTCTAACAGTTGTGCTGTTTTCAAATTTAGAAGTACTTGTTTGAGACTGAGATGATTTTTCGCAGAGTACTGCTGAGAGGAAGACTTACTGACAGATGAAATTTTGTGAGTCAAGGAATAATCATCAGCTATGCATGCAGCAATTTCCAAAGTTTCCACGTTTTGCTCGTCAATGTAGGTCTTAACATCACTATGGATGTACTTCTTGAACTCTTCAATTAATACGAGCTGTCTGCGGTTATCGTAATCTTGATCAACCTTCTTGGCTGAGCACCACCTATCAAATAGTGGTTCTTGCAAATTCAACATAAGCTTGTACAGTTTCTTTTCTACTATTCCTAAACCTTTGTCGATATGCCTCAGATACCAACTCATAACCCTTCAAGATGTACTCCTTGTCCAGATTTTAATTAGTACTTTGTTGTACCGACAGTGAAGTGTAGACTTCACCAGTTTTGTCAATAAGCACACTTTGTAGTAACAAAGTCCAATACTTTCTTGGCCTACCATTTCAAGTTTTCAGCAATTTTCTCAAAGTGAAGAAAGTATTTATCTACTTCTTTTTCCTGAAAAGGGGGTACTAACCTAATATATCTTATAACATCAAAACATGAACGTGTGTGTAAACGGGGGGGTAGGGTGGGGGTGGGGGAAAGTGCTCCGCTTGCCAGTTTTAATTCGTTTAATCTATGTTGCATTCTCTCTCTCTCTCTCTCTCTCTCTCTCTCTCTCTCTCTCTCTCTCTCTCTCTCTCTCTCTCTCTCTCTCGCAGCATCTGAATTTCCCTTTCCTCTTTCTCTCTCTGCATCTGCATTTCCCTTTCCTTCATTCCTCTCTCTCTCTCTCTCTCTCTCTCTCTCTCTCGCATCTGAATTTCCCTTTCCTCTTTCTCTCTCTGCATCTGCATTTTCCTTTCCTTCATTCCTCTCTCTCTCTCTCTCTGCATCTGCATTTATATTTCCCTTTCCTATTTCTGAAGCTGAAGCGTTCTTAATTCTAATTCCATCAGGTATTTTAGCTGTCCTTAATTTCCAATTAAAACCAGATACAGACTTATCAATTAAACCTAAAGCACTATCATCCAAAATTCCCTTTCCCACCAAATATGAAAAAGGACGAGTTGCTTGAGTTTGTCAGACATTATGATCTTTCTGAAGCGAAAGCGTCTTTGAGAAAGCAAGAGATAAATATCTGTACACTTCCACCTGCTCTAAGTTCACTTTCGAAGTCAGTTATTATGAAGAAGATAACGTACCGTATATAATCTGCAAATTCATTAGGCCAGGTCTGCCGTAGCATAATGCGCTAGCAGATCTGGGTATATGCAGTTTGTTATGAGAAATCACAAGAACAAACAACATATATCCTGATCTGCTGGCGCATTATGCGACGGCAGATCAGGATCTATGTTATTTGCAGTTAGACCCGACTTATACGTGAGTATAGACGGTGAATATCGTGATACTCAACAAAAGTTTTCATTTTAAGATGTGCATATACAGAATTTATAGATTGTATACCATTTAGTTAAATTCTCTAAAGGCATTTCAAACGTTGAATTATCATACCCTATGCGGTATCTTAAAAACAAAACAAATTACATCATTTCCTGTCAAATTTCCCTCCTATAACTGATAAACTTTGTTAAGGAGGGGGAATGGAGGGGGGTCGATGACGGTGGTGAAGGTAAGTCTGCATCCTAATCAATGTATCCGACAAATACAGCTCAGCCAGATGTCTTCTTCATTATGATTATTTTGACAGAGTATCAGCCAGATGTCTTCCTCGTGAATAATTATTTTGACAGAGGATCAGCCAGATGTCTTCCTCATTATGATTATTTTGACAGAGTATCAGCCAGATGTCTTCCTAATATATGATTATTTTGATAGAGTATCAGCTTTCTTGTGCATAATGTTTGTTAAAAAAAATTTAAAAAAATAAAAATAAAAATTCTATTGTTAAGCCGTAGCTTATACGTGTACTTTGGGAAAACAAAGATTATGATAAAAGAAATAATGATAAAAGAAATATGGTAAAGATTAAATGTGATGAAATTTGTAATTAAACTGTTTCCTTGTCAGACCCTGTGTGTGTGTGTTTCTTGTTTTTACTTTGTTATAAGTCAGTTGCATATTCATTTTAACCAAACAATGAACCTTATATTCATAATAGTATAAAGTAAATTTGAAGGCAATAAGTTATACACCAAGACATACAAGTGTATCAATGTAATCTAGCATTAGCTAGAAGGATTCAAAAATAGCACCCATGCTTCCTGGACATTTCTTGTTCTTTTCAATCAGTAGTCTAGAAAACGACACGAAGCACCAATATGATATAAATGAACTTTCAAATACACATCATTCTCAACCAATCTATTGAGAGATGAATCTTCCATACTATTTCGTATTGCGCAATCTTGCAAGTAACAAACCATTTGAAATACCCAATATATATATATATATATATATATATATATATATATATATATATATATATATATATATATATAGTGTGTGTGTGTGTGTGTGTGTGTGTGTGTGTGTGTGTGTACCCAGGTCCGGCACAAGTGTTTTTGGCGCCATAGGCGTACTATGCCAAAAAATTCACTTCCGTCTAATTTGGTGCCCCTTAAAGCCTGGCGCCCCAGGCGATCGCCTTGTTCACCTATATGGTCGGGCCGGCCCTATATATACTTCAATCTCTGAATAACAAAAATCCTAATTGCGTGGCGTAGATTGAGGATACCGACGTAAAATGCACTCTGTTTTATTTCAGGGGAACTAACGAAACATAAAGAAGCTAATTAAAAAGTTTACAAGAATTAAAAACAAACAAGCGAGGTAATTTTGCTCAGGCTGCACGTTTATACTTCAATCTTGTAATAAAAGATGAAAGGATCTTGTGCAGGTCTTACAGGTATTGGTGTCTACGACTTAGCAAGGGGGATAACTATTAAAGTCTTATTCAAAATATCAACCAGAAGACGCGAACAATGTTTTGTTCTGGTTATTTTGCTTTGTTTGTGTTTGTATTTTTTATTTGTAGTGTCTCTGTGTGTGTGTGTGTGTGTTTAGGGGGGGGGGAGAGGTCCCCAAGAAAACACCCCCATATTCCTGAAGAGTAAAAATGAAGAAAAAAACTAACATTAAAAAAGAAACAACAAAATATGTCTGGAAATATCTTTCCAATCTTTGTTTAACTTGCTCCTCGGTGGATTAAAATACATCTAAAGTTATTTTAGAGAAGATGTTTCACGACTTCGTGCATGATAAGTGTCCAGTTTTTCAAAATTTGAAAACTTGTTTAGTGATAGAGAAATAAATTCCAATGATACACCTTAAATAAATTCAAATTATACGCGAAATAAAAACGGTGGAATCTCCGTCAGTAGTATAGTGCGACACTATCTGTAGCGTACTAACGGGGGGGGGGGGGGGGGGCGCCCGGGGCGGATGCCCCGGGCACCAGTGGTCTTGAGGCGCCATCATCGTCGTCCCGGGGCGCCATTTACCCTTAGTATGCCACTGGACACTATAGTGACAAAAAGGCTCCAATGTTATACAGGGTAAAAAGTTTATAGACCCAAAAGAGGATTTAACATGGGAATGGCACTCTGGACCCAAAAGAGGATTTGACATGGGAATGTCACTCTATACTCAAAAGGGAATTTAACATGGCACTCTGGACCCAAATGAGAATTTGATATGGAAATGGCACTCTGGATCTAAACGGAAATTTAACATTGGAATGACAGTCTGGGCATAAGGATGGGAATGTAGTGAATACACTCACAAAAAGTGACCTATATTACAGAAAATAAGTTTACAAAACGCAATCATTTTCAGTCTGGCTTGTTTGAATAACAACGATATTAGCTATACTATAGGTCCATTATATTTGTTTTCTACATAAGGCTGGCAAATGTTTCATTTATCAGTTTCTGAAAACCAGTGTTATACTGAAACATTGTCGAATGAATATAGTTATTCTCTCAGCATACATTGCCTATAACCTAGGCTGGCAAAGGCGTGTCAAAAAATTACTATGTTACAATCCCTACCATGGACTGTAAATTTTGGTTCTACGCAAGGTCTGAAATAAACACTTTTCACGTATATCTCTGTCGATGATCTAAAAACAAATGACCAATGTTTAGGTCATAAATTGTCACATTTTTAAA
Organism: Margaritifera margaritifera; assembly: GCA_029931535.1. Taxonomy (NCBI): domain Eukaryota; kingdom Metazoa; phylum Mollusca; class Bivalvia; order Unionida; family Margaritiferidae; genus Margaritifera; species Margaritifera margaritifera. Next base: position 133,066 of record JAQPZY010000833.1, read on the forward strand.
ATAAACAATGAGGATTGCATATTCTGACTGACTTTATTCCAAAGTCAGGTCAATTGTTACAAAATTTTGTTTTGCCTTAGATTTTGAAGACACACAGTGCAAAATATTACGGCCTAGTTGTGATTTTTTTTGGTACTATAACATGTATCAGTCCCCCACGTCTTTTTTTGAAAAGATATTAAACTCGATATTTCGTATGATCGATGAAATATACCCTATGAAGAAACACAACAGTTCTAAATTGTATTGGTATGCAAGTTTTATAAAATTACAAAAGTAACATAGCCTTCTATTTCACGTAATCATTGCGGAGAGAGAGAGAGAGAGAGAGAGAGAGAGAGTGGTATCTTAAAGATGAATTATGATTTAAATCTATATCTCTACCACATGTTTTGTATAAGCTCTATGGAACAGTTCCTGATGCATGTATATTATAAAGTGTGTGTGTGTGTGTGTGAATATCTTATTCATACCTTAAAAAAATCAAATCAAGATATAGGCAGTTACGGGGGGAATGTTAAGGGGATATATTTTCCCAAATTTCAAGAACACCTCTCGCAAAAATGACATCCATAGGAAATCTGATATTTTTTTGTAAAATCTCACAGGATTGAATTGTATCAACAATATAATCATACTTTGCTAAGCGTAGATATAAAGTGCTCAAACCAGAAAAGAAAAAAAAAAAAAAAAAAAAAAAAAATCAGCTACTTAATGTCACTTCATTTGGTTTTGCATAAGGCTAGCATATTTTTCATTCATCCAGATCTAAGATATGTCAGTAGTCAGTTATTATGTACACGGAATGACTGACCCGCACACTATTGAATTGAGCGGACACTGCATTTTTTCTCTTAAAGTCGACGATATCATCTTCAAGGGGAGGAAATCCATAGGAATCCAAATATTCTATCTTTGTCATGCTTGGCACAGATTCAAGTGAAACGCAAATAACCGTTTCACTAGTTACTCTTGCACATAACTATGAACGAAAGGTATGAAAGCTCTAAAAAGACAGAGACTGAATAAACCTGAGGACCCCCACTGACGCATCAACATTAGGGGCGTAGGTGGGTTTAGATCACTTTCATCGTCTTATTACAAAAAGAGACATTCATATTTAGAAATTATTGAAATTTAACAATATCACCATGCAAATCAAAAACATATTTTTAATCATGCGAGATTTGGAAAATCAAAGGGTATCGTTTTCTTAAATTTAAAAGAGGATATTACAGCAATCAATGACACAAAAAGGTCTGGGGTCAGATATAAATCTTTTACTCACAAATCCGGAGAAAACGTTCATTTTTAGAAGCAAAACTTTGAGGGAACACATTGGTAGCACGATGAAATGTTGACCTCTCTAAGAAATTTAACTTTTTGTTAGTGTACAGAAATGAGGCATTTGTCTCAGCTTACCTGTATGCGGAAAGTGAATATGTTCAACTGTACAAAACATGATTGCTTTAGATCATTATAGTTCTTACACTCATTCAAATATCATTTCAATTTTCTTTGTAAGTTTCACCTGTTGTATGAAATAATATGTGTTTTGTATTTGTTATGGGAAAGGCTATTTTAAGCTGGAAGAACTTGTGCCTAACCTTTAACTTTCCTAATATATGCAAAAAAATATGTTTAAAAGAAAAACAAAAAATTACGTGGGGATGGGGGTGGGGGAGGGGGTTGGGTGGAAGTAGTAATATGTGCCATTTGGGGCCCATAAGGGCTTCCCCGTGTTAAAAAGGTCAAAAGTATACAGGCCCAAACGGGAATTTAACATTGGGAAAATAGTAACATTGTTAGAAGTGGTTGACCTACATTGGGTAAAAGTTTATAGGCCCAAACGGAAATTTAACAAGAATTTAACATGGGGAAGGATTATAGGCCCAAACGGTAATTTAACATTGTTGGTTAAATTAGTTATTTATTATCCGACATATACTTATTTTTTATATACTGTCTAACACATACTTTTCGATTACTATCCAACGCACTTTTTATACATTATCCAGCACATACCTTTTGATTACTTATCGATCGCCCACTTTCTAATTACTATCCAACACATCACTTTTTGAGATACTATCCAACACAGACTTTTTGATTACTATCCATCGCCCAGTTTTTGATTACTATCAGACACACCACTTTTTGATATCCTATCCAACGCGCCGTATGAAGTGACTAAAAACTGAACACCTACTATCCAAAGAAAAGGGTAGGAGTGTTTATACACAAGCTATACTTACATACATACAAGCATACTGTCACACACAAGCAAGGGTAGGAGTGTTTTTAGACATACTGTACCCCAACACAAACATACTATACTATAACACGCAAGAAGGTAAGTGGTTTTAAGAAGTTTTAGTTGGGTTGTGAACATATACATAGATATACAGAAACATACAAACATAAAACACATAGATTGGCAATAATGTTTGAGTAGTAGCTCTCTTTTCTAGAGATCTGGGTGGCCCTGTAAAGGGTCGATGGAGGTTGCCCTGGATTGCTGATGTTTATCGATATCCAGGACAACTACATCGCCCGGGCAGGGCTCGACAACAATGACACATCTGGTATATGTATTCAGTTGATCTGCGGACTGGGAAACTGAGCTCAAAATCAGGCTCGTTGGCCTCCTTATCCCAATCTTCTTTCTCCTTCTCATCAGGGATCCAGTCTGTATCCCCTCTTTGCTTCATTTTCTCCTGCACCCCCATCCAGTGGATATTGAGGCGCGGGAATTCCCTCTCCCTGTTCTCTCGCTCCTTTGCCCTTTGCTCCTCCGCCCATGACCTCTTGATTTTCACCACTTCCTCATCGATGACTTCTTTGATGAGCCCCTTCGCTGAATTTAAGGAGCTCACCTCCATCTTTAACCGCCTGAGGATCTAGTAGATCTTAAACTCTTCCACCCGGTCCAGGAGGTGTTGCACTCTGTCCAAGAGCTGTGGTTAGGTTACAGACTTTGCAGTGCTGGGTAGCCATTTCCTTTACACAGGATCAACGATGAATCGGAAGACTGGCGAACGCACCGCTTTATATGCTTTAAGCGTGGCCATGAAAAAAGACATACCAATTTGGTACGCAGACGTGAAGGAAAACATCCGTAGGTGTAATACAGAAGAGATATCGCGCAGACCTAAAAGAAACTATTCTTCTGATTTTTTTCACACAAACTTATCATCATTGAGACTGAAAGATTTATGATACACAAAGGTAGGAGTGTTGATACATACACATTATACCCACATACACACTATCACACTGGGTTGGGGTTTACGTTTTTGTTTTTTTGTGGAAGATAAAGATATACACAAACATATCAACAAACAAAATTTGGCAATAATTTGAGTAGTATCTCGCTTCTAAGTGATGTGAGTGGCCCTAAAATGCGCCGTTGCGCTGTCGTCCTGGACCGTTGAGATGTTAACGACGACGATATCCAGGACAGCAAATCTTGTCATGGGTTTGACTACAGCGCAGGGTCTTCTCTTTCTGAACGAGACAATGGCCTCATCTGTCTCCATCTTCAATTCCGTCACCTCTTCTCCCTGCTATTGCTGCTGTTGATTTTGCTGCTGCTGCTTCTTTTCCCATTTTTCTTTTTCCCTGTTGATCTTCTCTCGCATGACATCTTCCACTTGGCCTTGCGCCATCTGGAGGAAAATGGTGATCTTCTCCAGTTTCCTGTCGATGAGATGGTGTCTTATCCTGTGCATGTGCACCAGGGCTTCGCTTAGTTTAGCAATCTTATACGACATGGCTGTTCACGAGTCAACGATGGGTGGCAACACTGAGTGAGTGATTTTTTAATTTACGTCGCTTTCGGCCCTTTGACCATGTGGGACGGATAACAATGTACGCACGGCATGCTATTCAATTGTTGGTGTCAGAATGTGCGCACGGTGCACTATTTAATTAATCATGTCCGAACGAGGCCAAGTTTGAAAAGACCATTCCGGAGGAGCAAAGCGGATATGTGTTTGAAACGCCACTGACCGACTTTTAACCAAATTCTGCCCAGCTATCTAAGTCGGGCTTTCTCTAACTACGTGTTAACCACATATTTTAATTGTGCGAATCAATCTAGTTAAGAATTTATTTATTTGCATTCAAATCTGGGATTTTGTGTACGTAGTGTACTTAATGGTTCCAATAATGTAACCAATCCGTGAGTACAAGTTACCCTTCTCAATTTAGTGATCTAGTACATTTTCCCCCATAAATTCATAGTTGTAATTAGGGGCTCAAAAAGGTCAAATTTGTAGTTCAAAATGTTATGATCGAAAGGGGTTTTCAAAAGTCAAATGGAAAACCCCATACTGTCAGGCAATTTCAAGTAGTGTGTCGCTGGAGAGTTCTGCTCTTGGGGTCTTCTCCCTGGCTTCCGTTTTCAGGCAGGCTATCTCTACTCCAGCAGTTTCTGTGTACAACAGTTCCTGGAGATTTTCGCTCTTGGTGGCTGGTTGTCGATGATTTCACTGCCATCTACTCCCGGTTTGCTGTACGCCTCCCGGGTTTCTACTCCCGGCTTGCTGTACGCCTTCCATCCGCTGCGTCTGGCTACTTTGTGTAGGTTCCACCAGTGATTATTTCTAACCCCTGTCCTTCTACTTGTAGTCCTAGACTTCGATGGGGGAGTAGGTTGACCATCTTCTGTGTCGTGTTTTCTCGTATTCGCAGACAGTCCCCTGGCTTCCTACATAGTAGTAGGGTGATATGTTTCTGCACGATCCAACACGTGGCAACGCACAGGTGGCCCCATCCCCTCCTCATTCTATAACAGCGGTGCGGCTCTGATGTTTCCTCTTTGACTGCTGGCAGCTGACCCTGGCAAGACTGCTTACTTACTTACTTTGGATTACCCTCGTTTTCGGCCATGTACGAGTAGTTCATGGGCGCAGAACGCTCTAATTAATTAATACACACCACTCCTTCGCTGCATGGTTCCCCACTTTGAGGGTTCATTGGAGGCCGGGCTGCGAACCCACCTGACGCATTACTGCATGCACGGCATACTTCTTACTTACATGTCTGGAGTGGAAGGCTGCACGGACACGGCAAGGGAGGCGCAAAGCGGAACGGAAGTATTGAAATGCCACGAACGTACATGATCAAATTCTGCCCAGTTAGCTAAATCGGGCTGTCGCTACAACCAATTATGTGCTAACCACATGTTTAATGATGACAATTCTATCAGTTCCAAATTTCTTTATTTATTTAATCCATTTAAGTATAAATTTTGCGTACATAGTGGATATAATTATTCCAAAAATAATACCAATCAATGAGTACAGATTACTCATTTCCCTTTCGTATCACGCACATTTCTTCTTAATTCATAGTTCTGTTTTAGACGGTGGTTCGGAATCAGTCAAATTTGTCATTTAAAAAGTATAATCAGAAGGGGTTTTCGAAAAACCAAACAGAAAACCCCATACAGTCAGGCAATTTTGATCAGGCTGCCACTGGACCGGAGAGCCTCTTTCTCTGAGGCTGTTGGTTCCATGGTTTAAAGCTGGCTAACCGGCTCTCTTAGTCTTGGGCAGGCTGATTCAACTGCAGTCGTCTTTGTGCAGCTGTCCTAGGGGAGTCGGCTCGTTCTGACGGTTTCTTCTCTCCGCTTGCTGCACGCCTGGCCAGGCTTGGCACCTGCTGCGTCGGGGAACTTCTCGGTAAATTCGTTGAACTTTCTAGTATTCCTCGACTTCGAGGGGGGGGGGGGTAGGTCGACTCACTCCTGTGATGACGGTCTGTCCCGTATCTCCAGCCACGCCCTGTACTTCCATTATTACATGTAGTAGGCTGGTCGCTGGGTGCACGTGGCAGCCGTGAAACACCACGGGTGGCCCCCTCCCCTCTTCCTACCACAGCAGGTTCATCTACGATCTTGAGATGTTGCTGGCCGGACGGCTGATTGATAACTGGACCCCCGAACGGACCTGAATGATGGCAAGACTGATGAATGAACTTGAATTAACCTCGCCTGCGGCCATTCGGCCGTGTGCGAGGATATACCCACAAAGGGGGATTAATTTGTGCGCAAGCAAACTATTTCTAGTCAAGTGGCTTGCCGGGCTGCAAACCCACTTGACGCACTACTGCCTGCACTGCACGCTATGTACACACTACTCCCTCGCTGCATGGTTTCCCCACTGTGGGGCTTCACTGAAGGCGCGATATGGGAGGATGTGTACAATTAATTATATCTGTAAATAGGAATGGAACCACAATGTTTATATAATTGTAGGTGTGCGCACAGCGCACTACTTAATTAGATGTCTGGAGTCGAAGGCTGCACGGACTTGGCAAAGGAGGCGCGAAGCGGAACGGAAGTACTGAAACGCCATGAACGTTGTTACGGAATCATACCTTTTTACCTTTTTATAATGATTTAATTTACTAATTTATGATTTCTGTTTTAGTCTGAATAGGGGTTAGCATATCAGTATAGATACGACTACTGCTCGATCAATAAGTGGTCACATGATCAATTGCGCGGGAAATGAAGTCGACCTGGCTTTGTACTTTTTAGAAATCAACATTGAAAGGTCACATTCCATACTACACAATAACATTATGTTTACTCTTTAAGATTTTTAGTACACTAGACCTTTGGCTAAATGACGCGTAACCTAGTTCCTGATTGGTTCTTAGAGGGTTGTGTTATTTTGAAATACCATAGTATTAAAGACGAAGAAAGGATATTCCCTTTTAATTCTACGCACTTAGTAAAGATATATAGGGAATAATCTTTGGAATTATCATTCTTTACAATTGCTTGATCGAGGAGAGGTTATTGAAATTATTCAGTTCTGTGTGGAATTTATTTAATTAGTAATTCATCTGAATTACTATACAGCTCCGTGGAATTATCGGACATTATTCTAAAACTTGTGAGATTCCAGACTTGCAAGGATTATTTTGGATTACATCAGAACTTATCATTTTCAGCACATAACAGGCTTTTTCATTCGGAATACCACATCCGGATTATTCTGATTAACAACAGGAAGTGAACTTTAAAACATTTTAGGACTTTTTAGGATATTCTATACTGTAAGTTATTTTAATTCTTTCACTTTGATTGTTTGTTGAATTATTTTAATTCTTTTAATATTTTAGGAAATTAAAGTTTTGCATTTTAATCTTGAAAGCTTGTTTGTGTCTTTTATTCTGTTACATTACCCCTAGAGTCGTAACAGGATAAATTGGGGGCTCGTATTACGGGATTAGAAATTAGAATAATTTCGGGATCCGAATTTAGATATTTTAAAATTTAGATTTAATTAAATATTTTCGAAGTTTTAATATTTCAGAGATTTTGATACTTCGGAAAGTTTTCTTTTTGGGATTTGAATTTCATTGTTTGAAATTTTAGTGGTTTTTTGATTTCCAGGTTAAGAAATAAAGAGAAACTAACAGGCTTTCATAATGACATCCAGAGTAGAGAGTTTCTTAGCTGATCCTACCCAGGAGAAATTTGAGTCCTTAAAGAAGGACGAATTACTTGAAATTGCTCAACATTATAGTCTTACTGAACCGAAGGCTTCCATGTTGAAGCAGGATATTAGAAGTATCTTGATTCAATATTTGGTACAATCAGGTATTTTTGAAGAGGGGGTTTCAAGTGTTAAGAAAAAATCTCCGTCTGGTTTGGGAAAGAAATTACAGATAGCTAAGGACATAGAGATTGAAAAGATCAAACTTCAATGGGAACAGATGCAGATGCAGGAAAGAAGGGAAGAAAGAAAGGAATTAAGAGAAAGAGGAGATAAAATAAGAGAGGGAGAAATTCAGAAGGAATTAAGAGAAAGAGAAATTCAGAAGGAATTAAGAGAAAGAGAAATTCAGAAGAAATTAAGAGATAGGAGGATAAAGTAAGAGATAATGAGATACAAATACAAGAGAGGGATAAACAAAGGGAAATAGAGAAGGAATTAAGAGATAATGAGGAAAGAGAGAGAGACAAAGTTAGAGAATTTCAGAATCAAAATTCTGATAGAGAATTCAGATTAAGGGAATTAGAATTGACCAGCAAAGGGCACTCTCATGGCAATCAGGGTTCATACTTTGATTTGGCCAAACATTTGAGACAGGTTCCCCCTTTTAGAGAAAAGGAGATAGACAAATAATTTGTCAGTTTTGAGAAAATTGCCGAGAATCTGGAATGGCCAAAAGAGAAGTGGACCTCATTATTGCAGAGTGTGTTAACTGGCAAAGCTAGTGATGTTTATACTGCACTCTCATCTGAACAATCTGCTGATTATGAAGTGGTCAAAGAATACATTTTAAGAGCTTACGAGTTGGTACCTGAAACTCATCGTCAAAACTTTAGAGAATGTAAAAAGGAAACAAATCAAACTCGTGTAGAATTTGCTTGGGAAAAGAAACGTTTGTTTACAAGATGGTGTACATCTAAGAAGGTTGAAGGCAATTATGATAACCTTGAACAACTGGTATTGATTGAAGATTTCAAGAATTGTGTCAGTGATAATATTAAGATGTATCTTAATGAGAAAGGAGTTGAGACTTTAGAAAAGGCAGCCATCACAGCTGATGAATATTCTTCAATACACAAGGTTCCATTGATAACTAAAACTTTTCCTCAACAACCTTATGTTAAGAAATTATTTCAAACTCGTTCAGGAAATTTCAGACCTCAGGGTGATGTGATTGTAAAGAATCAAAGTTCTGATAGGGAATATCAGAAAACCTTATCTCTGCCCACGTGTTCATATTGTAAGATGAAGGGACACGTTATTTCTGATTGCTTAAAGTTGCAATTTAGGCCTCAGAATTATAATAGAGCAGTTCCAAATGCTCTAGTTATCAAGAAGTCAAGGTCAGGGTCATTTATCAATGAGAATGATATTTGTTTGGAGGCTAGCTTACCTCAGTCTGATTTTATAATGAAGAATTACGAACCATTCATGTCGAAGGGTTCTGTGTCACTTGTTGGTGACTTGGATAAGGCTACTCCTATTAAGATATTAAGAGATACAGGAGCTTCTCAGAGTCTGTTGTTAGATAGTACTTTGCCGTTTTCTGAGAAGTCTTCTACTAGTGAAAGTGTATTAATACAGGGGGTAGATTGTGGATATGTTAATGTCCATCTTCATTGTGTTAATTTGTCATCAGACTTAGTTTCGGGACCTGTGACCATAGGAGCAGTGGCTTCTTTGCCTATTGAGGGCATCCATTTATTACTAGGTAATGACCTAGCTAAAGATAAGGTTGTGGTTAATCCACTTGTAACTAACAAGCTTAGTATGGATCAAAGAGTTGATCATATTGAAGTAGAAATCCCTGGTTTAAGTCCAGCTTGTGAAGTTACTAGAGCTATGGCAAAGTATGCTCTTGAGAATATTGTTGTTGAACAGGATGTATTTCCTTTAGCGGACACATTTGTGGGTCAGGCTTTTCATGAGGTCACTTCTGCTCCTCAATCTAGTATTGATAGTGATACTCTTTCAACTACTATGTCTCATAAAAATAGTCAGGGTGTAATAAGACAAGCACTAGATGTCTTACAACAGGGAGGTTCGGATATCTCCTGTTTGTTTCAGGGGGCTATGACTGAAACTGAAGCCACGCAAGAAGGTACTTGTTACTTCTTGACGAGTGAAGTCCTTGAACGGAAAAGGAGATTGCTTAGGGTAATTGCTGGTGACGAGTGGTCAGTTGGTAAAATAGTAGTTCCTAGATACTATCGTCAGGAATTACTTAGTGTAGTCCATGAAACGTCGTTGTCTGCTCGTTTAGGAATAAATGAGACGATGTTAGGCAACCAATACTTGTCGGCGAAGTGTGCGTCTACAAGTTTGATAAAAGCTATTCCTTTGTGGAATATTAAAACTGAGACCATAGTGAGAGTTTTGGTCGGGTTCTTCACACTGTTTGGTCTTCTGAAGCTGATACTATATCAGGCTTTAGAACGAATTATTGTAACATATTGTTATGAGATGGTATATAATTGGGAATTGTTGTGGAACAGGAAGGGAGTAGGTTGAAGGTCTCCAATTATTGTTGTTTGCTGCGAGGGTTCAGTGTAGGAGTTTTTTTTAGTCAGATAATAGAGTATTATTTTTGCTACCTATACCCCAAAAATCCTCTTTAGGTTAAGTATTTGGGTCCTTATACTACTGACAAAAGGTTAGGGAATTTAAATTATTATTAATACTTCTGGGAGGAGAAAGCAGAAACAACTTTGTCAAAATGTTAGCTTGTTAGAACAATATGTAGATAGAGATAGCCACATAAATTATCGATTACTTTAGTAGTACTTGTCTCACACATTGAAGATTTGAATGAAGATGAGAAATCCGATAGGATGATTTGAAGTCACTACTCTTCGCACATACTGCCGCCTGAAATTTACGAACTGAAATAGTTGATAGAAGAAAATGAATATTTATTTACAGACATTCTACACGAACCAAATAAAAGTGACTGGAGTTTACCATGTTTCAGTGCAGAAACAAAATAACACTTTCCGTATATGTGTAAAGTATAGAAAGTAAATAGAGTCACCAGGACATATTCATTCCATTTCCAGTTTCTAGACAGGATTGGAAATGACTAATACGTCACAAAATTTGACCTATTGAAGAGATTCTACAAAATTTCACTTACGGAGAGAAAGAAAAATTTGCATTCACGACTCCAGAACTTGACCAATACAAAGTCGTATCATTTGGGATGAAGGTTCCCCAAGTTTCCAACGTCTGATGAATATAATAACATCCGAATAGAAATTGCGATGCATACATCGATGATGTCATCATCTGCAACGACATGTGGCAAGATCTAATAGAATCATTCTTCAAGAGATTCAGCGAAGCGAACCTGATCATCAATATTAAAATGACTTTTATCGTGCCTGTGTTACCTTTTCAGGGCATGATTGTGAGACATGGACAAATAAAATCAATAGAAGCTAAGGTTACGGCTATTTCTTAGTAAAATTTAATCGATGATGTATTTTCATGTGTATAATACAACCGTTACACTGTTTTGCATACATGACTGTATCATGTATTCATTTATTTTCTTTTTTATTTAATTACTTGTGTGTTGGAAGTACATATTAAAAAATAAGTTTTATTGCATAAATCCTTATTTTTTCCGTGATGGTTGAGGGTGTTACGGAATCATACCTTTTTACCTTTTTATAATGATTTAATTTACTAATTTATGATTTCTGTTTTAGTCTGAATAGGGGTTAGCATATCAGTATAGATACGACTACTGCTCGATCAATAAGTGGTCACATGATCAATTGCGCGGGAAATGAAGTCGACCTGGCTTTGTACTTTTTAGAAATCAACATTGAAAGGTCACATTCCATACTACACAATAACATTATGTTTACTCTTTAAGATTTTTAGTACACTAGACCTTTGGCTAAATGACGCGTAACCTAGTTCCTGATTGGTTCTTAGAGGGTTGTGTTATTTTGAAATACCATAGTATTAAAGACGAAGAAAGGATATTCCCTTTTAATTCTACGCACTTAGTAAAGATATATAGGGAATAATCTTTGGAATTATCATTCTTTACAATTGCTTGATCGAGGAGAGGTTATTGAAATTATTCAGTTCTGTGTGGAATTTATTTAATTAGTAATTCATCTGAATTACTATACAGCTCCGTGGAATTATCGGACATTATTCTAAAACTTGTGAGATTCCAGACTTGCAAGGATTATTTTGGATTACATCAGAACTTATCATTTTCAGCACATAACAGGCTTTTTCATTCGGAATACCACATCCGGATTATTCTGATTAACAACAGGAAGTGAACTTTAAAACATTTTAGGACTTTTTAGGATATTCTATACTGTAAGTTATTTTAATTCTTTCACTTTGATTGTTTGTTGAATTATTTTAATTCTTTCAATATTTTAGGAAATTAAAGTTTTGCATTTTAATCTTGAAAGCTTGTTTGTGTCTTTTATTCTGTTACATTACCCCTAGAGTCGTAACAGGATAAATTGGGGGCTCGTATTACGGGATTAGAAATTAGAATAATTTCGGGATCCGAATTTAGATATTTTGAAATTTAGATTTAATTAAATATTTTCGAAGTTTTAATATTTCAGAGATTTTGATACTTCGGAAAGTTTTCTTTTTGGGATTTGAATTTCATTGTTTGAAATTTTAGTGGTTTTTTGATTTCCAGGTTAAGAAATAAAGAGAAACTAACAGGCTTTCATAATGACATCCAGAGTAGAGAGTTTCTTAGCTGATCCTACCCAGGAGAAATTTGAGTCCTTAAAGAAGGACGAATTACTTGAAATTGCTCAACATTATAGTCTTACTGAACCGAAGGCTTCCATGTTGAAGCAGGATATTAGAAGTATCTTGATTCAATATTTGGTACAATCAGGTATTTTTGAAGAGGGGGTTTCAAGTGTTAAGAAAAAATCTCCGTCTGGTTTGGGAAAGAAATTACAGATAGCTAAGGACATAGAGATTGAAAAGATCAAACTTCAATGGGAACAGATGCAGATGCAGGAAAGAAGGGAAGAAAGAAAGGAATTAAGAGAAAGAGGAGATAAAATAAGAGAGGGAGAAATTCAGAAGGAATTAAGAGAAAGAGAAATTCAGAAGAAATTAAGAGAAAGAGAAATTCAGAAGAAATTAAGAGATAGGAGGATAAAGTAAGAGATAATGAGATACAAATACAAGAGAGGGATAAACAAAGGGAAATAGAGAAGGAATTAAGAGATAATGAGGAAAGAGAGAGAGACAAAGTTAGAGAATTTCAGAATCAAAATTCTGATAGAGAATTCAGATTAAGGGAATTAGAATTGACCAGCAAAGGGCACTCTCATGGCAATCAGGGTTCATACTTTGATTTGGCCAAACATTTGAGACAGGTTCCCCCTTTTAGAGAAAAGGAGATAGACAAATAATTTGTCAGTTTTGAGAAAATTGCCGAGAATCTGGAATGGCCAAAAGAGAAGTGGACCTCATTATTGCAGAGTGTGTTAACTGGCAAAGCTAGTGATGTTTATACTGCACTCTCATCTGAACAATCTGCTGATTATGAAGTGGTCAAAGAATACATTTTAAGAGCTTACGAGTTGGTACCTGAAACTCATCGTCAAAACTTTAGAGAATGTAAAAAGGAAACAAATCAAACTCGTGTAGAATTTGCTTGGGAAAAGAAACGTTTGTTTACAAGATGGTGTACATCTAAGAAGGTTGAAGGCAATTATGATAACCTTGAACAACTGGTATTGATTGAAGATTTCAAGAATTGTGTCAGTGATAATATTAAGATGTATCTTAATGAGAAAGGAGTTGAGACTTTAGAAAAGGCAGCCATCACAGCTGATGAATATTCTTCAATACACAAGGTTCCATTGATAACTAAAACTTTTCCTCAACAACCTTATGTTAAGAAATTATTTCAAACTCGTTCAGGAAATTTCAGACCTCAGGGTGATGTGATTGTAAAGAATCAAAGTTCTGATAGGGAATATCAGAAAACCTTATCTCTGCCCACGTGTTCATATTGTAAGATGAAGGGACACGTTATTTCTGATTGCTTAAAGTTGCAATTTAGGCCTCAGAATTATAATAGAGCAGTTCCAAATGCTCTAGTTATCAAGAAGTCAAGGTCAGGGTCATTTATCAATGAGAATGATATTTGTTTGGAGGCTAGCTTACCTCAGTCTGATTTTATAATGAAGAATTACGAACCATTCATGTCGAAGGGTTCTGTGTCACTTGTTGGTGACTTGGATAAGGCTACTCCTATTAAGATATTAAGAGATACAGGAGCTTCTCAGAGTCTGTTGTTAGATAGTACTTTGCCGTTTTCTGAGAAGTCTTCTACTAGTGAAAGTGTATTAATACAGGGGGTAGATTGTGGATATGTTAATGTCCATCTTCATTGTGTTAATTTGTCATCAGACTTAGTTTCGGGACCTGTGACCATAGGAGCAGTGGCTTCTTTGCCTATTGAGGGCATCCATTTATTACTAGGTAATGACCTAGCTAAAGATAAGGTTGTGGTTAATCCACTTGTAACTAACAAGCTTAGTATGGATCAAAGAGTTGATCATATTGAAGTAGAAATCCCTGGTTTAAGTCCAGCTTGTGAAGTTACTAGAGCTATGGCAAAGTATGCTCTTGAGAATATTGTTGTTGAACAGGATGTATTTCCTTTAGCGGACACATTTGTGGGTCAGGCTTTTCATGAGGTCACTTCTGCTCCTCAATCTAGTATTGATAGTGATACTCTTTCAACTACTATGTCTCATAAAAATAGTCAGGGTGTAATAAGACAAGCACTAGATGTCTTACAACAGGGAGGTTCGGATATCTCCTGTTTGTTTCAGGGGGCTATGACTGAAACTGAAGCCACGCAAGAAGGTACTTGTTACTTCTTGACGAGTGAAGTCCTTGAACGGAAAAGGAGATTGCTTAGGGTAATTGCTGGTGACGAGTGGTCAGTTGGTAAAATAGTAGTTCCTAGATACTATCGTCAGGAATTACTTAGTGTAGTCCATGAAACGTCGTTGTCTGCTCGTTTAGGAATAAATGAGACGATGTTAGGCAACCAATACTTGTCGGCGAAGTGTGCGTCTACAAGTTTGATAAAAGCTATTCCTTTGTGGAATATTAAAACTGAGACCATAGTGAGAGTTTTGGTCGGGTTATTCACACTGTTTGGTCTTCTGAAGCTGATACTATATCAGGCTTTAGAACGAATTATTGTAACATATTGTTATGAGATGGTATATAATTGGGAATTGTTGTGGAACAGGAAGGGAGTAGGTTGAAGGTCTCCAATTATTGTTGTTTGCTGCGAGGGTTCAGTGTAGGAGTTTTTTTTAGTCAGATAATAGAGTATTATTTTTGCTACCTATACCCCAAAAATCCTCTTTAGGTTAAGTATTTGGGTCCTTATACTACTGACAAAAGGTTAGGGAATTTAAATTATTATTAATACTTCTGGGAGGAGAAAGCAGAAACAACTTTGTCAAAATGTTAGCTTGTTAGAACAATATGTAGATAGAGATAGCCACATAAATTATCGATTACTTTAGTAGTACTTGTCTCACACATTGAAGATTTGAATGAAGATGAGAAATCCGATAGGATGATTTGAAGTCACTACTCTTCGCACATACTGCCGCCTGAAATTTACGAACTGAAATAGTTGATAGAAGAAAATGAATATTTATTTACAGACATTCTACACGAACCAAATAAAAGTGACTGGAGTTTACCATGTTTCAGTGCAGAAACAAAATAACACTTTCCGTATATGTGTAAAGTATAGAAAGTAAATAGAGTCACCAGGACATATTCATTCCATTTCCAGTTTCTAGACAGGATTGGAAATGACTAATACGTCACAAAATTTGACCTATTGAAGAGATTCTACAAAATTTCACTTACGGAGAGAAAGAAAAATTTGCATTCACGACTCCAGAACTTGACCAATACAAAGTCGTATCATTTGGGATGAAGGTTCCCCAAGTTTCCAACGTCTGATGAATATAATAACATCCGAATAGAAATTGCGATGCATACATCGATGATGTCATCATCTGCAACGACATGTGGCAAGATCTAATAGAATCATTCTTCAAGAGATTCAGCGAAGCGAACCTGATCATCAATATTAAAATGACTTTTATCGTGCCTGTGTTACCTTTTCAGGGCATGATTGTGAGACATGGACAAATAAAATCAATAGAAGCTAAGGTTACGGCTATTTCTTAGTAAAATTTAATCGATGATGTATTTTCATGTGTATAATACAACCGTTACACTGTTTTGCATACATGACTGTATCATGTATTCATTTATTTTCTTTTTTATTTAATTACTTGTGTGTTGGAAGTACATATTAAAAAATAAGTTTTATTGCATAAATCCTTATTTTTTCCGTGATGGTTGAGGGTGTTACGGAATCATACCTTTTTACCTTTTTATAATGATTTAATTTACTAATTTATGATTTCTGTTTTAGTCTGAATAGGGGTTAGCATATCAGTATAGATACGACTACTGCTCGATCAATAAGTGGTCACATGATCAATTGCGCGGGAAATGAAGTCGACCTGGCTTTGTACTTTTTAGAAATCAACATTGAAAGGTCACATTCCATACTACACAATAACATTATGTTTACTCTTTAAGATTTTTAGTACACTAGACCTTTGGCTAAATGACGCGTAACCTAGTTCCTGATTGGTTCTTAGAGGGTTGTGTTATTTTGAAATACCATAGTATTAAAGACGAAGAAAGGATATTCCCTTTTAATTCTACGCACTTAGTAAAGATATATAGGGAATAATCTTTGGAATTATCATTCTTTACAATTGCTTGATCGAGGAGAGGTTATTGAAATTATTCAGTTCTGTGTGGAATTTATTTAATTAGTAATTCATCTGAATTACTATACAGCTCCGTGGAATTATCGGACATTATTCTAAAACTTGTGAGATTCCAGACTTGCAAGGATTATTTTGGATTACATCAGAACTTATCATTTTCAGCACATAACAGGCTTTTTCATTCGGAATACCACATCCGGATTATTCTGATTAACAACAGGAAGTGAACTTTAAAACATTTTAGGACTTTTTAGGATATTCTATACTGTAAGTTATTTTAATTCTTTCACTTTGATTGTTTGTTGAATTATTTTAATTCTTTCAATATTTTAGGAAATTAAAGTTTTGCATTTTAATCTTGAAAGCTTGTTTGTGTCTTTTATTCTGTTACATTACCCCTAGAGTCGTAACAGGATAAATTGGGGGCTCGTATTACGGGATTAGAAATTAGAATAATTTCGGGATCCGAATTTAGATATTTTGAAATTTAGATTTAATTAAATATTTTCGAAGTTTTAATATTTCAGAGATTTTGATACTTCGGAAAGTTTTCTTTTTGGGATTTGAATTTCATTGTTTGAAATTTTAGTGGTTTTTTGATTTCCAGGTTAAGAAATAAAGAGAAACTAACAGGCTTTCATAATGACATCCAGAGTAGAGAGTTTCTTAGCTGATCCTACCCAGGAGAAATTTGAGTCCTTAAAGAAGGACGAATTACTTGAAATTGCTCAACATTATAGTCTTACTGAACCGAAGGCTTCCATGTTGAAGCAGGATATTAGAAGTATCTTGATTCAATATTTGGTACAATCAGGTATTTTTGAAGAGGGGGTTTCAAGTGTTAAGAAAAAATCTCCGTCTGGTTTGGGAAAGAAATTACAGATAGCTAAGGACATAGAGATTGAAAAGATCAAACTTCAATGGGAACAGATGCAGATGCAGGAAAGAAGGGAAGAAAGAAAGGAATTAAGAGAAAGAGGAGATAAAATAAGAGAGGGAGAAATTCAGAAGGAATTAAGAGAAAGAGAAATTCAGAAGGAATTAAGAGAAAGAGAAATTCAGAAGAAATTAAGAGATAGGAGGATAAAGTAAGAGATAATGAGATACAAATACAAGAGAGGGATAAACAAAGGGAAATAGAGAAGGAATTAAGAGATAATGAGGAAAGAGAGAGAGACAAAGTTAGAGAATTTCAGAATCAAAATTCTGATAGAGAATTCAGATTAAGGGAATTAGAATTGACCAGCAAAGGGCACTCTCATGGCAATCAGGGTTCATACTTTGATTTGGCCAAACATTTGAGACAGGTTCCCCCTTTTAGAGAAAAGGAGATAGACAAATAATTTGTCAGTTTTGAGAAAATTGCCGAGAATCTGGAATGGCCAAAAGAGAAGTGGACCTCATTATTGCAGAGTGTGTTAACTGGCAAAGCTAGTGATGTTTATACTGCACTCTCATCTGAACAATCTGCTGATTATGAAGTGGTCAAAGAATACATTTTAAGAGCTTACGAGTTGGTACCTGAAACTCATCGTCAAAACTTTAGAGAATGTAAAAAGGAAACAAATCAAACTCGTGTAGAATTTGCTTGGGAAAAGAAACGTTTGTTTACAAGATGGTGTACATCTAAGAAGGTTGAAGGCAATTATGATAACCTTGAACAACTGGTATTGATTGAAGATTTCAAGAATTGTGTCAGTGATAATATTAAGATGTATCTTAATGAGAAAGGAGTTGAGACTTTAGAAAAGGCAGCCATCACAGCTGATGAATATTCTTCAATACACAAGGTTCCATTGATAACTAAAACTTTTCCTCAACAACCTTATGTTAAGAAATTATTTCAAACTCGTTCAGGAAATTTCAGACCTCAGGGTGATGTGATTGTAAAGAATCAAAGTTCTGATAGGGAATATCAGAAAACCTTATCTCTGCCCACGTGTTCATATTGTAAGATGAAGGGACACGTTATTTCTGATTGCTTAAAGTTGCAATTTAGGCCTCAGAATTATAATAGAGCAGTTCCAAATGCTCTAGTTATCAAGAAGTCAAGGTCAGGGTCATTTATCAATGAGAATGATATTTGTTTGGAGGCTAGCTTACCTCAGTCTGATTTTATAATGAAGAATTACGAACCATTCATGTCGAAGGGTTCTGTGTCACTTGTTGGTGACTTGGATAAGGCTACTCCTATTAAGATATTAAGAGATACAGGAGCTTCTCAGAGTCTGTTGTTAGATAGTACTTTGCCGTTTTCTGAGAAGTCTTCTACTAGTGAAAGTGTATTAATACAGGGGGTAGATTGTGGATATGTTAATGTCCATCTTCATTGTGTTAATTTGTCATCAGACTTAGTTTCGGGACCTGTGACCATAGGAGCAGTGGCTTCTTTGCCTATTGAGGGCATCCATTTATTACTAGGTAATGACCTAGCTAAAGATAAGAGTAGTTGAGGGGGGGTATTGATGCCAAAAGGGGGCACTTGATGCCTTTACGGGAGTTTAACATGGCGGGGGCACTTGATGCCTTTACGGGAGTTTAACATGGCGGGGGCACTTGATGCCTTTACGGGAGTTTAACATGGCGGGGGCACTTGATGCCTTTACGGGAGTTTAACATGGCGGGGGCACTTGATGCCAATACGGGAGTTTAACATGGCGGGGGTCTCTATAGGGACAACGGGAGGGAGGGAAATAGAATTAATCTTTCTTGATAAAGGGTGGTCCTGGTAAGGACCGTTGGTTTTTTTGTTAGAGTTTTATTTTAGAGGAGGTGTGGGCACCTCCCTGGCTTTGCCCTACATGCAGGGCAGCTCCCCCTCCATGTTTCTTCATTTTGTTTACATGGAGCTGTGAAGCTCGACGGAGGATGAGTCGCTTCTGGCTCCCAATTCTCCTTCTCCTCCATCATAGGGTGGGGTCTAATTGGTATTTTCTTTTCCTTCTCCTCCTCCTCCCTTTTCTCCACTTCATGAAGGAGGTGCCAGGCCACCTCTAAATGAACTCGGATTTGCCTTACAATTTCGACGGTATTCATCTTGGTTAAATAAAACTAGATAGCTTAACCGGTGAATACGTGGTTTTAATATACTAGAAGCGCGAACGTGAAGGAAAACATCCCTTACACTTAAAAACAAAAAAACATTACCCACTACCCTGCGTCTGACGTCATTCGTTCTACGTCATTCTTGGCTTCGCGGAGTTTACACTCTATGAACCCTGACTCTAAAAAAGCGCGGACCTAAAAGAAACTACTTTTGATAAAAATCAAAACTACACACCATATTAATTTTTGTTATTTTTTTTTTTAAAAAAACTTACACACTATCAACTTTTTTGGGAAGGGAAATTTTTTTTAAAAACAAATCAAACACACAAACACACTATCTACATTAATTTTTTTGGGATGGAAATTTTTTTATATATCATCAATCACACACCACACACTATCTACATTAATTTTTTTGGGATGGAAATTTTTTATATATCATCAATCACACACCACACACTATCTACATTAATTTTTTTGGGAAGGGAAATTTTTTAAAAAACAAATCAAACACACAAACACACTATCTACATTAATTTTTTGGGATGGAAATTTTTTTATATATCATCAATCACACACCACACAACTCATATAAGGGTTTTTTTTGTTTGAGGGGTGGTAGACTATCAGAAAAAAAATATATATATATAAAACACACACTTATAGATATTTTTGGCAATATTGGAGAGAAGTAATCTTTTTCTAGAGATTGGGTGGCCCTAAAAAGGACCGTTGGGTTTAAAGAAGTTTATATTTTTTAAAAACTTCTTTTAGGTAGATGTAGCCGTGGCAGCTCCAGCAGGTCGGCCACGTTTAGCGATAGTGGGTGGTCTTACCGCTTTCAGACAGGCAGGTCTCTTTCTACTGAAAGTGAAAGCAAAATCATCGCAGTCAATCTTACATAAGACTTCACCGTCAAATTGCTTGCTGGATTGCTGCTGAAGAAGTTGTTGCTGCTGTTGCTGCTGCTGCTGTCTTTGTTGCTGCTGTTGCTGATGTAGACGTTGTCCTGCTTCCCATTCTGTTCTTTCTCTAAGTATTTCTTCTCTCATGACTTCTTCTACTAGATCATGAGCCATTTGAATGAACGTCATGGTCTTTCTCTCTGGGTTGGTCTCCATCAAATGATTCTTCACCCTCATTATGTTCACCATAGCTTCATTCAACTTTGTAATCTTGGTGGCAGCCATCTTCTTTTTCTTTCTTCTTGGAACACTGTTGAGATCTTGACGAGTCAACGAGAATGACTACACTGGCTAGTGAACCGCCTTATATGCTTAACGCGCGGACGCGATGGAAAACATGGTAAGATTTTTTTTCAGATGATCGACAGGGAGATCATAGATAGATAGAGAGGTTTTTTAGATCGATAGAAAGAGAGAGAAAAGAACATATTCATTATTTTTTTTCTTCAAATTTCAATAAAAAACCACACAACACCTTTTTTTTCAAACAATTCACAAAAAATGATATTTATTCAACAAGAACTATGTTAACAATTAACAAGTAACTATGAAAATTTTTTTCAAACAGGAACATATTTACAAGGTTGACAACGTTGAGAAGGTAAAGTAAATGTGAAACTTTCTACATCGACATCATTTTGATGTACATTACGATGGTGAGCTAAAGACAAGAGATAACCATAACGTTCACAAAACCATCGTTGTACTTTAGCATCATTTCTAACATAGTCACTATCAAAATAAGTGAGTAAATGTTCTAAAGAATATCCAAGACTGCGTTGATGAAGATAATGAACACAATATTGTCCACACACCATTGAATCGGATCCTTGTAGTCTCACATTATTGAATCGAGTCGAGACGGCGTTTCTTCTCATAAACTCGATAATGTCTTTTTCCAAAGGAGGTAATCCATATGAATCAAAATATTCCACACAGTGTTCATTGGGAAAGTACACGGTAATCCAATGGCTTCCTGGTAGATGACTGTCGTCAGTATTGATGACATAAGCATGAACGTTTTTTGGTTTACGATGAGGTAGTTCATCTTTAGCACATACCACAGGATTCCAAGAAGAAGTATAGGAACTACGATTCAATAAGTAATGAAGTTCCCTTGTATCCATTTTTTTCTCCTTCTTCAACAACAGAAATATTGAGTCAGCAATGCACACCTGACTTTGAACTTGAATTGATCTGTCTTGTAATTCCAGGAAAATTTATCTCGGATAGGTTTTTCACTCTGTTCAATGAGTCCTTCGATCCGTTTGATCTCCTTAGGAATGAGTGGAGGAGAAGAATATTTCTGCAAGATTTTATACCACTTTGTCAACACGTCTGTTTCTGAGATGTTTGACCAGGCATCTTCCAAAAATTCATCCAATTGTTCTTCGCCTGTTAACATCAAACATTTGTCGTGTTGTATCTGACTGGGATGATCGGTTTGACATCCATAACATTGTTCTTTAATCAGTCTGTTAATGATGAATTTCAATTCCTCAGCATAACAATCCACTAACTGTTTTTCGTGTTCTGGCCATCGAGAAGGATAAAATCCAACAAACTCGGTAACAACAGTATTAGTCTCTTCTTTTTTAGGTTCTGAACGAATGACTTCGTCATCATTATCATCCTCTTTGGTGATAGTAGTTGGTGACTGGTGAATCCCTTCACAAAATCCCTCATCTATTTCCATAGTCTCTTCTCTGTTCTGCATCTTTTCTTTGTTTCTTCTTCTTCTTCTTCTAATAGTCTACAATGACTTCTCTCAAACTGTTGATCTCTAGAGTGTTATCAAACTCTGCAAACAAGACGACGTTCACTGTCTGGGCTAGAGGTTGACCAAACTGAAGTTCCACACGAAGTGGTCCTGATTTTATAGGGTGGAAATGTCCTTCATCGCTACCTTGGTCCGGAGTGAAATCAAAGCCCCACAAGGCATACCCTCCTGCAAAATTCTCGTACGTAATACCGTGGCTACAGTCGCGGCTTAACTGTCCTGTGGCTTCAAACAGGCTCAAGTAAGATCGCAAGTAAGTTTTTGCGTTGGCGTCAAAGTCAGGTTCAAAAGGTCTGGTACACAAGGTCTTGCCATCTCGACTGACATCTAACTTGGTGACGTTAAAGTGCTGAAACTGGAACGGATTTTCATTGTAGACTCCATTGAAGGCTGCATTAGAAACCATACCAATGAATAAACGTTTAGGGAGCTGTCCTTGGAAGATGTGATCTTCGACTATGGATCGGAGTCCAGCGGCTGCAGTAAAGGTTTTCACTTCCACACGTCTAAGAGGATACTTAGCAGTGGTTCTGCTCAAGGAATGACTGATGTCGTTAGCTACTTTGGGTAAGATTTCTACACGTCGTACGTAAAGTTTGGCTTCTTGGATGATGGTTTTCCACTCGTTAGCATTAGCCATCAAATGGAAAGCGGCACTACTGCGATTCAGTCTCAGGCGTACATCAATTCCATTGAGTAAATACTTGTCTTGCAACCACATGTCCAAATGTAAACGATCCATCAATTCTAAACTTCGCCCTCTGATTTTCTTTCGACGGTCGTTAAATCCCACATTGTGGGAGTCTGCTGGAGTTATATCTCTAACAAGATGACCCTGACCATCAGCAACAGCAGCAACCCTGGCCGGTACTGACAGTTCTGTGTCGTTGAACTTTTCCGAGGTGTCAGGTTTCCAGATCACTGAAGCATCCAGATGACTGTTCTTAGCTTCTTTTCCATACGACAAGAGATTTTCCAAGTAAGCACGGTAAGGGTAAGTATCCAAACTGCTGCTGATCAGTTTGTTATTCAAGTACAAATCTACTCCACTGAACAAAGAATGAAAAAAATTATTGACGGGAGCGACTCTGGAATCATCCGCAGGAAAGGTGTTGTCCGCCGTTTTCTTTACTTGAAGTTTCAGGTACAAGTAGGTGTTATTCAGATCGATGTAATCTTCGGTTTGTCCTTTGATTTCAAATTCGATAGGAGCTGAATCCGACAATGACGATACAGGATGAAATTCTACCCATTGGGATTCTTGCATCGTCATCATGGTGGGACGCATAGAAAACAGTTCTAGTTCGGACTTGGTACATTCGCAAGAATCTCGGTGCATCATTTTCAATGGTTTAATAATCAAACACGTCTAATTCTCTACCAGTTCTTCTTCTTTTTCTATTCTTTCTGGAAGTACTACTACCGTGTGTTCTTTTATGAACTTTGAAAGGATTTCGAGCTTTTCGTCGTCGTCTCTTTCTACCTTGTCCTTGCTGCTGTGAAGTAATGCCAGAGCCTGAAGCGTGAAGCGTATTTATAGGATTTTCTCGGAGACCTAAAAGATCTTTACCAGTAGTCATCAACACATTTTTGCCTGCTCTCAAAAAGGCTTCTTTTGGATTTTGTTTGTCAATGAGGACATTTTGCAAAAATTCTTTTCCTTGTGTCAAAGCAGCATCTTTTAAGGCATGAAATCCTCGAGTGACCATCGGTTTCAAAATAGGAGCTACCGTCCGAAAAGCTGATTTTAACATATCTCCTAAACCATGTCCTCGTTGTCGAGGCACTCCTTGGTACACTGGATACATTTTTTTATTTTTTTGAGAGAGGAAAGTTATTAGAGAACTTGTTTTTTTCGAAAATGTAGTTTCACCGTGACTTTTCCTTGGTCAATGAATGGTACATCTTGTCCCAAATCTCCTTTTATACTAATCTGGACAGTGTCAAAATACGATTTACTCACTGAATAATAATGAGGGTGTACAAATTCACGGTGAATGTGAAATGTGTTTCCACCTTCTTCGTACGCACCATCATTAGTATCCACTTTGAAAGGAATGACTCTTAGTAAGGGAGCTGAGGTGTGTCCCACCACGCTGTACTCTACCACATCGGAGTACACATACATTAAATTTAATCCAATGTTCATTTCCACGGGGTCGCGAAAAGCTTCTGCAGATTCGATGTTGGTGCTGACAGGTGATAGATAACTTTTATCTTCGTTATTACCACCCAAAATTTCATACAATCCAGCAGAAAATTCAATAGTCATAAATCTTCTCTCCTGATCGGGGATGCCTTTTTCTTTAGCTTCTTTGTCTGACATCATGTCACCCGATTTTTCATCTTTCAGAGAAAATTCCATGTAGAAACGGCGTGCCACATCATTGTAATTGATGTTTACTATTTTTTTGTTCTCCATTAGGGCTTTACCAAATTGACGGTTAAAGGTAGCCTCAATAGTGTCCACCAAATGTCGAGCATTAAAATAATACCCCGTAGGAATTCTCAGGGCATACACTGCATAAGCCCCTTTGGCTCCTACCCCTCCATCCCATTTTTTGAAATGTCCCCGCATGTCATTTTTATTTGTTGGGTCTATTGCCCAGATTTTAGGATCATCTTTTTCCAAGGAATCTTGTAGTTTTTTGTTCCTAACTGTCACGATGATCTGATTTGATCTTTTGTTGATGTTTGTGATTTTCGTAGGATGAATGATTTCTACCAAACCTACTTCCCAATGAGCATCGTGATCCAGTTGGAGGGCTTGAGGTAATTTGGTGGTAAAACAACATAAGCTGTTGTTGGGAAACACATCCATGGAACTGTCACTAGGTAACGTTAAATAAAATTGGTCATTCATAGTTCCAAAGTAGTGGATCTGGTGGTGTCCGAGGTATCACTCAAGTGGTGGACAGAAGAAGAAGGATGTTCAAAAGGTTCCAAAATAGGACTGGTAGTATTTTGGTGGTGGTAACTGGACGAAGAAGAAGAAGAAGAACGCCTGGCGTTATTGTGGTGACTGTTGTCGGTCGTGGTCGTAAATTTCAAAGAGGGACTAGGTAAAAGATAACCGATGCAACTGCTCAGTAAAATAGTCCACAATTGTTTGTCTCCTTGTTGTAAACTCAAATTAGCAATGGCTGCTCCGATGACACAAAACACTACAATGATTTGGCAGAAAAAGACGATTTGATTTTTAGGCACACGTTCTCCACACCACACCCAAAGCGGTTGTTTTTGTAAATCTTGAAGAGAAGAACTTTCCGAAGGAGGAGGAGGAGTTGTCTGAGTAGCTACTGTGTTGAATGGCATGTTATGAGTTTCTTTTACTACTTCTTTTTCTTTTTATAGTCGACGACTTGAGAAGCTGCAATCCAAGAATCAAAACTAGGAGGATATCCTTTCCAACGAACTTTGACTTCTTCTACTCGTCGTTTACCTACTTTGCGTGTTCTTTGTTCGAGAATGCTTTCGATGTCGTACAAGGTATCTTCTTTTTTAGTCACTCGTTGTAACTCAGGCAAGTAAAATGTTCCTTTGAGTACTTCACCGTTCATGTCTTCCAATTTATAGACGGGAGGATCACGTCCACGGACGGGGGTAGTGACACGAAACAATTCGGTAGTCCAGTTAGGTAAATAACCTTTGTCAAAAGTACGTTTGGTTTTTCCGATACGAACCCAATCTCCCGTCTTTAATAACTTCAACAAAGGTGTTTTCTTTTTCTTCTTTTTTTTGATCTGCTGGGGTGAACCAAATAATTTATCAAACACTGACACTTCGTTTTCAGGGCTGACCTCTTCGGGGGTACATCCAATACTACGATGGTACGATTGATTGTACGCTTTGACCAAACGAGGTAACACGTCGATGTACTTGAGAGTATGTTGATGTGTAAAATATTTCCACATGCGTTCTTTCAAAGTTCTTTGAAAACGTTCCACGATACTGGCTTTGGTTTCAGGATTTTCGGTCGTAAAAAAATGAATGTGTCTTTGTTTCAATTCTTTTTGAAAAGCTTGGTTTAGAAATTCGGTACCTTTGTCCGTTTGCCATCGTAAAGGTTGACGTCCACTTTGTTTCAAGACCAATTTTAAGGCTCGTACCAATTCGGTACTGCTTTTAGAAGTCAAAGGCACGACCCAAGCAAATTTGGAAAACACATCAATGACACAAAACAAATATTTGTAACCACGATTGTAAGTAGCTAAATGAGAGACGTCCGCTAAATCGGCTTGCCATTGATGATCGATCCCTTCCACTTGAGTAGTACTTCTAGAAAATTTACGTCGAATGGGTTTGTGTAACGTGTACGTTGATTGTTCTTGTAACCATCGTCGTACTTCGGGTAAACGTACACTTTTCAATTGACTTTTAGCAGCTCGATATAATTTTTGAACTCCTCCGTAACCAGCAGCATGACCAGGATTGTAATAAATGTTAGCTAACAGTTTCTCCATGATTGATCAATATTTGAACCAAGTTGTTCCAATACTCTTTTCTTCGTGAGGAAACTTTTTGGATTGACGTGTCCGACGTGCTACTGGGGTAAATGAAGAGGGAGTTCGATCATCAGGGGTCATCGGTTCTGTTTTGACTTCTTTCTTCACTTCTTTCTTTTTCTTTTCTGAGGATAAAGGGGTAGACCTTTTCTTTTTTATCCAATCCGGGGTGGCTAACTTTTTTATTTTTTTAAGAGGTGGAGTTAGTAAAAACTCTTCTTCTTCTTCTTCTTCTTCTTTTTCTTCTTTTTCTTCTTTTTCTTTTTTGATAGTCACTTTAGGTTCGCTTTTCATGAGAGCCTTAAAATCTCTCAAAGTGGGTGGAGCTGTTTCGTCGACTGCTTTTTGACGAAAGAGTTGTAGACGTTGTAAAAGTTGACCGTACCGTTGGGTTTTTTCTGTTTCGGACAAATCGTTACGTTCCATCAGGGATTGTATTTCTTGTTGTAACTGAGACATTTCGTTGAGATTAGGATTGACTGGTAAATGAGGTATCCGTTGTTCGTTCCAACGATGAAATTCCATCCATCGTTTGTAAGGTACTAAAGTCAGTTTTCGTCCTTCCATTTCATTCAAAGGTACCAAAAAGGTGTGGTCATTTCAGAGTAGGGTGGTCCTTTTTATCCTTCTTTTTTTTTTTTTATCGCATGACTCCTCCTAAAAGTGGTCCAGCAATCGTTCCTAACAAAGGAGCGGCTATTTTTAACAATGGTCCTATCAACATAGGTAGAAATCCTCCTCGTTGTACCAACATTTTTTTCTTTTGTTGAAGAGGTATTTTCTTTTTCACCATTTGACGAAGAACATTCCGATGTTTCCCTAATTTTTGTTTCTGTATCTTAGACAAAGGTACCGTTCCTTTTAACACGTTCAAACAACATTCACACACGGTATCGATGATTTCTTTAGGAGCTGTTTGAATGAGTTGTTTTCGCATGGGAGGTTTGGATTTGTTCAGGACAGACAAGACATCCCAATGTTTCGCCAGACGAGGGGGAAGAAGTCGTCCTTTTTTGGTGGTTTTCTTCTTTTTTTGGTGGTGGTGGTGGTGGTGGTGTGCACGTTTGGGAGCCATCTTTTTTAGTCGGTAGAAAACAAGTCTGAAGTCTTTTAGCAGGGTACCCTTCTATTTTATACTGGAACACGTCTCCACTGATTGTCTGCACGACGTACCAACTTCACGACAGGTCTCACTTGACGTTGAGGTGTTTTCAAAGGACTAAATCGACTCAATTCTTGTTTGGATAAATCTACTAAACTTTGTAAGATACCAGTTCTTTCTTGGACTTTGGTTTTAGGGGATGGTACTTTATTGCTAGCTGCTGCCATGGCTAAATCAGCTGAAGTTGACGGTCCCGACGGGGTCACTTTCGAAATAGGTTTCCATTTTTGCATTAAATTAGGAAACACTGGACTTAAGTCTGGTTTGACAGGCATCATGGTGAAAGGTGAAGAAGATGTGGACGCAAAAGGTGACCTTGTTACTAATGGGGTCTGTTGTTGTGGTAGTGTTTTTTTCTTCCTGGTTGCAGCAGTACCTCTTTTCTTCTTCTTCTTGGCACGACTTTTCTTTGGGGATTTCTTCTTTTGGGGGCTTTTCTTTTTTTTTTTTTGGCTGACTTTCTTCTTCTTTTTCTTTGGACTTTTTTTCTTCTTCTTCTTTTTAGGTGATTTGGGTTTTTTGGCTTTGGCATCATTAGGATCCCATTTCAAAAGGGAACGAATCATGACTCCTCCTAAAGAACCACTTCCACCAGGAGTTAAAATGATTTGTTTTTTAGTCCGTGAATCGATTCTAGGATCAGCCAGTTGTGACAATGCCGATTTATGTTTTTGAAAAAAACGTTGAGTTTGATGAGGGATGTGAATGATACCTTGTAGTAATTGACGTGCTGTCAAAGTAAACCATCGTAACACTTCTTTCAGACTCGCTTCTAACAAATGAGCACGAACTTGTGCATTTTTTTCACGACTAATGCCATACAAGGCACGGATCAATTTAGCCGAAGGATGAGATTGAAAGGAAGTCATCTTCTTCTCTCAAAAAGAGTGTGAGACAGAAATGACGTCGTAGGTTGTTTTTATAGTTTTTTTTTTTTTTAAAAATGGACTGAAGGGGACGTGTAAATGACAGGACCACCTTCTTGACCCCAAGAGTGAAAGATACTGGCACGAAATCTCAAATAGTCAGGAGTGGTCGGTTTTAAGTCAATGAGTAAATACTCGTGAGGGGCTTGAGTGGCATCGTCGTACGCATAATTCAGCCAAGGAGCTCCTAACTGTTTGGCTAACACTTGTACTTGAGATTTGTCTCTGGGGCTTTTAAACAAGACCACGTAATGAGCATTCAAACTAATAGTTCGATGGGCTTTACTCTGTTGAAATAAATTTTGTGTAATGTAGACAATACTAGCATTACGATGGTGTCCTTTTCGTGTAAACCAAAGTTTAATTTCTTCTTCGTCTTCTCCTAACATGTCATCAAAAATAACTAAATGAGTTTGACTCACGTCAGACACAATTCCATCGTCTTCGTGAGGAATACCATCCACAAACGAAATAGTTTCTCCTTGACTTTCTTTCAATAACGTGTAAGACGGTTGCCACTCTTTGTAACACCACACGATACGTTGAGGTGGACGATCAAACAAATCAGCTTTGTGTTCGATCAATCGTTTGACAAATTCGGTTTTCCCTGAACCACTCGGTCCAGCAATCAACATGTTAAATGGATGGCACAGATACAAAGCATTCCAACTTTGACGATCTAACTTTTCGTCAATCACTTTCACCACAGAAGAGGAGGAAGAGGCAGACGAGGTAGAAGAAGAAGATGTAGCCATGATTGAGGTAAGAAGATTTTTGAGAAGAAGACAAGAAACCCAAGGCATTTTATACGTTTTCATACACGTTTATTTTTTTTGTAAAACAAACCAACCCACAAAACAATAACATATTTTACAAATTTGCATGAAGAAGTGAATTTGTGAGAAAATATACAATTAAACCGAACACGTACACAATTAAGACTATCACTAAAACAGCTAAAGTTCTCTCTAAACAAGAAAAGGAACAACAATTGTTTTGTGTCCAAGTCATGAAAGACACCACTGTTTGTGGTAACATTCTTCTTCTTCTACTCGTCTTTTTTGAATTCACTGACGGTAGCGGTGGTAAAGAAGGGTGGTGTTCCTCCTCAAGAGGTATTGGAACCACAGCAGTAGTGGTAGTGGTGTCAGGTACTTCTTCTTCTTCTTTTAGAGTTTCCCATGGAGGTTCCCATTTTTTTTTTCACTTTTAGAATGTTATCAATAAGTGGTTGCCAAATCTTGGCTGAACTGGGCCACTTCTTGTAACCAATATTGGAAACCAAGGTTTCTCCAGGGTCGTACATCTTTCCAATGGAAAAGTTGTTGGTGTAACTCACTAGCAGTACACACTTCTTGAAATGTTTTATGCACAGATAAAGTGTGACGAATGTCTTCTTCACATGGAAGTACGTCACTAATTTTCATTACCACTCTCAACGCTAAACGTACAATGTTTCTTTCGTGAACTGATAAAATCAAGTTTTTATAGTCTTCTTCTTCTACTAAGTCCGAAAAAGAACACACGGTCATATTGTTTTTTGGTACTCAACAATTGAGTCCAAAACAACCACGGATCCTTCAAAAGAATCCAAGGCAAACACTTGTCCTCAAAAATATTCCACAACGAATGTCCTGGAAAACGAAATCCAAGATAAGTAGTCACTAAGACACATACCACATAACGTCCAAAATTTAATGGATACAGTTCTTGTATCACTTCTTTATATTCCTCTAAGGTCTGAATTTTATCTATGATTTCCTTCCACGGAATCCGTTTCACAACTGGTGTGTAGAGTTCAGGCATACCCACTCTTTTATAGTCAGGCAGTAACTGTGTCACAGAATCCGTTTCACGAGTAGTAAAGTGATTTGAGACGTGCCGCCTCCTCTTTATAGGGATCGATGGCTAAGGTTGGTATCTTGGGTGGCATGTTTTTATAGCCAGGCTCCCAAGGTTGGTACCTTTTGAGACAGTCTCCTTCAGGATAGAAGTTGTGATAGACGTTTCCCATGACCATTCTTCTATGCCCTTGAAAGAGGGTATAGCGTAAAAATCGAGAAATGACTTTGAGTTTACGTTTCACTTGTAATTTCAGAAACTCACGGTAAATCTGTTCGCGCACATTCAAAGGCATGACACTAATGTACTTGGGTAAAGTTTCCGATTTGGAAAGAAATACTTCTCTTTTGTATTCTTCACGATACTGGTGATAGTCATTGTTCAGAATCAAATTTCTGATGCGACGAAAGTAGCCATAGCCTTGAAATCGAGGAATCACTTGAAGTTTACGTTTCACTTGAATTTGAACCAACTCATCGTAAATCCGTTTTTGTAACTTTGAAGACAAGTCACGAATGCGATCTTGTAGAGTAGGTTTCTTGGTGACAAAATACTCACACACAAACCAAACGGAATCGGTAGGTAAAGGATATCTATAGGATCCAACACCAGTTTCAGTGATTATCCTATCTAATTTCAAAACACAAAAAGGCGATTCGGCTTCAGGAGACAGTTCTTCTAACAGTTTTTGGTATTCGTCTATGTTAGTCACATTTTTTTCCTTCACTTCCTCCCATGGAATTCTATATTCCACTGCTACATTGTAGGTAGCCCCCACCAATGTCTTAAATTGGGGATGTAGATTTTCATCAATGTCTGACCATTTGAATATCTTCTTAGCTATCATTTGTCTTATTGTATTCAAATACCATTGGTTACAACAAGTCTGTCGTAAAGGATGTAACTCTTTTTTACGTTTCAGTTGAATGTGAACAAATTCTTGGTAAATCCGTTCTCGTAACTCCAAAGGTAATCCACGAATACGATCTTCTAAAGTAGGAATATACTGAAAAATACGATCTTGTAACTCTAAAGGTAAACCACAAATAAGTTCATCTAAAGAAGAAGTATTCTTCTCCTCCATTGTATTACTTCTTGGTATCTGGTTGATCGTATCCGTATTCTTCTCGAGCCACTAAAGGTAAGAACTGACAATGCGGAGACCATCGAGCATGTTCGATGTCAGCTAAGTCGTAAGGCTCCCAATAGCGAAGTCTCACACCGCAACTGAAACACTTCACTTGATCTCCAACTCCCACGTAAAAAAATCCAGATCTGGCTAAAGCTTCGGGTTTAGGGCCATTTAAATATTTTGGCCACTTGTCTTGGAACGACTCGAGACGATTTTCATACTTGGAATAGCCAGACACAGCCAAGGGTATCATCAATCCATTAGGTCTGCAGGGAGTACCGTTTTGTGTACGATTAGTAAAACATAAAGGGCGTCCTGCATCTTTTGAGTTGGATCGACGGTGAGTGACTGAATCCACGATGTCACAACGTACGGCATCGGTCACGTCATGGCATGGTTCAGCATCACACTCAAATTCCTCAAAACTGGAAAAAATACTCATCTATTTTTTTCTTCTTGCTCGGTTCACGTGAAAAGTCAGAATGAAGGTTAGGCTTGGAAGGGGTTCCTTTTTTATACCTGTCGACTGTACCATCCGAAAAGTATTGTAATGTGATCGGTGGAAACGCTAAAGAAAGGTAAGCACAGTTTGGTGACCATCTGGTATGTTCCACGATAGCTGAATCTTTAGGACTCATGCGAATGCTTGCACCACAACTGAAACATTTCACTAAACTTCCCTGTCCAAAGTAAACAAAACCTGCTCTGGCTAAAGAGATGGCTGTGGGTAATCGATCCCCTTTAGGCCAATTTTTGAACGTCTTCAATCGACTGTCACACTCAGCATAGTCAGGCAAAACCCATGTTGTTGTTGAAGACATCTTTTCTGTTTTTTTCAAGAGGAGGGCTTCCTTTTTTTATACTTCTCCAAATCGGCGTGTCCGTAAGGTAAAGTAGTGTGATCTGGAAGTCTCACTCTTTTTTGGTACACGATACGATACACTTTTTGAACAGGTCGAGTCACGATTTTATGATTTGGTAGGCGAACAATCTTGTGAGGTTCTAACGTAGCGACTTGAAAATCTTTCACTTGTCCAGACAACAGAGCATTTTTTAAAACCTCAAAGTTCACGACTTGGTTAGTTCGATAGTTCAGAGTCAATCCTTTGACTTTACAGGAGGTGTGAAGTTGACCTTGAGGGTCTCGGTATCGGTACCCATAATTTTTAGGGCCACCGCTAGCAAAACTCAGGATGGTATCTTGAGGGTGCTCGTCTGTCCAGGCTCCTAATCGATCTCCTTGAATGGTAGGGTGGGGGCAACCGGGGCGATGAATGTAAATGCAACTGTCAGTATCGAAATACAGAACACGATCTCCCAAGACTTCTAATGCTTCGTCATACAATTTCAAACGAGCATGAGCAGTCACGTAGGCGGCAATGACTACGTTACTAAACTTGTCAGGTTTCACAAACTTGGGTTCATCTTCAAAATTAACAATGATCAAATCCTCACGGACGATTTCAACGTGCTTGACTAGAATACTTTTGTCGTCCACCAGTTTAAAGTAACGATAAGGATCGTCCACGTATTCCGTTTTGGGTAAGATCGTACGTTGAGCCATTTTTCCCCACAAACAATTTAACATCACTTTAGCAAACGATCTTTTTCCTTCATTTTTTTCTACCTCTTCTAAAGTGATGCCTTCGATGTCACGGTATTCTTCTTTGAATCGGACTTTGTCTTCGGGAGTTTGACACCACGAAGGATAACCACTAGCTTCTTGTTTCAGTTTAAGAAATTGGTTCACGTACCCCGAAAAAATGCCTGGATGATGAGTGGCGTCGTCCTTTTGGTATTGGGCTGTCGTTGGAAAGTGCCAAATTTCATACACGTTCAATAAACGGTATCCACGATCCAATGCCCGAAACAATTCGGCACTGACCCACGTTCCTATCATCGACCGTTCTTCCTCCGTGTGGTGACAGGAATGATCTTGGTTACACATTTCGGCACACGTCCGACATAAAGGAAACATCAATTTTCCTTGACAATGGCAAGGTAAGATGGGATGAAACAAGTTTGTGGGAGGTAAAACTTTACATTTGATCAATCCTTCGTATTGACGAATCTGTTCCACGTCGATGTGCTCTGTTAAAATTTCAGGGTGTCCGGTAGGAAAACGAGCATATTTACACACCCAAGGATACAAAGAACACACGTCAATGTATTTGATTTCTTCTCCTTGGGATTCGTTCACGTCGTACAATAATCGAGTAGCATTGGTTCGTCCTCCAAATAAACTGTGACGTGGATCTAAAGGTTCAATGTCGGCTGCGTCGTAACTTTGAGTGATGGTTTTAAATTCAGGATCGATTTTCAAACGTCGATCGTACTCGTGTTCCCACATTTCTATCACTTCGTAACCTTGACTTTCTAACTGAAGTCGTCGTTGACAAGTCTGTTCATATAACTGATCCATGGTAGAATCTGAATAAGGACTTTTCATGTCTCGGACAGGATAACAAATAGGGCATCCGTGAAACAAACATCCCTGAAACTCATACACAATATGTGGGTTTTCTAAATCCCAACCATCCACAGAATAACCTCCAATCTTTTTTTCCCCTCCTCCGTTTCTAGCATGTTGTATCCATTTGTCTTCTTTTTGACATAAGTAATGAAGCCAACGTAAAGCTTTGACAGAATATTGACGACTAGCAAAAACCCCCGTGTTGGAGTCAATGACGGCGAGTTGGTTTTCGGGCATGAAATGTTGTCTGTAGACCAAGGAACAGGCTTTAGGTAAGGTGGATGCCTCTTTCAAAGGATCGACCTCTGCACTATCGAGAAATAACTCTCGAAATTTTCCACAACAACGTCTTAAAATATCTACATCCGATCGACAATATTTGAGCATCTCTTCTTGAAAGTCAAAGGGATCGTTCTGGTGAACACGGTACCAAGCGTGAAAAGCTTCTCGCTGTTCGGGTCGCATTCCATCAGGGTCATAATCATGAAGGTCAGGTAAATGAGGTAGGACGGCATGTTGATTAGCTTCCGTGTTAAAGAAGTGAGGAAAGTAACCTTTGGCCATTTCTGTCATACCAAACGTTTTTGGCATGCGACTCAAAGGCATGGTCAAATAACTCATCGAATCTTTGAATTGAACTTGTCCTACTTTCATGTAGATGAGCTTTTTTCCATTCATGGTGACTTCAGGACGTTCGGTTCCATGGTTCAAATAATAATTAAGTAAAAACTGTCCATCGTATCCCGAAAAATTGTGAGCTATGACGGTCGCATACCGATGACAATCTCCGTAACGATGAATGTCTTCTTCGCTCCAACTGTCGTGGGTGGTAGGGTCTAAAACCCATTCAGCAAACTCCGACAAAGTATTCACTCCACGAAAGATTTTTTCACGTCCTCCTGGAATCCTACTACAATGAGGACAGTGAAAATGAATCGATTCTTGAATGCACTGATCACAAGCCCGATGGGCTACACAAAAATTAGGAATGTGAGTGCCTGTTTCTTGCATACATTCAAAATCAAAAAAGATGAAATCTACTTGTTTCTTGTTTTTCTTTATTTCTTTCTTCTCTATCTTGTCATGCTTTTGAATAAAACATCGATGATCAAAATCGACGATCTGATGACAAATAGAACATTTTTTCTTGCCAGCACAAACGTGTCTCTTGGAGTTGTTGGAACGAATCAGTTGTCCACACGTAGAACACGATTGTAATAACTCACAAGCACATTTTTGTTGGTGTCGTCCTTGGGTCTTGCGATGTTGTTGGTAGCAAGTAGGACTGACAAAACGGCGTCGACAGGTTTCACAATAAATGTGATGTTGTTGTGGCTCAGGAAGGCATGGTGGGTCGGCTAAACAGCCCCGACATCTTGCTCCACAAGTAATGTGTTTCTCCCGACTATTACACCCTTTGTTACATTTCTCACAGTAGTAAGAGTATCCCAAAAATCCAGTAATACTGGTAATGGTATCAAAATGTTCTTGATGGTGATAAAGATGAATGTATTTTCCCTCAGGAAAATTAGGGCCTCGAAACAATAGATCACCGCGCACTTCTTGAGGGTGAACTTTTAACGTATAATGAGGAGCCAAAACATCTTGAAGTTGCTGTAATTGAGAAATGCTACACACAGTCTCTTTAGGGATCCCTGCTTGTTGTAACAAGAGTTCTGCTTCTTTTCGTTGTTGGGGTCTTTGCGAATATTGAATGTTTTTCCAGGCTTTTTTCCATTCTTTGCTCTCGTTCTTGTTAGCATAGGTACGACCCACCACAATAGCTCGAGCTAAGCACATTGAATCTTCAGTATTGTTAATTTGGACGACACTTTGTTTGGTAGTAAGAAGATCGTCCACCAATAAAGTTTTTCTGCTTCGTCCACTTCCTCGAGGTGGAGCAACATGGGTCATGTAAACGGTGGCCTTTCCATCGGTGATGGTAAATTTGTCATTGGATTGTTGTACATGTTCTATTTTTGACATAACTTTGTCTGGCGTTAATTCTGACGGGGTACTAAATTCAATCCAAACAGGACTCTTCAATTGGTCATGATGAATGGCTAGTCTCAACCGATCGTCTTCTTTGGCTCCACATTGCCGTTTTAAGTTCTGTAACACAGATTCCCACAAATTGGTAATGAACCGCGCCGCTTTCTCGGGAGGTACTTGAGACTTAAAGTCTTTGAAGTGTACTGTGTGAGTATACGCCGTGGTCCTAAATTTTCGAGAAGTGATTTTTTGTGTCTCTCGAATCCGATAGTAATTTTCAGGAGCCACGGTAGCGGTAGTAGTATGACTTTCTTGGTCAGGGGTTGTGGTGTTGGTAGTAGTAGTGACTTTGGTTTTGGAAGTTTGGGTTTCAGGTTGTTGTTCACTCATTTCGTCTTCAAAGTCACTGGCATGGACTTGAGCCAGTAATTCTTCTAAGGGTGTTTCAGGAGGCACGGAATACCTTCGTCGCCGTGTCTTCTTGGTTTGTTCTTGTTCTGGTTCTGATTTATCATGGTTTGGGCGTGATCTTTTCATCTTCAACTCTGATTTGAAACTGATTGAGTTTTTTTCACCCAGGTACCTTTATATAGAGACAGAAGAGTATATAAAGAGAGAGCTTCTTACCTTCAGAATCAGTCTTTGGTGATTGAACTTTCAAACTGTCAAGATGGAAGAGTCAAAAAGACAGATTGCTTTTTTGGTGAGAGATTTACAGACAGTAATTCGAAAGTATACTACGTACAGTAAGAGTAAAGACTACTCCTCCTCCTCTGTCACTAGAGATAAAAGTGACGATACTTGTTACATCTGTCAAGAGAAAGGACATTGGGCTCCAGATTGTCCCAAACGTGAACAGAAAAAGAGAGATAAAGGGAAAGATATCTGCTATCATTGTAAAGGACCAGGACATTGGTCTTCGGAATGCCCTCAGAAAGAACAAGAAGAAGAGGAGAGGGAGGAAGTGGATTCAAAATTAACAAACCTAGAAGAAGAAGAAGAACATATCATCAAGAAAAGTAAGAAGAGAGTAAGAAGAATGGAAGACGAAAGTGAGAATGAAGATGAAGAAAAGGAAAACAGGATTCCTATGAAGACGAAACACAAGAGAGACAGTGAGAAGGAAATTCCAGTGTTTCAATTCAAACCACACAAGCATTACAGAAAGTGAACTTTGTTTTTTCTTGTGTGATTTTGTTTTGGTGTTATATGTTATATTGCTGAATTTTATTTTGTAAAAAAATTGGATGAATACACCAGACTGAAGAGAAAAAAAGTAAGTGGTTTTGTGTTATTTTGTTTTAGAGTAGAAATGCACGCACGCACGCACTCACTCACTCACACTTGTACTATGGTGGTGGGATTTTTTAAAGTTTTAACTTGATTTTTTTTTTTTTTTTTTTGGCAATTTGATTTCTTTTCTAGAAATCTGGGGGGCCCTTAAAAGGACCATTGGGTTGTTTTGTTTGTTTTTGGTTTTCAAAAAACAAAACTTTTCAAATTAACTTCAAATGCCGTAGTCCTTTACCACGGCCCAATCCATATCCTGTTAATGCTGCTGCTACTGATGGTGTTTTCATTATGGTGGTAGTCACTGGTGGTGGTGGTGATATTGGTGACATGGGTGGTGGTGGTGGTGGTGGCATCTCACTAGCACTGGAAGGTTTAGAAGAAGAATGTTGTTTAGCCCGTGATGGTCTTTTCCGTTTAGGTGGTTGATGAGTTAAAGAATACTTATAGAAATTGGTCATCCATTTCAACTCATATAATACCTCTTCTAACAGACTTACAGTTCTTTCTTGAAGACTGAGGCTTTCCTTTCCTGTTTCCTTCTTCTTCTCCTCCTCTTGTAACTGCTGTTGCTGCTGTTGCTGTCTGATTTCTTCTTCTTCTTTCTGTTGTTGTTGAAGAAGAAGAAACATTTCTTCCTCTTCCCGTTGCTTTTTGACAAAATTTTCCATCTCTTCCATTTGTCTTCTTTTAAAATCATTCACTATTGGAACAGTAGGAGCAGTAGTAGTAGTAGTAGTATTGTCATACTCTTGATTTAGTAAATCTAACTCAAAGTCTTCCGGCCGAAAGTTCAATAATGCCGCAGCATTCATTATCGTTGCAGGATCACTCCAATACATTGATGTAGTACTTGTCTTTCCAGTCTCCATGAAGGCTGTCGAAAAAAGTAATAAAGCCTCCTACGAACGCTACGATACCTTTATACCCGAGATGACGTCACACCTCCGCTTTCTTCCCATTGGAAGAAAAACCGAACCGACTTGTAACACGTGTTTGGATTGGTAGTTAATTTGGATCCATTTCAATCCGATCGTAAGGTATATATACAACCGCTCGTTTCATAAATGCTTCACCGGTTTTTCTCCAAGACGACCAATCCTAAAAACAAAATCATGTGGGTTAGTGTAGAATCCTCCAACATTGTTTCAGGAATGCTGTTTAATCCAGCATTCCTGATGTATGTAAAAGCATCATGGACTAAAACCAAAATTACGGATACAGCTACATGGTATCGACAAACTTATGTGGAGAGACAAGGTTGTCTAAAGAGGGTTTTACTGTATGGACCCGAAGTTAGAAGAAGTTTAAGAAGAAAAAGAAAACCCTCTAGGAGATGCTCATGTTGTTAAAAAAAAAACAACAACAATAACAAAAAAAGGTCCTTTTTAGGGCCACCCATTTTTCAAGAAAAGATTAATTATTTATCAATATTGCCTATATAAGTGTGTGTTTTTTTATATGTTGTGTGTATATATTTTTTTGTGATAGTCTACCCCTCAAACAAAAAAACCTTCTCCCTTATATGTTTTGTGTGGTGTGAGTTTGATATAGAAAAAGGATAGTGTGGTGTGGTTTTTTTGGAAAAAAAAGGGGGATGTTTTCCATCACGTCCGCGCTTCTTGCATATAAACCGGTGCCTTCCACAGTAGCGCCATTCACACTTTTTTTCACTCTTCAAGAATGCTTGACATTATTGACAATCTACAGGAAGCCTGGGACTGGATGGTGGAAGTGAAGTATTATATGGAGAAAAGGATGTGGTGGTATCCAGTCAGTTTGAAGTGGGTAATCCATCACTTTACCTACATTAATTTGATTTTAAATTTAATTCAAGAAGTGAAGAAGGAGGAGGAAGTTAAGAAGAGTAACAACTCCTCCTCTTCTTCACCTTGTCGAGTAGGACTTCTTAAAGAAGTCTTGGATTACATCCAAAAATTGGATGATCATTTAAAATGTATCATCCTTACTCGACAAGAAGCGGCCCTGCTCAGAGTAGAAACTATTATTAAAAAAATTTTGGAACAGGAGGTAGCTAAAATCAAATTAATGTGGGTAAAGGAGAAAAGAGAAAAACAATTCAATCGTCTGAACTTGAACTGGATGAAAATTCAGGACAAGTTCAGACAATTGAATCATCCCGACTGGATACCTGAAAAGAAGAAGGAGGAGAAGAAGAAGTTCCACCTCCCAGGCTTTCTCACTCAATGTTGGAGAGGAAATAAATAAAAGCTCTTCCTACCAAACAAAACCAACGGTCCTTTTTCAGGACCACCCTTTTTCAAGAAAGATTAATTCTATTTCCCTCCCTCCCGTTGTCCCTATAGAGACCCCCGCCATGTTAAACTCCCGTATTGGCATCAAGTGCCCCCGCCATGTTAAACTCCCGTAAAGGCATCAAGTGCCCCCGCCATGTTAAACTCCCGTAAAGGCATCAAGTGCCCCCGCCATGTTAAACTCCCGTAAAGGCATCAAGTGCCCCCGCCATGTTAAACTCCCGTAAAGGCATCAAGTGCCCCTTTTTGGCATCAATACCCCCCCTCAACTACTGATAAGGTTGTGGTTAATCCACTTGTAACTAACAAGCTTAGTATGGATCAAAGAGTTGATCATATTGAAGTAGAAATCCCTGGTTTAAGTCCAGCTTGTGAAGTTACTAGAGCTATGGCAAAGTATGCTCTTGAGAATATTGTTGTTGAACAGGATGTATTTCCTTTAGCGGACACATTTGTGGGTCAGGCTTTTCATGAGGTCACTTCTGCTCCTCAATCTAGTATTGATAGTGATACTCTTTCAACTACTATGTCTCATAAAAATAGTCAGGGTGTAATAAGACAAGCACTAGATGTCTTACAACAGGGAGGTTCGGATATCTCCTGTTTGTTTCAGGGGGCTATGACTGAAACTGAAGCCACGCAAGAAGGTACTTGTTACTTCTTGACGAGTGAAGTCCTTGAACGGAAAAGGAGATTGCTTAGGGTAATTGCTGGTGACGAGTGGTCAGTTGGTAAAATAGTAGTTCCTAGATACTATCGTCAGGAATTACTTAGTGTAGTCCATGAAACGTCGTTGTCTGCTCGTTTAGGAATAAATGAGACGATGTTAGGCAACCAATACTTGTCGGCGAAGTGTGCGTCTACAAGTTTGATAAAAGCTATTCCTTTGTGGAATATTAAAACTGAGACCATAGTGAGAGTTTTGGTCGGGTTCTTCACACTGTTTGGTCTTCTGAAGCTGATACTATATCAGGCTTTAGAACGAATTATTGTAACATATTGTTATGAGATGGTATATAATTGGGAATTGTTGTGGAACAGGAAGGGAGTAGGTTGAAGGTCTCCAATTATTGTTGTTTGCTGCGAGGGTTCAGTGTAGGAGTTTTTTTTAGTCAGATAATAGAGTATTATTTTTGCTACCTATACCCCAAAAATCCTCTTTAGGTTAAGTATTTGGGTCCTTATACTACTGACAAAAGGTTAGGGAATTTAAATTATTATTAATACTTCTGGGAGGAGAAAGCAGAAACAACTTTGTCAAAATGTTAGCTTGTTAGAACAATATGTAGATAGAGATAGCCACATAAATTATCGATTACTTTAGTAGTACTTGTCTCACACATTGAAGATTTGAATGAAGATGAGAAATCCGATAGGATGATTTGAAGTCACTACTCTTCGCACATACTGCCGCCTGAAATTTACGAACTGAAATAGTTGATAGAAGAAAATGAATATTTATTTACAGACATTCTACACGAACCAAATAAAAGTGACTGGAGTTTACCATGTTTCAGTGCAGAAACACTTTCCGTATATGTGTAAAGTATAGAAAGTAAATAGAGTCACCGGGACATATTCATTCCATTTCCAGTTTCTAGACAGGATTGGAAATGACTAATACGTCACAAAATTTGACCTATTGAAGAGATTCTACAAAATTTCACTTACGGAGAGAAAGAAAAATTTGCATTCACGACTCCAGAACTTGACCAATACAAAGTCGTATCATTTGGGATGAAGGTTCCCCAAGTTTCCAACGTCTGATGAATATAATAACATCCGAATAGAAATTGCGATGCATACATCGATGATGTCATCATCTGCAACGACATGTGGCAAGAGATCTAATAGAATCATTCTTCAAGAGATTCAGCGAAGCGAACCTGATCATCAATATTAAAGTGACTTTTATCGTGCCTGTGTTACCTTTTCAGGGCATGATTGTGAGACATGGACAAATAAAATCAATAGAAGCTAAGGTTACGGCTATTTCTTAGTAAAATTTAATCGATGATGTATTTTCATGTGTATAATACAACCGTTACACTGTTTTGCATACATGACTGTATCATGTATTCATTTATTTTCTTTTTTAT
The DNA here is from genome assembly GCA_029931535.1 of Margaritifera margaritifera. Lineage (NCBI taxonomy): Eukaryota > Metazoa > Mollusca > Bivalvia > Unionida > Margaritiferidae > Margaritifera > Margaritifera margaritifera. The sequence goes on from JAQPZY010000833.1 coordinate 174,934, forward strand.
TTAATTACTTGTGTGTTGGAAGTACATATTAAAAAATAAGTTTTATTGCATAAATCCTTATTTTTTCCGTGATGGTTGAGGGTGTTACGGAATCATACCTTTTTACCTTTTTATAATGATTTAATTTACTAATTTATGATTTCTGTTTTAGTCTGAATAGGGGTTAGCATATCAGTATAGATACGACTACTGCTCGATCAATAAGTGGTCACATGATCAATTGCGCGGGAAATGAAGTCGACCTGGCTTTGTACTTTTTAGAAATCAACATTGAAAGGTCACATTCCATACTACACAATAACATTATGTTTACTCTTTAAGATTTTTAGTACACTAGACCTTTGGCTAAATGACGCGTAACCTAGTTCCTGATTGGTTCTTAGAGGGTTGTGTTATTTTGAAATACCATAGTATTAAAGACGAAGAAAGGATATTCCCTTTTAATTCTACGCACTTAGTAAAGATATATAGGGAATAATCTTTGGAATTATCATTCTTTACAATTGCTTGATCGAGGAGAGGTTATTGAAATTATTCAGTTCTGTGTGGAATTTATTTAATTAGTAATTCATCTGAATTACTATACAGCTCCGTGGAATTATCGGACATTATTCTAAAACTTGTGAGATTCCAGACTTGCAAGGATTATTTTGGATTACATCAGAACTTATCATTTTCAGCACATAACAGGCTTTTTCATTCGGAATACCACATCCGGATTATTCTGATTAACAACAGGAAGTGAACTTTAAAACATTTTAGGACTTTTTAGGATATTCTATACTGTAAGTTATTTTAATTCTTTCACTTTGATTGTTTGTTGAATTATTTTAATTCTTTCAATATTTTAGGAAATTAAAGTTTTGCATTTTAATCTTGAAAGCTTGTTTGTGTCTTTTATTCTGTTACATTACCCCTAGAGTCGTAACAACGTATATGATCAAATTCTGCCAAGTTAGCTAAACCGGGCTGTCCCTAATACCAATTGTGTGTTAGCCACATTTTGTAATTAGAGTCAATCTAGAATGTTTAATACAATTTTCCTAGTCTCTTCAACCTTTAGACTTTAGTGTACATGGTGTACATTAAATTTTCCGAAAAGAAAAAAAAAATACATAATTTCCGGGTTATTGTAACCCTTTGTTAAAATTTTTGTGATCTTAATTTGAAAATAACAAGTGATCATTTTGGAACGGTGTACAAATGGATCGTACTTGCGTATTAATAAAAAGTTAATATCGAAAACGGTTTTCAAGGCCGAAAAGAAAACTCTTTGGCAATTGAGGCAAATTCTTTTAGTCCTTAAAAGGGCTAAGGTGTACCCTCTGTTGCTCGAAACAGGTATGGCCTCAGGTATTAGGGCGGCTCGAACTTGCGTCTGATGTGGCCCTTCATGCTGTCTGTGACGATAAGATCAGCAACCACTAGCTCTGTCATCGGCGTCCATACTGTGACGATCTGTGACGACATCTTCCATGACTGCATTAATTCGTTCAAGATGAGTACAGCTATTGGGATTGGGCACCCGCTATACGCCTCCAACAGTCTCAACGACTTTTATTAAATAGCAACAGTGATCACAAACTATTCGCCAGGTGGCGCTATGCAGAAAAATACCGAAAACTTAGAATACCGCGATACCACAGCACCCGCAATATCGTAGGAAGCAAGGATACTGAGTACACGTGCGACAAGAGAATGATACATACAAATAAATCATAACAAATCCCTCCCAGAAAGCAATAGTTTGATTGCATTTAAAATTTGTTATATGTATATGGATTGTCGGGTCTTTTTTTTTATATAATCTGAGTTACTGGGACGTCTCTTTTATACTTAGAATTTTATTAAAAACGCTGTCTTATCCTATGGGATTCACAATGCAAATGTAGATTTATATATATTTTTTAATCTTTCATATTTCAGCAAAATTTATTTGAACCTTAAACCTGTATTATCGGGCCATAGACCCGACAATTTTATATATATATATATATATATATATATATATATATATATATATATATATATATATATATATATATATATATATATATATATATATATACATACATATATTGACGTCGCGCATCCACTGCCTTTTGATTGAAAATGAGACAACACAGCTTGACTATATTATGTTATACGCATTCATATTGGTGGAACATTTCAATCCATTTCAGTCCGGTCCTAGACTATATACAGGTGCATTGGTCCATTGTGTCATCTATTCTGAAGACAAACTGACATGATGGGGTAAGACTAGAACATCAACCATCATCGAGAATGTTGTTTAATCCAGACTTCCTGGTATATGCCAAGGCATCGTCGGCCATTCCTTGGATCACAGATACTGCTATATGGAGAAAAAAAAAATAACGTGGAGTGACAATGGTGCCTGAAGTTTGTTTTAGTCTATAAATTGGCTGTGATGAGAAGTTTGCGGAGAAGAAATGTGAAGCGGTGTGGTATGTGTTAACCCTCTTCTTTGGTTAACAAACCCGATCGGTCCTTTTCAGGGCCGCCCAGGTCTCTAGGAAAGAGAAATACTGCTAACAAAGTATTGCCAATCTATGTGTTTTATGTTTGTATGTTTTGTGTATATCTATGTTTATGTTCACAACCCAACTAAAACTTAAAACCCCTTACCCAGTGTGATAGTGTGCGTGTGTGTCTATAAACACTCCTAAGCTTGCGTGTGTGTGATAGAATGTTTGTATGTAAGTATAGCGTGTGTATAAACACTCCTACCAGTTTCTTTGGATAGTAGGTGTGTAGCTTTTAGTCACTACACACAGCGTGCTAGACAGTATATCAAAAAGTGGTGTGTTGAATAGTAATCAAAAACTGGGTGATGGATAGTAATAAAAAAGTATGTTTTGAATAGTATATCAAAAAGTGTGTGTTGGATAGTAATAGAAACATGTGTTGGATAGTAATCGTAAGTATGTGTTGGACAGTATATACAAAAGTATGTGTTGGATAATAAATAACTAATTTAGTTAACAATGTTAAATTCCCATTTGAGCCTATAATCAATCCCCATGTTAAATTCCTGTTTGGGCTTATAATCCTTCTCCATGTTAAATTCCCGTTTGGGCCTATACTCAATCCCCATTTTGTTTTACCTTTTTAACATGGGAGGCCCATATGGATTCAAGTAGCACATATTACTACTGGTGGATTTTTAAACTTTTAGTACAGATCTTAGAACGTCTAAATGAACCCGTTCAATCATATATAATTTTCAAAACCCCAGATCTCAGCTACGTACGTAAGAATTGTATCTATTGTCATATAAAATGTTTAAGGTGACAGTTAATCTTTTCTTAAGAAGGTGCACAGCTTTCCTGGTTTGACTAATAGGTTCCTAATTCCCAGTAGATATATACCATTCTTCGCAAGGATTAATCCTAAATATTTATAATTTATGACAATTTCAAGTTCCGAATCTCCTAATTTGAACTTCACATTTTGTCTATTTCTACATTTGACAAATATTTTAACTTTGGTTTTACTTGTGTTGATGATAAGCTTATATTGTTTGCAATAATTAAAGCATATGTGCAGATTATTTTGTATATTTCTTGGATTATCTGAAAATACAACGGTATCGTCTGCACAGAGTAAAACTAACAGTTCTAAATATCATACTATATCTCCATCCAGTAAATCAACTATAATGCCATCACAATTCGAGCTCAAAACGTGATTCTGATACAGAGCAAATAATACAGTAGAAAGATTTTCGCGTTGTCTAACTCCTTGATTACACGTGAATAGCCCTGATTTCTTTTCATTGTGGAAGATACACGACTTCACATCTATATACATGTTCATTATTGCCTTGGGTATTTTCCCATTTATAGCAATGTCGATCAATTATCTCCATAAACCAACTCTCCATACCCTATCGAAAGCCTGAAAAAAAATCCACAAAAGGACAAAAAACAGTGTTTTGTGTCTTCTATTTAAAAGTTCTATTAAGGAATTTAAGGCAAAAATATTATCAGTTTGGGAGAATCCTTTACGAAAACCTGTATATTCCTCAGATAGTAAATTGTTTTCTTCTAGAAAAAGCAAAATTCTATTGGTAAGAAGAGCGTAAGCACTAAGACAACTCAGTAAAGTATTAGGCCTGTAATTGGTAGGATCTGATTTATCTCCCTTGTTTTAATATATCGGTTTAATAAACCCTGTAGTCCAGATTTCTGGAACAACACTTGTATTTAAAACCAGGTTAAAAACGTTTACGAAGACAGGAAGAAAAATTTCTCCTGTACATTTCAAATAGTCATTCAAGGTGGACTCTTCACCAGGCGACTTATTAAATGAAAGAAACGGAGAACTAAAAGAAAAGCTCAAAGACCAGCCAAAATTTTTTAACTTATTATGCGATTGGAAGTACGTGCAGGACAAAATTTCAAAACACTGCATTAACAGTTAAGATAAACCGTTGACAAACCATAACACCGAGTCAATCAACCATAGACTTAAAGCTGCATGTAATTAGAAACTAATGAAATGTGATGAGCTCGTAGAAAAGTTGCATGAACTCGTGAACACCCAAAAGAAAAATAATTTTTAGCAAAAACCCTAAGAAATAGAGAAAAAATGAAATATTGATTGTGTACAAATATATGTTTCTTCATTTCAACTCTACAATAAAGATTATGAAAGGAACGAAACAAATCAAACAATGAACTTACTATCGGGCTTCACTTGTATATCTGTACACAAATGTAGAAACATCTACATTTGTGCCATATGTTTATTGTCATTTCTTCACTTTTAATGTCCCTGTTGAGATTTGAATAGGTATTTCCATAATTTTGCATCAGTTTATCATCTCATTATACTTCCACGTGTTGAATTGTGAATTAATTTATTAATCTTTAAATAGTATGCACTGGTAAATCAAAAGTGTAAGTATCAAAATACTAGTCAAAAATTGTATAAATGTTAAAACAATATGTATTTATTAAATTCCATGGAAACGATGCACATTTTGTTCATCGGGTCAGAGGAAACTTGGACTATACACTTCCTCTGACCCTTCCCACCTCATTTTAGATATTTTGACATTTAACACCCAACATAAATGTCAAACTATCTAAAACGGGGTGGGAAGGGTCAGTGGAAACTAAGACTTACATCTGTGCTGCTCCATACAGACAAATGTGTAGCAAATGCTTAACAAACTATACTGAAGAAAATAACTCGGTAAATAAAGTACTATCCTATAACGTTTTTCCCTGTATTTGCATGTCTTTGCCTTTTTAATAGGACCCGCCACAGTGGCGGCGCGAGGGTTCGAGGCGCCCGGGGGCAGTGTTTTTTAGTGGCGCTCCTACTTTGCCACAGAGAACAGTTTTATGTCAGTTGCCAACCCCCCCGCCCATCACACCCCCACCCCATCTACGCCCCGGTTACAGCTGCGAAAAAAAAAAAATCCAGGCGGCGCTCGCCGGGCGCCAGGGGACATTTGACCCTCCCGCGCCCCCCCCCCCCCTCGCGCCCTCACTGACCCGCCAAAATGACCAGTCAGTGACCATATTACGTAGTGCAGTCTCTCGCAGTTACACTATTGAGTATTACCAAGGCCGGCGCAAGTGTATTTGGCGCCCAAGGCGAACCTTCAGCCTTGCGTCCCACCTCCCCAACAATTAACTTTCGAAAATGACTATTGTGCATTAGTATGAATAAAAATTCTGCATCTAGTTTTCTGTTTCTATTTTTAGACGCTTATTATCTTTGATTTTACGCTATTTCTCTTTCTTATTTTATTTATTCAGTTTTTTTTTACACCCCCCCCCCCCCCCAATTTTGCCGCCCTAGGCGACCGCCTAGTTTGCCCAGTAGTTAAACCGGCCCTGAGTAGTACAAAAGTAATATTTTTTTTTTTTTTAATTTTTTTTCCAGGTCGATAGGACTTAATGCAGAATTGTTTAATACTTTTCTTAAAAACATTTATACATAAAAGAATCTATATTTTAATTTTTTTACATTTTTTTATTATAAAATAGTAAATCTGGTTTAGGTTGACAGAATGGCCTCGCTTATTATTTAATATGAAAACGTTTATTGAAATAGTTTCATATTTAAAATATTGGTTGATCATGCCATTAAACTGTATTCTGTTAGTGTTAATTCTTATATTATTACAACTCGCCCATTTTGAAGCGAAATTCGTGTACACACTGGCACGAACACGTTCTCGCACCGGTCCGCAGCCAAGCGTAAAACTCTTTGCATGGGGAATATATATTCAGAACACTTTATGCTGCTAAGCAACGCTGCTGGGGGTCATGAAGCCATCTGAAAGTGGTTTGGTTTTGACGTCCGATTTGCAAAATAGTTCCAGTTTAGTCTAGTACATTATCTCAGTTTTTGAAAATGTATTATTACGTTTAACTGTCAGAGTTCATTTTATGAAACAGCTATAATTTCTTTTGGGTCATTTACTTTAAGAATTAGAGATTCATATTTGTTTATATACATAGAAAGTATTATTACGCATGACGTCACTCGTTGAGCAGACTTCAAGTGTAAATCAAGATGGCGGAATTAGAGTCTTCGCTGACTGCAATGGACTGGCTCCCCCGATTAACAGTCGGGGGAGCAATGTCCGGAAATCTTGGAAAAGATTTATCTTTGCCTAAAACGCAAGGTGGACAAATTGCTCTGAGGAAAGCCTCAAATTCACCTCTGGACACTAATGCAACTTTGGATCAGAATGACAGTTGTCCCCATAAAGATGGCAAACCACCATATTCGTATGCCAATTTAATCACGTTTGCAATCAATAGTTCACCTAAAAAGAAAATGACACTTAGTGAAATCTATCAGTGGATATGTGAAAATTTTCCTTATTATAAGGACGCTGGCAATGGTTGGAAGGTAAGTTAATGGATGATTCGCAAAAAGGATTTAAATGCAAAATGACCGGAGCCTCTCCAGTCGATTATGTACTGTATAGTGTTCACCTCACACTCCCCCTCACAGTTTGTACACCTCTACCTTGTACACCTCTACCGATTTTAAAAACTTAAGGTTTTAAGGCTATAAAAAATGCACAAAACTTATTCATTTCATTCATCAATTTATAATTTCTAACCAGATCGTCGCCATCACGGGTCTATAACACTGTCATATTGTTCGCGTTTCAAACCAAACGGGAATTATTTACTAACAAATTTGCCATATTTGCGTTTGCAAATTAATATTTTTAAACAGTAGATGTGATGTAGTTCACCGTCTTCGATATGTTCCAAATAATTCCATACATTTCCATAACATAGGCAGTTACATCCTTTGAACACATGTTTATAAGAGTTACACATTTTTATTGTGTTCAATTTTTTAATAGAAATATTAAAACCTGACATGGCAAATATTAGATGCAGATGACACAGTTTTACTGATGATGGACTGTTCAGTGAGAAGTCTGGTTGTTTACATCGTTGGCTTCTGTTTGGTTTTAAAAGCAAACAAGATGACAGTGTTATTTGGTGCCCCTGGTGACAGTCAGGTTAGATATTATAAATTAATGCATTAAATGACTAAGTTTTGTGCACTTTTTATATACTTGTTCTTTTTCATATTTAAAAAATCGCTATGGGGGTACAAACTGTCAGAAGTTATGGTTGTGTATAATATCATATATTGACACATTCTGGCCATTCAGAGGCTATATTTAGGTCTCATATATGTCAGTTCTCATGAGTACCGTGTACTTGGAGAGAATATTCGCACAGCAGCTGTGTACCTCATATGGAAAGACTATTCGTATGGCAGCTGTGTACATGATCTGCAGATGGCTATTTGCATGGCCACAAAGTACATAATTTACGTAAAGCTATTTGCAAGACTGTGTAACAATTACATAAATAACTAGCCTAATTCACACAACAGTTGCATACTTAGTATGATGGATGTTGTCACATTTAAAAATTAAAGCTTTCAGAAAATCATCAGTTTAAAAGTATGTTCATGTTTGCAGTTTGTTACCTTTAATGCCATTTTTGCAAGTCATTGTAGGTAAAACTGGTACAGTGTTATACTTTTACTCCTTCACCCCCTGCAGCAATCCAAATTTATAAACATTTAATACCAGTCATGTTCTTAATACCTTGCAGAAAATTAGCAACAAGGACTTGCAAAAAATGGCTGATTTATACAGGAATTTCCACATTTACTATCATCTGTTATAAATTATAATTTTAACTGAACCAGTTATCGCACGATCGTTACTTTATAAAATATTCCTGATCTTTATTGTAACATTTTACTGTGCTTGTTAAAAAAATATTGCAACATGGCGAAAAAAATCAACATAATTGACAAATATATTTCCTTTTTTTAAGTCCACCAAGATAAATGGTGTGCAATCTGATTGATGCAAGGTCATTAGGAATATTGCAGACTTGACTCGAATGCATTCACAGGCCTCTGTGTGGATAGTCTTTGCTACAGTGGGTACATGGCAGCAGTGCAAATAGTCTTTGTAAAAGTTACTACATGGCCACCGTATGGATAGACACGTAATAATTACTATTGTCATTACTGATCATCGTGGAGAACATTGTACAACTGTACCATGACAAATTGAATGGAGGATGGTCAACTCCATAGAAATGTGTATTTTTGGCAGTTCGCAACTTGCATGTTAATTTATTTTGACAAACTTTTGGACTCAGATGGTAAGTCCCATCCCATTTCTATGGATAGATTGTATCAAATCTTTACAAATATTCACTGTTCATTGGCAATCCCTCTGAATAGACCATCTATTAGTACAGTGGCTGTTGAACTTGTGTGTGAACTGTTATAACCATTGAATTGGTCACTGTACAGTTGTTCTCCACAATGGCCAGTAATGGCAAAAAATAATAAAATGTAGCAGAGAATGACTTGTTGATTTATTGCTAACCAGTCTAGCTGGTGTAGCTACTGGTATGTGTGATGTGCCTCAGTCCGACTGGTCCAAGAGTACATCCTGGATTTGATTCTCAATGCAGCTCTGTTTTCATTTTATTGCAGTGGACCAGAATTATAACAAATTCTCCAGTATAATGAATGCCAAACTTGGACCCCTAAACATAAATTACCTATAGAATACTTCATAATAACATATGCTTCATTACTACAAAACACTTTGTATGGACCCTATATTGTTCATTTACAGTGAAGTATCACAGTATATACTCAATTCTGTCATGATGTAGTACATGTATGGTACTGATCTTAAATTCTTTCTTTGACCAAAGAAATGCAAAGTTGGGACATGAACTACTCAGTCTTTTCCATACTATTTTTAAGAAATTTTAAACTGGCTAGATTATGCTTGTTTAAGAATGCTTCCAATAGCAAAAATATACGAAAATATAAAAATTCAGTAACTGTTGTTAGAGACTCTTTTATCACATTAAGGATATGCTCCGCATTTTTTCACAAAATTGAACTTATACATGTCATCTGAATCAGGTTAGTCTTTGTGGTGAAAACTACCCAATATAGGCACTTTTTTGTTTCATATGATACAAAATAGAATTCTCTATCTCTCTAACTGATGGTTTTATTGTATTTTTAAGTCAGAATTATTCCACACACTGTGAAAAATCCAACTTGTGAACTAGCAATTTTTTTTTAAAAATAGCATAAATTCTGTATTTTTGTCCTGTTCCCATTCTGACATACAAATTTTCCTACAACCATGCAAATATGCAGATTTAAGTACCTGAATTTCCCTTTCTCTAGACAAATTTGAAGAAAATCGGACTGGCTAATATTTTTAAATTTCATCTCAGACATCTGATACACATTTTTGCTTTTTTAAATTGGGCATTCACTCGAAGCAAATAGTTTTGCATTCAAACCATGTGGTAATCATGCTGAACATCAGGTACATACTGAATTAGTCCAATAAATCAGCTCCAAAACCTTGGTATGTTGGGTAGTTTAGGGTATGATCTCACCTATTCATAAAACTCAGACTTGTCCGCAAAACTTGAGTGTACATATTGATCAGTTTTAGACACAAGTATTTTCACAGATGTTGAGTTAGATCACTTGAAGGACCCTTTTGGTGATCTGTAGAACATGTTTCATATAAAATCCAATGTATGACAACTCCACATTGTATCACAATACCCAACCCGCTGTTGCCATTCTGAATTACTGGGCTACATTGGAGGATAATTGGCAGTTTCTTCAATATGGAAAAACCAATCAGATGCAACTTTGCTCATTTGAAATGGTTACTATCATCATGTGGCTCTAGTGACAGTTAGAAACTTAAGAAACTTGGAAACATTTGTTTTCATAACAGATGGAATCACTAGCATTGGAGAAATTTCAACAGAAAGCATCCTAATGACCCATATTTCTTCACCAACTGCTTTTCCATTTGGTTATTAGATGGATGTCAGTCAGGTGAGTGATCTGAGGCCCACTTGGGCCTCTTGTTTAGTTTACCTTGCCATAAGGTTAGTTGAGTTTATGGTATGGCCTTTAATCTAGCATCCATCCTTGCTTGCTAATTTCAACATCTTCTCAAACAATGCTAGACTGAATTCAACCAAGCTCAGTACAGAGCATCCTGGCATAAAGGCCTCTCAGGTTTGTGCAAATGATGCTAGTCATCCATAAAATATGACTGATATTACAAAAAAAGAAAAAGAAAAAATTTGAAATGATTTCTTCTCCAAAAGTGCTGAACAGAATATGATCAAATTTGACAGCATCCTGGTATAGAGATCTTTCAAATTTATACAAATGATGCTGATCTGCCATCAGTTATACAGCTGGTGTGATATAAAAAAGCAAACAACAGAGAACGCCTATTCATTATCTTTAAACAATTGCCATTTTCTACCAGACCAATTACAACCAAACCCAGCAGAGAGCATTATGGTATGAAGGGTTTTCAAGTTTGTACAAATGATGCTGATCCGCCATCAAGTCTAGCTGCCATTACTAAATATAGAAAACCCTTTTTTAATGACTTGTCAAAAACAGCTTAACAGAATTTGACTAAATTTGATGGAAGGCATACTCAGAGAGATTTTTCAAGTTTATGCAAATGATTCTGATCTGTCAGATATGGTCACCATTACTAAAAAAGAAAAGAAAATCCTTTAAAATGACAATTTCTTAACAATTTTTTTTTTTCAAGAAGTCTAACAGAAAAGGCGCCCTGACATGAAAAGATTTCAGATTTGTACAAATGCTGATTGGCCACCAGATATGGTTACCATTACTAAAAAAAATGGGATAAAAACTTTAAAAGAGCTTTTCTCATAAACCACTTGTCAGTATTAGACCAACTATAACAGAAAGCATCCTGACACAAAGGGCTTTCAAGTTTTGTACAAAGAATCCTACTGACCTGGATTTCTTAGTCAACTGCTTTGTTTCTTTTTTACAGGCACTATGATTGATTTATGTAGAGTTCTACCCTGTTCTCCAGCATTCAAACAGTTTCATTTAAGATGAATCATTATGGCTAAATCCTTCGTGTATTTAGTGACATTTGTGCAATAAACAAGACCTCTCTTCAAGACGACAATCACCCAATAATTTGTTTCACATTTTTTGAATAGTCAAAGATAAAAAAATCCAATAGCCCAATGCCTGGGGCCCCTCTAAATCTAGATCAGGCCCCTCTTGTATTATAAGTGAGTTGCCTGTGGGGCCTGTCCAAAAAGAGTGTTATCTGATTTGCCCGAAAGAGACATTGAGCCCGCCAATGAAATGCTGCTTTTTTTTTGTTGAAGTTCTTGAAAGACACTGGTAAATTATTAATTAATATAGGCTCATTGCTGGGCCCCATCTGTAGATGCCTCCATATTATTGAGATTGTCTACTTAATTGTATCAAATGTTATACATAAAATTTGTGTGTACAAAGCAAAGTGCATGACCTATGAATGGGGAACAGTACTATTTCTGTTCTCTGTATTTCATTGGTTATCTATAATTAACTCACAGTTGTACAGCATGAATAATAATAAGCTGTCCCAAGTTGCACATGCTGACTTGGTAATACATTGCTGACCTGGTAGTACATTGCTGGTTAAATATATTGAGCAGGACCTACGCAATTGTTTGGCAATTAAGCAACCTTATATTCTCGCGTATAATCCAGGTCCAAATGCAAACAACATAAACCCTGATCTGCCATCACATAATGCGCTGGCAGATCAGGGTCTATGTTTGTTCTACTCATTAGTCCTTAAAAATTGCATAGACCCAGATCTGCCGGCGCATTATGCGACAGCAGATCTGGGTCTGTGCAGTTTGCAGTTGGTATTGGATTATATGCGAGTATATATGGTAAGCTAGGGGATTAGTGACTTATAAAACAGCCCCCAATACAATGTTGTTGTTTTTTTCACCTTAAAGGAACTGATATTATTAATTATATTTAAATCCGTTTAGTTGAAAGAGTTGGTAGCTGCTGATTTTCTCGATACAGAGTGAGTGTTTTCTATAATTGTGACTCGTCCACAGTACTATCATATGAACTAATTACGATCTTTAAGCTACTGTTTTTACTGATTGATATAAAAAAAGATCCGACTTCATTTTTGTTTTCAACTTTGATAGAGAAACATGGATATTTTGGCACCATACAGAAAATGAAATTACTCTAAGGACTACAAATACTTATCCAGACACACAGATCGTGATGAAATACGGACTATACATTGATCTGATGGCATACTCAAAAATCGCCAAGCAGAGGTGTATGCCACAATTATTCAGAATCTACCACCTGAGCATGCAGAAATTGTGAAATTGTTGGAAATCTCATGTGTTGTGAGCCCCTCATCAGCAGAACGTGAATGAGGGTTCAGTGACCAATATCACAAGTGTAAGGGACTGACTATTTGATTTTTCTGGATGTGGTGGGCATGTCAGAATAATAGTAAAAAATATGACCTTGTTGGGCAAGTCGATTTTAAGGCAGAACAAGTGATTTTTTTATTTTTAAGAAACTTGCCCTAGGCCTGTGTCTGAAAAATTGTTGAGCACTGGAGCAATTCGACAATGCTTGACATCAGGACCTGGAGGAAAACATTGCCTTCTGTTAAATATTTTGAGAGGCGAATATTAACACGAGTCAATTTAATATGATTTTTGTTTATTTCTCTTCATATTTAAAGTATCACAATTCCAAGATTGTGTTAAAATAATAGTAAAAAAATAGGGCCCTTTCGAGCACATGGAATTTTAGTCCTGGCTAGTGGAATTTGAGTCTGGGCTTGTGATTTTTTAAAAGTCACTTACCTGGGTATGAGCATTGAAATATGAGGCAAAATGATTATGGGGTGACCTAATTTGTGGGCAAGACAGCCTGTTTACTGGCAGTCAGTAATTAGTCAGAACATTTTTATAGTCAGTATGCCTGACTCCGTTTCAAGGTGCTCCACCATGGCAGCTTTGGTTTCTGTTTTCCAGTTACATGCCACTTCATATATCAGGGCTTGAAATAAGTTTTTTTTTTTGCTAACCCTGAGGATCACCATAATCAAAGTTTTACTGATCCTGTGAAAATCAAAAAGAAGTTTCTAATTCAACATTTATTATTCATTAACTCATAACAGTAACAACTTTATTTCACAAACAGGACTCGGTGATAGTTGAAAGCTCTTATTTATTTTTGGTATATCATTCATCATCCAATATAGGTCTATAAGTTCTAGTCACTGGCCGTCTGTTTCTTGGTTCAACAGCATGCCACAACTCGATGACATCTCTTGGGCTATAATCTTGATACACCTCTCTCTCGATAACTTGCGCATAACGGGGTCCAAAAACATAGACCGCACTATAAGCGAGGGCGCGAGTTACAGAGGGACCTCAAAAAATTAGGAAGGGGATACCATTCCCGCTGGACATCGAGAAAACCTCAAGGGGGGGGGTAACGGGGCTGTTTAATGGCTGAATACTTGTTATATAATTACACTGGGAATAATTGTCAATAAAGAGCTTTTTCTAATGTAGTTGATTGCTTTTCTGTATAAATTACCTTTATTTTCAAGATAACGAACCTCTGAAAGATCGTGAACAACATTAGTCCAAGCGGTTTAAACAACACGTGTACGCGAAAATATTGTGTATTACGTCACTGCTTTTTGTTGTTGTTGATTCACAACTAAACAAGATTCCTTTTTTCAAAAACTAGGGACGTTTATTTCGTGAAAAAAATCATCAGCGTCGAAACTCGATTTATTTATTGTTCTATTAATAAAGTATGGATGCCATGATTTCATATCAAGTAACAGTGAAACTTATTCTCATCCTTGAGGAAATCTCTGAGTAGCAAGTTAGAAATTTTAAGTTCAATACAAACTCTGGAACTCGCTTCTCCGTAATGAACCGTATCTGTAAAACAAAGCTTTTTATTCACCAAGTATTTGGCTTGGTTGCCTTACTATTTTTGATCACATTTGCGAATGAGTAGGCTAATTTAAGGTAGTTTAATTATATTACTTACATAATAATATTTATAACAGTGTTCGATTGATCAATTGAAATAAGTTGACCTGACACACGGCCGTGACCGCTAGCTCTTAAGCAGGCAGTATTTGCACGCCTTTTAACTTTTCTGTTATTCCACCCCCTTTGTTTGATTTGATACAAAAGACGTAATTAATGTGATAATACAAAGCAAGTCTGCTATTAATTGAGTGTAACAACAAAACAAATACTTTCACAAGTCGGAGATAAAAAACAAACGGTCGGCACTTAATTAGATTCTCACAGAAACGCTCGCGGCGATAGCTTGGTCGGTTGAATTATATTGTTCACGTTTGAATACAAGAGGGTATATTACATTTATGATGATTACACTGAAACCGAATTAAAAGATAGAACTAAAACACATTTCACTTGACAAAACTTATTTAATTGGTATTTATTTGTAAAGTGTTGCCACCAGTAGGTTTTAGTGACGTTTTCATTGATCGAAATTTCGTCGAATATTGTTATTTATAGTGTACCGAGAACGTTGTTTGGAAAAAAATTGAACAAAATATATGACTTCTTATTAAAAGTTGAAAATTTCATGATGTTGATTCAAATTTACGGGTACTAACCACTGGTTTTGACGATAAAACGAGCGATATATCAAGGTTTCATTTACTAATTTTGATCACGATTTTTTTTACCTTCAACAAATAGGGTCCATTTTTTCTTCTTCGTATTTTCTAGTTTTTAAAAAATGGGATCCACGCCTGACCCGTGTTTTAAGCGGGTTCGCGAGTTATCGAGGGAGCGGTGTATCTGGTGAGTTAAGAATCACCAATATTATTGTGATTTCAGGGACAATTAATTCAAGTTTTTACACCCATCAATGAATCATAATGAAGAACCCCATGCACTTTCATATTTCTCTGAATACTCTGTGCAGAAAGTGCATAAAATCACATCCTCTCCTGGGTCATACTTTGGCCATTCATATGCATTTTCCCAGTATTTCTGGTGCTTTCTTACTCTACTCATGATCATATTTACGATCACGCTGTCTTAAAATCATCTAATTTCTGTCATTTCGGTGGCAACTGTACACATTACATATACTTCCACATCTTTCCAATTGTCACCGCACAATACATTGAATGTTTATCAACAACGATATAAATATTAAAATATGTTATTCTGTATAATTCAGGATTATTCATTGAGTTGGCCAACAGGAACTTTTCCGATTGCCCAGTACTAACCAGGGCTCTCAACAGAGTTTCAGGATGAGGAGTCTTAGATTCTTCACTCATAACTTGGGAGTCTCCAGCCTATTTTTGAGAGTCCCCATGCATAAATGCATAAACTCACTAGTTCCTTATACTTTCAAAAGGATAGAAAGGAAAATTAAAAAGTACACACTCATTATTTTGTTACATATTTGGATTAAATTCTTAGCCTCATAAGATCACATTAGAGAGAAACTATTTTTCAGTAATTGTCCCAAAAAACTTTATATCATACTGCACTCTACTGTCTGCAAATTGGTTTTTCAAACGAGTTAGTTTCTTTACTCTTTACTGTTCTTTGACTTAATAAATGTATGTATGGCATTCTGGTTATCGAGGTCTTCAAGTACAGAATCTCTGTCATTTACAGTTGGACTCGACTTATAAGCAAGTACCGGTATATATAATAGGTAATTTCTGCCATGCATATCGGGGGGAGGTACTGTCTGTTCCAATTTAGTGATGGTAACATTTTAAAATGCAATATCCCGAATACACTACACAGTAGAATCTTATAAGAACAGTGAATTCAGGGTTTTTCAGGTATGGAGGATTAAAGAATAAATATAAACAAAAGCCTCCTTATTTGACCTTAAAAGATGTTCAAAATAATCTACCTGGATTGAAAACTGAAAATGTCTCTCCTCGGGTGTACATGTTGATGAATGAACTTGTTCAGTTTTTCGCACTAACCAAGGTATTAAGTTCAAATTTATGAGAACAATGTGCAACTTGCATTTTTTATGTTGCACATTCAATATGGATTTGCGTCACAACTTTATATGACTGAAGATATAGTAATGACAGACAGAGAAAGAGTGATGCCCACACTTTAAAATTACTTGTTTAAAAATGAAACATGTCCAAATTTAGCATTCATGCGTGTATACCTTGGACATAGGGAATTTGTCAGCATGTAGAGATTCAGTGACATTAAAGTTATTTTGTCAAATTGTCTTACTCGTAAATCTTTGCCTAAGTGGGCATAAGTTGATTGCTCCTTCACCCTGGAATGGCCATGATATTGGTATTCACTGTCCTGTAATGGAAGTTTTCAGGAGAAAAATTTTAAACATGGTATTTATTGGGAGAAAAAGAGCAAATTCTTGGGGTTTTATATAGGAAATTAATCCATCTAGGAATTTAGATGAATTTGCCCTGGGATTACTGGATGAAACTTGTACACTTGGTGCATGTGTGTGTGGATTAGGTGGATGGATGCGTTGCCAAAGAAGTGATTAGTAAACCACATAGTGTACAAACTCGTGAAAATATTGAAGGATGATAATACAGATGCAATACATATACATGTACCATGATTTATTCTTTTTCCTTTCTTTTTGTACAGGCATTAAATTCACATATACACTAACTTCCTCATATTCAGAAAAATATGGAAAAATGTTAGTACCAAAGAAGATGAAGAAGAAAAAAAAAAGAGACAGAGCTCTCTGTAGGATTTAATTATAAAAGTTCAGGGCCACACTTTTCAGAAAAATGTTATAGAAAACACTAGACCAAATTTAGAAACGGACATTTCAAGACAAGAGGTGGAAGTCTTGGAAGCAGCAACTCTAACTACTGAGAACTGTGGATCATGTCCTGTCAGATTGGACTGCATTAGCAAACAAATTTTATTGCAGCCTTAATTTGTTTCACAGAAATCACTTATTTGTCACTCTAGATAGAAATAGAACTACCAGTTATTTTGATCTCCTCATAGAAATAGAACTACAAGTTACTGTAATCCCCTCATAGAAATAGAACTACCGTATTTGCCGGCCTATAAGTCGATACTTTTTGACCTGGAAGTCTGGGCTTCGTCTTATACTCCGAATCGACTTATATATGGATTATGTCATTGAAATTGCTTTACCGTATGTTAATGTAATTTTTCGTACGTGAAAAAAAAGAAATTAAAAAATTTCAAAGTACGAAAAGTATATTGTAAAAAAATAATTATCATTTTGGGCTTCGTCTTATACTCCGCATCGACTTATATATGGATGAAGGATTGAAAATTGATGAAATTAGCGAATTCGACTTATACTCCGCATCGACTTATAGGCCGGCAAATACGGTACAAGTTACTGTAATCCCCTCATAGAAATAGAACTACAAATTATTTTAATCCCCTCATCAGTGAAGTTGGAATTGAATCTTGTGTTGTGCCCATTTGTTCATATATTTGTGTGTTCATTCATTTGTTTGTCTGTTGGATGCTACACTCTCAATATCTTGCACCATATTTTACCTACACTCATAAAATATGGTGCATTGAAGCATGTCCGCATAACTCGGTCGTGCAAAAAATTAGGTCACTTTGACATAATTTTCACACATGACTTTGATATTTTCAGCTATTAGTTCATTACACCCAAATATCTTGGACCCTGTTTCACATACACATGTACATTCATGAAAATTTGTATATGGATATATCTCAGTAAAGATAAATCAATCATACTAAAACTAGGGCATGGTGATCTAATTTTCATACTGAATGACTTGTGCAGTTTTGGCTGTTCATTCATTGCATGCAGTATCTTAGACCCTATTTCACCTACTCTGATGAGAATTGGTATGTGGATATATCTTGATGAAAGTAATTCGGTGATTCCAAAACATTGTGAATGTGACCTAATTTTCACATTTAAGTGATGTTTGTGTTTTCAGCTTTCCATTTGTTACACCCTTAAAATCTTCGATCCTATTTCACAAATACTTTTGAAACTTGGCACATGGATGTGTCTCAAGGAGGGTAGCTCAACCACACCCAAAACTAGGTCACTTTGACTCAGTTTCCATGCTTGAGTGACTTCTATTTTCGTCTATTCATTCATTACACTCAGTATCTTGGAGCCTAACATTCATTAAACTTGGCAGCTGGATGCATATCAAGGAGAGTAACTCCACTATCTTGGACCCTGTTTCAACAGCATTCCTGAAAACTGATATGACAATGAACCTCAAAGAGAGTAACTCAACTATACAAAAACTAGCTTACTGTGACCTAATTGTTGTGCTCTAGTGACATTTGTATTTTCCCACATACCAGTCTGTATATTGTTGGCTACTCCATATGTTCTTCTGTTGGTAAGGAATTCATGTTTACAAGTGTAAGGAATTCATGTTTACAAGTGAACACCTTGCTAATGCCTTTTTTTGGCACCTTAATCGGGGTCCAGAGGTTTAATGCATATAAACTGCAATGTATCAAACATGCTTCAAAATTTATGACTGAAACGTATGTAATACATTTCACATAACTAGGCTTCTAAGACTTAAGATTATTTGTGGATTTTGGACTCTGTCACCCTGGATCCCCATTCCCCATGTCAAAAGGTCTCTGAAAGTTTGTAGATTTATGGTGGTCTTTCATAAACTTTCATCATATAATTGTTGAATCAACTCAGGTTCATTGAGAGAGGAAGATATAAATACAATTTCCAATCCATTTCAGATGAAATTTAAACTCCTCTAGCCATGATACTATTATTGATCTTGGAAATAGTACTGGACATGAAGCAATTTTATGTCTTTCTGCAAGCTCAGCAACATTTATGGCATTGATTTTTACCTGTAGCCCTAATATTGAGATGTTCTGTGGTGCTGCAATTTAGTGTATTCCTTCCAACATTGTACTTTTGGCACTAAGCCAGAACTAATTGTGGTTGATTGTGTGTGTATTGGTATACAGCATTCATTACTTACTACTGTAGGTATTTATCTTCAAAAGCCTACCTGTTCATTAAATAATTTGATCAGGTCAAAGAAATGTTTTTGGCTACTTATAATAAGGAAGAATGGAACTACTTTATGTTTGGTTAATGGGATCAGACCACACTTAGTAGGTGATAAAAATAGAACACTAAAAAACCATCTTGATTTAGCAGGCACATTTCATTGATGATTTATCAATTTCACAGAATTTTTCCACCTAACTTTATCATGGCTTGTCCATTGTATAAGAAGTACTTTTCTGTATTAGTGAGAAATAGCAAGTGGTGACTCTAATTAGAGAAAAAATTAAGTATCAGTCTAGATATGTATATGAGAAAAACCGCCATCAAAATAAATCAACTAAAAATCATACTGTTATTGAAAAATTCATTATACAACAACACTATGAAATTTGAGAAAGATCTTTAAAAAAATTTCCATGAAAACTTAATCGGACCTTTTTGTACATCAATATTTCATACCAACAGCATATTATTGTCGTGTCCATCCGACTGTAGAGCTGAAATAAACACCAAATTTTCCTATTTTCCTATTTAATATTTGGACTTGCATTTTAAAAATCTGAGAACTTGGCCCTTGTTGGACTTAACTGTACTTGTTAAACAAACTTTTTTAAAAAAAAATTAATTTTGAAGGAGACATTGCCAATAATCATTGATCTGTGCAATATATCATGAAATTTGAATCATGCCTAATTCAAGCTTTTTGTCTCTCTTTTTCAGAATTCCATAAGGCATAATTTATCTCTGAATAAATGTTTTTTAAAAGTACCGAGGTCAAAAGATGATCCTGGAAAGGTAAGTGGTTTGGGTGCTAGCTAGCTGTTGTCCAAACATTATGTGAAACACATTGTAGCACATACCTTCATGTAAAGGAGACCTGCATATAACACATTGTAGCACACACCTTCATGTAAAGGAGACCTGCATATAACACATTGTAGCACACACCTTCATGTAAAGGAGACCTGCATATAACACATTGTAGCACACACCTTCATGTAAAGGAGACCTGCATATAACATTTATAACCCCTTGTAATCGGGGACCATGCTAGGAAGTGATTTGGGCAAAATGGCTGCTCTCGACCATGAAATTTTATTTCAAGATGCCAGAAAAGTGAAGTTGACTTCATCTTGCCATGAATCTGCCTACAACCACCCACATTTCCTTCTTGCACCCATTCAAATTCTGCTCAAAATAATGAACGTTACGTGGTTTGTTAGTTACGAAATTTATTTTATAGGGTTTAAAAAATGGAAAATCATTCAAAAATTGCTTTTGTCAACTTTTTTTCAGATTTAGTAGGTTTTTTGCCCTCAAAATTTCACTTAGTTACAGGGAGACACAGTAGCTCAGTTGGCACAGCATCTGACTCATAATCCATTGGTCCTGGGTTTGATACCTGCCCAGGCCAGCCCAGGTTGGTGCTGCTTCAGTGTTGTCCTTGGGAAAGGCACTTAGCTTCCATTTCCTTGGCATGATATAGCCAATAATGTCTCAAAGTGCTGTTAAAACCAATGACAACAAAAACCATCAAATGCACTTAGTGACACTTTTGCTATCAGTCATGCAAATGTAAAGCTGTAAGAAGTGAATGAAATCCCAAGTTTGTTTTTCTCTCCCCAGAACCAAAATGCTTTTCCATAATACAAGTTTTGAAAAGATGAATTAATTTGTCCAGTATTTTACAATCCAGTCATTGTGGGCTCAGCGTTTTTCATGCATGTATCGCAGGTGTGTGGCACATGCATTGAAAGCTGGTTAATAGACTTAAATCATCAATCTGTCGAGTGAGTTTTATTATGAGCAAGATCTGCACATATTAATGAAATTCAGCACAGTTAGAATTAGTTCTCAAATCGTATGCAATGTGGTAATTTTTTTCCTCAAACTACTGTGCACTTTTATTGCTTCCTGGATAGAATGATAAGTCATAATCATGATAGTAATTGGAAAGGTGGAGGAGTGATTCTGACATCAATACTTCTATGAAGCAATTATCGAAAGGAGCAACCATCCATCCACCCCCACCCTCCCAAATCCCTAATTTGTGACCATGTGTACCAATTAAATTATACTCAACACATGTTTTAAAAGCCAAAAATGAAAACTTACATTTTATTAGAACTTTTTGTGCCACAAGACAGTAATTTGTTTACATCCTTCATGTGTGTCTGTAGTCCAACAGACAGACAGACAGCAATAAATTTTGTTAGCCTTTAGTCTTTCAAATACTACCTGCAGACTGTTGGTCAGTATAATGTACAACCATGAATGCAAAATCCGGAATTCTGGATCGATTCAGAAAATTCTCATAAATGTTTGAAATTAATAAAATTCTGTGGTAGGTAATTTTTTGTTTCCCGAGTACAATCTACATCTGACTTGTTTTGCATGTGACATCTGTATGTTGTATAGCCAATTTCATCTGTAATTTTGTTTTAATACCACTAAACAAGTGATGTTACTTCAATGGTCATGGTAGGCTTGCCGATATTAGCTGTTGTTTCCAAGACATTACTTTGTGCTTTTCTTTTTCACAGAGATGTCAGCTTGAAATTTATTAATTCAGGTACATGTACTTTATTATTACAGCAGTGCAATCGTAGTTAGAGCTGTAACTTTTGAAAACAAGGGTCAAATGGTACAAATTATGGTACTGGGAGTAGTGTTGGGTGAGGAGGAACAAAGAATATGAAATTACTCAATATAGAAATGATCATCAGAATAATATCAATAGAATGCTTCTGGTTATCAATTCCTAGACTTCCATTCCAATCCCATCTCTATTGAACAGCATTCTATTGATGGATCACTGTATTTTGATCCTAATTACCGTATATACTCGCATATAAGCTAGGTAAAAATGCAAACAACATAGACCCTGATCTATTGATGCATAATGTGCCGACAGATCAGGGTCTATGTTGTTTGGTCTACTGATTAGTCCTTACAAACTGCATAGACCCAGATCTGCCTGCACATTATGTGATGGCAGATCTGGGTCTATGCAGTTTGCAGTTTGTACTGGATTATACGCAAGTATATACGGTAGGCTTTTCCAATATCAAGTAAACCTCTATACTGTCTGCCTGTAACAATATGTAGTCACACCAATGTCCAGTTTAGAGAAGTTTTTCTGTGATGTACCCAAAATGGTCTTTGCACCTACCACATTAGAACAAGTTGGAGGTGACTCTACATGTATAAACTTGTTCTTTACAGAATGTCATATACACTGTACATGTATATACAGAAGTACTGGTTGTAGTCAGTCTTTTTTTTCAACAATTGAAACAGCTCAATTTTGGAAACCATTATTTAGGAAATCAATCATATATGATAACCTAAATTGTCATTCAACATAGGAGCAGGATGTAGGATCAGTACAAAAGAACTAACACAAGTTTCGTGTAGGTGAAAGTTACCCACTTGTATTGATTTTTTCTTTCCCCAACAAATGGGAGGGGGGGGGGGGGGGCGGGCATGTTGTGATAGGTAGGTCTGTGTTTAAGGTCGGTTTCTCAGACACATTTTTGGGGTGGTCTGTATTGCATTATCACATTTCTATTTGCCAAAGTGATGCAAGATAATAAAATCAAGTGCAAGTTGTCATTTGCAGTAGTCTTGATAATCTATCATCTGCTATGTAGCATAAAATTGCTTTTTTACAAGGTCACACCTTTGCCTAAACTAACACTACCATCAGTTAAGAAAGGTACTCCTGTATTCATTGAAACCATCTTTTGTTTGCACACACCCCCGCACTGTGTTTAAAAGGTTATGATTCATTAAACTAACACTTTGATAGTACCATACCCCTCTTGCTGATAGTTATTAGGGTTGGGTACCAGCAGAATGTTTGTATTGTAATATATTGCAGTTTAGGACAGTATATTGTGATAAATATTACGGTATATTGGGACAATCTGAAGAAAGTCCACAGTAATATTAAAGAGTGAACAGGAAGTCAAAACTTTCATATAGAGGACAAACCATTTAATGGGGGGGGGGGGAGCCTGGGATTTTCTTTCTAACCAGGATTTTTTTTCTTTTCTTTTATCTCAAGATATTTTTTTGTTTCAGCAAAAATGTTGGATAGAATAGGGTCTTTTTTCAGCAAATTGGAGGAAGAGTATTTTTTTTATAGCTTTTTGCGGGCCAGAAATTGTATGTAAAAAAATCTCAGGACCCTGCCTGCCCCATCTTAACAATTAAATAGTTGGTCCCTTTCTTTAATGTTTTTTAACTCTCGTAAGTGAACAGTGATTAGGAAACATCCTTTCAAGTTGGGTGAGTCTGAGCTACATGAGACTGGCTTCTGTTTAATTTGCATCTTCTCAACTCTGGTCATATTGGTGACTATGATGGAATGATGTCAGTGAATGTGGAGAGTCAGATTTGTAAACCCATCCACACAATTCACCGCCACATTACAGTCCCGACAAATTTTAACTTTATCTATTAGTTGTCCATCATTCTTGGAGAATTTCAGAAATATGACTGCCAGATGAGTGATTTGGCCTTTTGGGAAAACATCATCTCATACAAGTTTTTGTGGCTCTGTGTCTGCCATTTTGGGTCATTGCTATGCAACAGGTTGGATATAACGTGCAGTTATCTTTTGGGGTTTTAGAACAACAGACATTAAAAGAGACAAAAACTTAAAATGAAACAAATTGAAAGCTACAGTAGAAATTTTAGTGGTATGCTATTGATAGAAATACCACCAAAACTGGTTTATTTGCAGTGTAGGATCCTTACCACAGTGTTCTGATATACCAGTAAAACCACTCACCCCAAATAGTTATCATTCTGCTCTTTATGAATATGCGAAAGGAAAAAAAAATACAGCATTGATACAACTTGCCTTTTATGTATTCAGAGCTCCAGATACCACTGTAGGATGCACAATTGCATGATTCAGACAGATTTCTCAAAAATCATGAACACAATCAACTGGTTGTGCAAAAATTGTAATATATTTGTAAGCCCTACCTTGCTTCCTTCAATAAATCCCTCATCATACATGTATTTTGAAAATTCTCCCTTTTCTCCAAATTGAGGAGTAGGATTTTTCCCCTAAATTTTCAGTTCTGGAATATATCTGGAGATAACGTTTATTGACATAATTTACACATATTTCTATCCCGTTGACTGAAGGTCCAGGTGAATGTAGTAATAGTGATAATAATATGTCCACCTGTAGAAAAGATGGTTTCTGTGTTTTTTTTCTTCTCAAACCTCATGTGATTTTCCCATGGGTAGAGAGGTGTAAGCTTGTTGATTTTGACACTGCTAAGTCCAAAAGCAAGGGCACTGGAGCTGAAAATGTGATTTTCCTTTTTGTTTGAATCACTTGAGCTGAAAATTTGATTTTCCTTTCTGCGTGACAAGTCAAGCATCCTTGGATAAATTTTCATCAAACTTAATAAGTAGGGCAGCTATTGATTCTAAGGCCAAGATGTGTAAGGTCAAGGTCACAGGATCTGACATTGACATTTTTTGGTTTCTGCTTGATAAGTAAAAATTCCAGGGACCAATTTTCATCATACCCCTTATGTAGTCTACACTTGGGCATGGGCACCTACCTGTTCATTCTTGATCCTAAAGGTCAACAGTTATTGCCACAGGTGCTAAAATTTTCATTTTGTGTTCCATGTGATAAGACTACTTTCCTCAAGTTTCCTCAGTTTTTGTCATCTTCATAGTTGCATTACATTTGAGGAAGGGCAGCTCCCAATAGAATCTGGAATCAATACATCAGAGGTGAAGGTCACTATGTGAAATTGCAAAATTGTTCATTTTACATTAATTTATAATAGCCATATAGCCATGGTCAGCCATTCTTCTGATGGCAATTTTTTAAAATCAGAATATGCAGGTTTTGCTAAAACTGTACATACTCTGTAAGCATATGATTCGTATGATCAGTAATGATAAATGTATACTTAAAGTTATTCTACTCATCACATGTACACAGGATGAAAATCTTCAGAAAAACTATTGACCCTTGTACCAGATCATTAAAATAATTGTGCACATTAGCTATAATAGAGTGTCTCAAAGATTGTGGTCCTTCATAAATGTGTTTGAAAGATTTGATTTGCTTTTGGAAGCGACAGACAACCAAAGTATTTTTTAATAAATGGATTAGTAAACCTCAAAAGTCTGATTGGAATATCAAATCTTATAAATCTTATATATTTGACCCATTATCAGAGTTACAGTCAAACCTGTCTTAGGCAGCCATGTGTTGAAAGTGGTTAAAGTTTCCTCCTAAGACAGCTTAATAGGGTTTTATTTCCAGAGATTTGGTTTCAGGGATATGTTTAAAACATGTAGTTACATAGTGTGTTTGTTTTCACATAAATTTGGTCTATAGGATATAGGAAAGTGACTGCTTAAGATGGGTGGTTACATAATAGGATGATTTTTAAGACAGGTTTGATGTATATATACAGAGTAACTCCATAGAAGCATGTTTAAGAATCAGTTTTTGTGCCTATTTCATGACTTCTTGTATCCAGAATTATGCTTTGCTGTTTGAAATTCCCACCAAACACACACAAATGTGGTACTTTTTTAAGTTCTAGGAATTATATGCTTTTTCATATGTCTAAATTGCAAGCAAAATGGACACGTTTGCAACTAAAAATTGACTTCTTGTGAAAGATAATTGTCAGCTGGTTTCTGTGTGGCAGCCATAGGAATTGAACTAAAAAATGACATCAATGCTTTCACATTAGAATTACTTTGTACACAGTGCTGAGCAAATCCTTTAGCCCGACGTCCCGGACTATTCCTTTTTGATGTCGGGCAAATAAAATTTTCCAAGTCGCTTGTCAGGGACATGTGCTTTTTTCCTTTTTTAAAAAAGTCAGGCAATTGTTTATTTTCATGCCATAATCACTTTATCTACCTTTAGCTGGCAATTCATGCCTGCCATATGTACTGAATGCTAGATTCTACCCCTTCTCCATGTATTTATTTACATCCTGTATCACACCTGCCAGTGGTTATTGATAACTTGATGCATGTGCACACATTCTATTACCGCTTGACTGTATATTGGGTTAAGTGACCAAAATTATTGGCCAATCAAAAACACGTGAAACAAAACAAAGCTGGTATGATTAAATAGCAGTGTTTTAAATGGCTTAATTGTATTGTGTAAACAGATCCTCACGAACGACTCAGCCTTTGATTTCAATCCAGCGGGTCAGTCCAATTAACTTAATGAAAGGCACTTTACCGACATTAGTGTCAGTTCCTTTTATGAACTGATTAAATGGCAGTGATAATTCTTTAATTTTTAATTTATTATACAGAGGATTAACTTCCACGTCCAATATTGCATTTGAAGCAAAACAATTACGCAAATTAAGGAGCTGTCTCTGTTCATATTTAAAGGACAAAATGTATGTTATGATTGCTTTAGAAGTAGTCAAGCAGGTGATATTTACTATGTGGATAAAATGAGTTTACTAAATTATTTTCTCACCGAAGTTAATAAGGAAGATTAAAAAAACTAAAATTCATGTGAAAGTGGAGGGGTAAAATATATGATTGCCACTGAGTGTGAGGTAACCATATCTCACAGTACATGTATATGCATGACACTGGCCAGCATGTGCAGAAGATCCTTGAGGTTATAGTTGCTGACACTACACTAGGAAAGTCCCTTTCAGAACTAAATTTGACTGAAATGAAAAAAATGAGAACTCTTTTTAACACAGGCTACAATCAAGCCCATTATGGAAAACCATTTTCTGATATGAAAATTCTGTGTGCACTCCAGGAGAAGAATGATGTTGAACTAGGGGCTAATAATAAGAACAGATTCAGGGCAAGAGACTTCATTCTACCAGTTGATCAAGTCTTAAGAGAAGGTAGGGAGAGTCTGAATTCCAGTACCGGTAAATTCCTTTCCATTCGTGCTGATGGAAGTACTGATGCTACCGCATCAGAGCAAAAAATAATCCATATAAGATAAATTGGACAGTGGATAACTGAAAACCTCTGATGTAACAAAATGTATATCAACCTATGTTTTTTAAAATTGTTATTCTTTTAAGAAATAAATATGTTGTACATTATTTCGTTTGTTCTTTCTATAGATTAAAGTGCATACATCTCAGCAAATCTTGACAAGTGATTAAAATTTTGGGACAAGTGAAAAAGTAGGTGGGACAAGTGAATTTTCTGAAACTATTTGTCCTGGACAAGTGGATGAAAAAAAATGTGCTCAGCCCTGGTACATAATGTCTTCAAATGCTTTAATTAGGGTCAAAACTCTCATTAAAATATCCATTTAAGAGCGCATGTGTCTTGATTCTGGCAGATCATATAGGACGGCATCTCTGCTATATGTAGCCAAATGTCATTGATCCACTCATTCCACATTAACCCTTGACACTTTTAGCTAGCTGAAATGGTATCTACTGTACCACTATCTGATTGGATGCAGCTGAAAAAAACTGATCCAATCAGATCCTTTGTTACATTTAAATTGGGAGATTGTTAGGAATAATCATAATGGCCTGTGTACACAGCAACACAAGTTGAAACTAAGTTTCTCCAATTTAAACATTTTAAGTAACTTTAATTCCAAGTTAGTGCCTGTGGACATTGTGGAAATTGCTTTATTAAATGCCCAACAGGTCAGGTAACGAGCTCTTTCATTAGTTAATTGATTTTGCTTGTTCAAAACACCATTTCAGGTAGATAAATATGCCTTAGGTTGATGTGGAATGAAGTGGATCAAAGATCCTTGGCTAGCGAATATGATGGGTGAGAAGCAGATACTAAATCTCACATAGAACATCATGATTTTCTCTGAACTTACTAAAGTGCATGCCTGGTGGCACCTTAAACTTTCACTTTGAGGGTTAAATCAGTCTAAAAAAAATGAATCTAGCATTACATTTTTTTCAGCACAACCACATTTGCAAGATTCACCCAAAGAATAATTGTTAAGCACACAGTATGAATATTATGTTGAAAACAGTATCATGTTTTGCCATATAAACAGTTCGCAAAAATGCAATTGAATTCACAGCATAATCCCTTTTAGCTCACCTCTCTGAAGTAGAGGAGATAGCTCATATCTTTGAAGAAGAGGAGAGCTATTATTCAGTGTCAGTGTCAACATCAGCATCCACACATATACAAGCATATACATATATACAGCATCAGCATCTCAACTATTCTTTCTTCCAAGGTGTGAGGCAACAGTTTTGAATGGGTTTCATTGCACCTAACCCTTGTTGAGTTGGCCAAGGGGATAACTTTATATATACATGTACATTAGTTGTACATTCTTGTTTAAGTTTTTATACACCTGCCATAAGGCAGTATGTAGTAGCGTTTAATGGCACCTCAGCATAATAGTATGGTGACATAAGATGGAGCGTATTATGTTGTGATGTCTGTCGGGCATCCATCTGTCCTTATGTTACTAATTTCCATTTCCTCACACTAACTCAAGTTGTCCCACTATCTTCAGTTACCAAACTTTGTGGGTAGCTTTCATTTGGAATAAGGAAGAACCCTATTGATTTTAGGGATCAAAAGGTCAAAGGTCAAGGTCACTAAAAGAAGGAAAATTGTTTCTGCACAACAGTTTTAGTTATTGACCATGTACCTTCACCATAGTTTCTGGATGACTTACATGTTGGGGAAGAAAGAAGTCTTTTGATTTTGGAGTGAAAGAGTGAAGTTCAAGGTCACTGTGACTGGGAGAAGAAAAATAGTTTTGCATAATAACTTCAGCTCTAGACTGTGTACAGTTGTACCATCAGACATTGTGGTGGGCTTGCAGTTAAGGTATGTGAGAGGCCTATTGATTTGGGGTCATAAGGTCATAAGTCATGGTCATTGTGGCTCAGAGAAAAATTGTGTTTTGCAAAATAACTTTTGTTCTAGAATAAGTTCATTGACCAAACATTTCGTATGTCTTGTACTTTGGGTAATAAAGAAGCCACACAAAAAGAAATCTGGGGTCTATAAGTCAGAGGTCATGGTCATGGTAAAACCAATAAGAAAATCATAGTTTCTGCACATTAAGTTTAAGACCACATGCCTTCACCAAAGATTGAGGTAATTGAGATCTGTTGGTCATTAATCTCGAGAGTCAGTCATACCTCACTAGTGCCTACAGAGAGAACTATTAAACACAGGGCGTGCATTTAATGTGCTGTTCATTGTACTATAATTGTGTTTAGCTCAGGTCTTTTGCATTCTGTATACATACTGTTAAAGCTGGAATCATGAAACTTGGTGAGGGGATGCATCTTGACAAGTACTTCACCCTCATCACAAAAGTAGGTCACTGTGATCCACTTTTCATACTTAACTGACTTTGGTTACATTTTGTGTTTTTATTTTATTTCTCAAACTCTATTCATGCTTGAATCATGAAACTAGATGATTGTATGCATTTCTCTTAGTACCATACCCTTACAACAAAAGAAGGTCAATGTGACCAACATTTCATATTTTACTGGCTTAAGTCAAGTTTTTGCATTTATGTCATGACCACATATATTTTTTTGGTACCCTGTATACATGGTTATACCTAGAATCCTGAAATT
This sequence comes from Margaritifera margaritifera, assembly GCA_029931535.1. Classification (NCBI taxonomy): domain Eukaryota; kingdom Metazoa; phylum Mollusca; class Bivalvia; order Unionida; family Margaritiferidae; genus Margaritifera; species Margaritifera margaritifera. The sequence goes on from JAQPZY010000833.1 coordinate 205,032, forward strand.
TGGTGAGGATGTGCATCTTGAGGAGTGTTAAATCCTCATCACATAAGTAGGTCAATATGACCCACATTATACTTCACTGACTTGGCTTACATTTTTTACATTAAGTTTTTTTCTCAAGGTCTGTTTATGTTAGAATCATGAAGTAGATGATTGTATGCACCTCAGTTAGTACCACACCTTTGCAGCAAAGGCAGGTCAGTGTGACAAACATTTAACATTTTACTGGCTTATCTTAAGGTTTTGGATTTAGATCATGACCACAGATCACTGTGACTCACATTTCACACTTCACTGACTTCGGTTAAATTTTATGAATTAAGTTTATTTTTCAGCTCTGTTCATGTTAGAATAATCAAACTTGATGATTGTATGCATCTCTGTTAGTACCACACTCTTACAACAAAAGAAGGTCAGTGTGACCTACATTTCACATTTTACTGGCATAGGTTAAGTATCTGGTTTTACATTATAGCTCATGACCAAATATGGTCTTTGGCACACAGTATACATACTGCTATACCTAGAGTCATTAATGTTAGTGAGGGGATGCATTTGAATGAGTACTACACTATCATTACAAAAGTAGGTCACTGTGACTTACATTTCACACTTATTGACTTTGGTTCAGTTTTGTGTTTTAAGTTCATTTCTCAATCAGTGTTCATGCAAGAATTATCAAACTAGATGATTGTGTGCATCGCTAGTATGACACCTCCCTACAACAAAAGATGGTCACTGTGACTTACATTTTGCATTTTGCCTGCCTAGTTTTTGCAGTGACCAAATCGGTTGTTTTGCATATATATATATATATATATATATATATATATATATATATATATATATATATATATATATATATATATATATATATATATATATATATATATATATATATATATATATATATATATATAGCTGAAATCATGGAACTTGGTGAGGGAATGCATCTTGATGAGTACTACTTTCTGAAAACAAAAGTAGGTCACTGACCCATATTTCATGCATCATTGATTTTGGTTAAATGTCTTTTGAGTTTATTTCTCAAGTTCTGTTCATGATAGAATCATCAGAGTAGATGATTGTATGCATTAATATTATCACCATACTCTTACAGTAAAAGAAGGTCACTGTGACCCACATTTCACATTTTACAGGCTTAGGTTAAGTTTTATTTTTAGGTATGACCACATAGATTTATTGCATCCTGTATTCATATTGTTACACCTGGAATCATGTAAGTGTTTGAAGGGATGTATTTTGTTGAGTTGTATACCCTCATCACAAAAGTAGGACACAGTGACCCATATTTCACGCTTCAATGACTGGGGTTACAAAATATTTGTTTGAATTCATGCTAGAATCGCTAAACTTGATGATTGTATATGAATGCAAACAAGGTCAAAGAAAGCAAAAAAAAGCTATTTTCATTTCATCCCTGTGGTTTTGGGTTTTTAGAGATTTCACTTGACAGTTTATAATGTAGAACAGAATGTAATATTAAATCAGCAAAGTCTGGTAGAAGTGAGCAAGGCATCAGTCATATGTCTAAAGGCTGAAATAATGCATCTCCTCACTGGGCACTGCACCATAGTCAGTGGAAAACAACACAGGGGCAACAACAACATGAAGCCAATTTCAACCATGAAGCCAATTTTTCCTTGTTGGTCCAATCAAAGCATTTATTAAATAAATCGTACCCACCAGGTGTCATTTGTCCTAGAAATTGGTATCTGAAACCAAGGGTGGCAAATCCCCCTGTGAGCTCGGTAACACTTTGATCTAAAAAAATACTGGTGTTTATCTGCAACAAATTGCAACAATTGACATTTACATATATTTTTTTTTCTTCATATTTCATTAGGAATTTTCGTACCTGGCCAAACAGAATTGTGTGGGTTTTCTATACAGTCACTATCCATTGCATATCATTTTCTCCAAAGCAGCCCAGTGTTTCAATTCAGAGTAGCCAATCAGAATTGCCCAAGTTAGCACATGCTTTCAAACTTGTAAGTGCAATGTAATGAACAATTGTCGATTGAAGATAAAAATGAGTGATTTCATTTTGTTGTGAGTCAAGCAATTTAAATGTGTGGAAACACTGTCTATTAAATGTGTGGAAAAACTGTCTGTTACATGTGTGAAAAAACTGTCTATTACACGTGTGGAAAACGTGTCTAGAATGTGAGGGAAATTGTGTGGTTTTAATTTTTCATAATCATCTTAAATGTTTAAAGGAATTATGATGATGGAGTTAAATGAATTTTTTTCTGTGGTTAAATCAGGCCCCATTTTACTAAAAATTTTATATTTTCTTTATCACATTGAGCTTTTTATCTTTCTTATATTACTTGGTTTGGATCTGTGAGTTTGGGTTTTCTCTGAACCTTAAGAAGGCATCAAGGATTTAAATATAATTATATCATTCATTTAACTGAAAAAAAAGTTTTATTTTTGAGGAAAACTTGAGGATTTCCTCAGACATGAAGAATTCCTAAATTGTATTTCAAGAATAAGAGGACCCCCAGGTGAGTAATTTTAAAATCAAAGAGCTAATTTAGTGAAAATGAGGCCAGGTCGCTACCTATGGAATTGTTAATATTTTAATGTGCTAATTAACATTGTCCCTGAAATGTCTGGAAATATGCCAATTGATTCCAGTTGAATTTGATGGATTTGCTCTCTCTCTCACTCTCTGAACACAAAGGATATCAGAAGCATGGTTGTGTAGTGTGTTTCCATATATTCAACTCTCCCTTGTTGTAACATGGTAGCTGGAGTCCACAATCGCTGACCACGTTATATACTGAACCGCATTATAATGAGAACACTGGTATGTACTGAATCATGATATATTGAGGACAGTGGTATAGCAGAAATTATATAAAAATTGAAACAATGGTGTTTTCAAAAAGGAAATAAAAATATAACCCTAAGCTCCATGTTGTTTTCTTCAACCCATGTTGTTATACATTGGTATGATTTTGGTCATAGGGTAGTGATACTGTGTTATATCTGGAATCATGTTATAATGGAGCATGTTATAACAAGGGAGAGCTGTACTTGCTTACAAGTCAGATCCAATTGCAAACTTCATAGACCCAGAGCTGCCATCTCCTAATCCACTGGCAGATCTGGGTCTGTGCAGTTTGTCAGAATTAATCAGTGAACAGACAACATAGACCTTGATCTGCCAGCACATTATGCAACAGCAGATAAAGGTCTATGTTATTTGCATTTTGACCTGACTTATAAGCAAGTACATAACCAAAATTAATATTTTCATGTCACAGGTCCACAAATCCTAATGTTTACAAATGACTGAATGACTGTTTTACAAAACATCATTGAAGGGCAGAATAATTTGGAATGCATACACTCAGAGAAAAGCAACACACACACCCAATCCAGTAAAATCAGAAATTTTAATCCAGAAGGTTTTCAGTCTTTAGACATTTGATTGTATTAATGATGCTGTAGAACAGACTGTAATACAAGGTAAATACAAATTAAAGAGAAGAAAACTATTGATCTCAGTGTATCTTAACACAACAGAAAAATGAACAGAATATACACGTACAGCTCTATTACTCTATTTCAATAAGTAAAGGTTAAAATATTTTGATTTTATCGATTGATAGTGTATAATTTTTTTTTTTGAGGATACAAAAATGACAGACAATGCATTATGCTGGATAAAAGGACATTGATAGGTAATCCTAAACATGTAATAATTTTGTATTACACTCAGAGTTATAATCATAGATCCAAAATAGTTTTCTTTAGATCAGTTCTTCTCCATTCTCAACAGATCTCAATGTGTCTTATTTTTTGCACTTCACTCACTTCATATTATACAAACATGTTGCCACTAATTTAAAAGTGAATAAATCTCTTTCTTTTTTGTGTGTGCTAAATTTATGAAAAATGTATGCTTGTAAAGCTGACATTATTTAAAGCGGATGATGTAATCTGTATTTCAGGGCTCCTATTGGGCTATTGACAGTAATCCCCCTGAAGATAGCCTGCCAGCCAGACACAAGAAAAAGAAATTCCTGGGCAGTGAGAGGGTAAATAAAATTCATGCAGCAGGAATGTCATTTTTTTTTGTAGCCAGCAACAAATTTTACACAAGGCTTTCTGCAGAACATAGTGTCTCGTCAGCTTTGAAGTTATGGGCTTGCACAAAACTTTAAAATTCAGATGCCTGTGCTGCTGCCATCAGTTTACATCATGCTCAAAAAACAGCAAGACAATCAAAAAAATTACACAATGGTTACAGTGTCATTCACCATCACACTATCTCATTCATCAACATTTGGTTAAGGGTGCATGATTAAATTGACCATACTTACTAATCTTAGGCAAAGTACACTAATTATTTTAGTAGGGAAGATCACTCCAGAGCAAAAGGAGTGTGTGGATTAAATGGGGTCATAAACACACAGTTGTGAGTACAAACTACTTACATTGAATATGTATTCAGTTATACCAGTCCCCTCTTCCCTCCACAATAATAAAAAATACTGTGGTAGGTATATTATAAAAAGAGACAAAGAGAAGTTTATACAGAAGCACAAAGATTCCATCCTTTTTTCTCATAAGCAAAATGTTGAACAAAAAATGGCTGCTTGACTCTTGTATCTCTCCTGCTTCAAGCATTTTATTAAGATGCTTTCACTCTTCTGTGGGTAAAGATGGGAATCCTTTGGTAAAAGTTCTTTAAATAGGGTATCATCAACAAGCTTTTTCTTTATATGTTCAGTGAGATCAATGCAACATCGATCCATTGGACATTTAGAGAATACAGACAACACTTGCATCTGCCCATAGTCTTTCAAAGGAGTGGGAGACGGATCAATATGAAGTTCTTGTACTCGGACTTTGTCGTTGCCTCTTTGTGCTTTTTTCTACTGATGGTTGTCACTGTAGAACCTGTCATTGGCTTCATAAAGATTACAGAGAATGCTTTTGGGTAGTATGCTAGTCATTCTGTCATACAGATGACAAATTCTGACAGGTACATGTGCTGTTTTTCTTCATTGCAGCAATTCTCAGGCAGACTGCTAAACTACCAAAGAGTCCATTACTGCATTTGTTCGATTTCAGCAGATTATGTACCATAGGTCTTTCTGGCTGGCAATACCTGAGACTATGACTGTCTCCATTGGTTCAATTTTCAGTGCATGTTTATTTGTGGATTTCACTGTGCCCACACTGTTTTGTCCCAGAGCCTTAAATGCAATTATCCATTGTTTGGTTTTTCAGGAATCTTGGTATCCAAGTTCCTTATCTTTGCTTATGTGGATAACATTTGTACCAAAATAGCTGGCACAGCTGTGTTATACTCAGTTGAAGAGTTAGTACTAAGATTGAGACAGCTATGACATCTTCACACATTTTTCCTAAATGAAAATGGTGCTGCTCAGACATCCAAAATGACCACATTGGTGTCCATCTTGACAATCTTGTTGTTCCTGCTCCTGAATGGATTGGTCATATTGACATAGAGTTTTCACTCAGTCTAACATCAAGCATTTCCACCACAATGGCCATCTTAAATGTATTGGTCATATTGACATAGAGTTTTCACTGAGGACTTCTTATGATCTCTAGCTGGTCCTAAATGAAAATGGTGCCAATCTAACATCCAGCATTTCCACCACAGTGTCCATTTAAAAATATTGTTATTACTACTTATCCTAAACAGACAAGTGTATCGACATGGGGTTTTCACCAAAAGGGCTGATACATAGTTGGTCCAAAATGAAAATGGTGCTGATCTGACCCTCCAACATGGTTACCATGGTGGCTATGTTTAAAATCTTAATATCACTACTTCTAAATAGATGTCCATATTGGGTTTTCACTTAAGATTTCTTATCACATCTAGTTTGTCCTAAATGAAAATGGTGTAAATCTACAACCTTTTGGTCCTGGGATGCATCCCATGGTCATGTTCCAGCTGTGTGCAGTTTATTCAAAACAATTTACTTGGTATTTTCAGGATTTTATCCTCTTTGTCCCGCTTGTTTTCATGAAAAGCAGGGGACATATTATCTGCATTTCCATCTTTCGTTTTTCCATCTGTCAGTCTCTACTTTTTGAGAGTAAGGGATGAAACTTGGCATACTTATACATCACCATTAGGAGGTGTGTCATTTACCACATTGGGAGTCCTAGTGTCAAGAACCTGGATCAGTATTTAAAGTTTTTCCACTCTATAACTTTCAAGCGATTTAGGATTAAGGGATGAAACTTGGTAGATTTATACATTATTATTAGAAGGTGTGTCACAAGCCACATTGGGCATCCTGTCTTCAGGCTCAAGGTCATGGCTAAGTTTTTTACAATTTCCCTTGCACTTTCCATTCCACTTTACAACTTTGAGCTGTTTGAGATTAAGGGATGGAACTTGGTATATTTAATTATTAGAAGGTGTGTCGCAGAGCACATTGGGTGTCCTATTTTCAAGGCCAGGGTCACAGCTCAATATTTTAAGTTTTACATCACACTTTCCATTCTGCTCTATAATGTTTCACATCATCATGAGAAGGTGTGTTGCCTACCATTAGGGATCATATCTTCAAGGTCAGTGTTAAGACTTACCGTATATACTCACGTATAATCCAGGTCCAAATGCAGACAACATAGACCCTGATCTGCCGTCGCATAATGTGCTGGCAGATCAGGGTCTATTTTGCTTGTTCTACTGATTAGTCCTTACAAACTGCATAGACCCAGATCTGCCAGCACATTTTGCAACAGCAGATCTGGGTCTATGTAGTTTGTTGTTGGTATCGGCTTATATGCGAATATATACGGTAGTACAGTGAAACCCCGCTATAACGCGATATTTGGGGTCCATAAAATTCGATCGCGGAAAAAGCCGGGTCGCGTTATTGCTGGGTTTTACTATATTTTACTTTATTCAGAGAACAATGTATACACGTCTAATGTATAGCATGAATAGGGTATCAACACCGTTTACTATCTGATATCGATCCGTCTTTGTTTTCCCACATGACAACCCTTTGATTGAGCCACGAGTTTGATACAGCTGTACTTGTTCAGTGCCAAGTAACAGAGAGTGGTTATTTGAACTCCCTGTGATCTTGCTGCCCAAGCTCAGTCTCTACATAAGCACCCACATATGACAATCTTTGATCAACCACCGCATTGTCTGGTGCTTGGTTGTGTATGCAGTTAAAGAAGAAACATAAGTCGGCTATTGTTTGCGCAATGATTGTATACAGGATGAATTGAAGTCCAGCGCACGTGTTGGCGGCTTACGCTTTTTGATGTTTATTAAATCGTGAGAATCTTTTATCAACCACCACATTGTCTGATGCTCGGTTGTGTATGCAGTTAAAGAAGAAAAACATGTCGGCTATTGTTTGAGCAAAGATTGTATACAGAATGAATTGAAGACAAACACAAAGAAGACTTACTGGCTTTACTCGTGGACCAATAATAAGTAACATTTCCGATAATGTTTATTTTGGCATAACACTTCAAGAAATTGGTGAAATTGTTAAATTTCAGAAGCCACGCCACAATCGAATTCATGAGTGATCTCTTCCCCAAAATGATAATAAACTTTTTGTACACTATTTCTCGTAATTAAAAATTTTTTTTTTCCGTGTACAAGAAAAATACATGTACATGTATATAAAATTTCAGGAACCACGCCACAGACGTATTATACTCGAATTCATACGCGATCTCTTCCCCAAAATGATACTGTAATATACACATTTTATACACTATTTCTCGTCCTTTGAAAAAAAAAATGTTCATGTGCGAATGAATATATGAAATTTTGGGAGCCACACCACGATCGCGTTGTATCCGAATTCGTATTATAGCGGGGCGCGTTATAGCGGGGTTTCACTGTACCTTTTGTTTTCTTTCATGCTTTCCATTCCAATCCATAAGATCTGAGCTCTTAGAGATTCAAGGATGAAACTTGGTATGTGTATATATCGTCATTAGAAGGTGTATTGTCTACAACCTTAGTAGTCCTTTTTTCGAGATACAGGTCAGTATTGTAAGTTTTCCCTCACACTTCGCTTCTGTTCTACAACTTTAGAACCCTTTCAGCTTTAGGGGTGAAACTTGTTATACTTATACATTATCATTAGAAAGTGTGTCATGTACCACATTGGGGATCATACCTTACAGGTCATACTTTCCAACAATAATTTAAGAGCAGTGTGAGATTAATAGATGAAACTTTATATACTTATAACTCATCATTTGCAATTGTGTTATATCCCACATTTGGAGTCCTATATTCAATGTCAAGGTCATGGGTGAATATTTTAAACTTTTCTACATACTTTCCTTTCCATGGTATAACTTTAGAACCATTTGAGATTAAGGGGTGCAACTTTGTCATGTGCCACAATTGGGTCCCATATGCATGGTTATGGTCACATGCCAAATATTTAGGTTTCATTAGTATTTTTCCTTCTGCTCTGTAACTTTTTGAGCTGTTAAAGATACATGAATGAAATTTGTATATTGTCACTAGAAGATGTGTTGCATTCCACATTTGGGGTCCTGTCTTCAAGGTCAAGCTCACAGGTTTGTATTTAATGGTTGCTATTTTTATTTTATGTCTTGAAATCAGTTGAGGTTCAGGGATTAACCATGGTACACTTACATTTACCTTTTTTGTGGTATCCCATGCATCACAATCCAGGTTTTATCTTCAAGGTCAAGTCACTGGTCAATTGCTTCTCCATTTTTGCACTTGTACTCAAATGCCATTTGATATAGAGACATGAAACTTGGTTACTTTCCATGTCTACCTAGTAACTCGGCAGCTCTGTTACAGGCTACTAGCATAAATAGTATAAAAATTGATAATGCTGGACCATAGGGCACTTTCATATTACGAGTATAAGCTGGGGACTTCAGGGATATGTCATTTCTAGATGTCTCTGTTCCATTTGTAACAAGCTGCTTTTTTTTCAGTCATCTCCATACAGCCCAGAATCTGGTGTCAGTAACTCCAGTAGTTTGGGGTCACCAGAGAATCTGCCTCCCACTTGGAATGTTCAGGTTGCAACAGTACCAGTTCCAAACAACCAGGTACATTATGTTGGCTTGATACTATATTGTATCTTTATATGCCCATCTTAAGTCTGGTGTATTGTGTTTTTGTGGTATTTTCTGTCTGTCCATCTGTGCATCCATCCATTAACATTTGCTTGTCTGACCCATAACTTTGTATAACAGTTGGGGAGATTTTCATGAGACTTTGCCGAAGTATATGTTATGACTAGACAGTGTATTGTGTACCTGCTTTTATGTCAAGAACACAGCAAGGAACAATGTTTTTTTGTGACTTGCATTCTTGTCCAGAGTATAGCTTTTCAATCACTGAAGATATTTTAATGAAACTTTAACCAATTATATATCATGTATAGATGATGTTTCACATATCATAGCCACACCCCTGCCTCACGGTCAAAGTCATGGCAAGGGAAGATGTATTGCTGTGACTTAGATCCTTGTCTGGAGTATAACTTTGGAACCACTTAAGATATTTTAATGAATCTTTAGCCAATTTATATATCATGTATAGATATATAATGTATAGAAGGTGTGTTGTCACATACTACAGTCATGCCCCCTGCCTCAAGATTAGCTCTTTAAATATGACTGATATGTATATCGGCTGCATACATGTGCCTGCCTCCACAGTGACTGATAAATCCACTTGTAAACAAAGCACTACTATCCACAGTGACTGATACATCTGCTTGCTGGTTATGCTTCCTAGACCAAGGTGACGGATAGATCCACTCTGTATGTTCATGTTGCAATAGGTCATATTGGTCAATAATGGGAAGTAAAAGGACATTTAACCAATCAAAATAGAATTAACAAATGATTGTTCTTACTAAATCCGTAGATTTTGTGCAATTTTGTACCACATGCTAGTTAATACATGTATTTGTAGTTGACAGTGGAAGCACTGGCTTTTGCTTACGTTAGCAATTCAGGATCCGAATTTTCAGATTTTTCCGAGGATGAACATGACAGTGTTGAATTGAAAAGTGTTGGCAGTGACATTGAACTATCTTCTTTGTCAAGTCTGTCCAAAATTGAGATAGAATCTGATGATGAAGACACCGACGTGTGGACAAGAGAGCCACGTGCACCAAAAGTCACAAGTTTACTAAAATGGTCAGCCTGACTTTCATTTTAGATGAGGGGAAGAAAGAAATTGACAAACAGTGCAATATCCGTCTGTGTATAAAGCATAACTACTTCTACAAATACCATTAGGAGCAACTTAAGAAGTAGTAGAACACTGTGACTAGTTAAACATTTTTAAGTAATTACGTATATTTGTATATTTGATCAATAACTTTGTATAAAATACTGACAGATAAATTTTAATGTTTAAAAATAGTGTCTATGTTGTATTCATGGATTTTATACCTATCTTGGGATGTCAGCAGGATAAAAGAATCAAATAGACATAGGGTATTTATAGCTTTTATATATTCATGGTTGTAGTATATAAATCAGTCTAGTATACAGAAAATAACTAAGACAACTAGCCCATATCCCAAAATCATCAGCTAAAAAGTTATTATTTGGCTGCAGCATCAGGCTCTGGTAGTCAGCCCCCAAATCAGCTACAGTAGTGACCCCAGCAGCTAGGCAGAGCAGGAAGCCACTACAGTAGCACTAGTAGTTAAAGAGTAAAAAGGTCATGGCAAGGGAAAATGTAATTCTTGTATTTGTATCATTGTGACTTGTATCTGTGTCTGGAGTATGATTTATGAAATACTAAAGAAATTTTAATAAAACTTTAGACTGTTATATATCAATAAAGTTGGTGTGTTGCATGCCATAGCCACACTTCATGTGCCAGGGTCAGGGTCATAGCAACGGAAAATATATATCAGTGACTTCTATCCATAAACAGGTATAACTTTTAAACCAATATATTTTACTGAAACTTTAGCCCATTACATATCTTGACAATGTCTCACCTTTTCAGTCATACGCTCTGCCTCAGGTCAAGGTGACAACAAGGAATAAGATAATCCAGTAGCCTGTTTACCTATCCAGGGAGTCACTTATTAACCCCTACAAATATTTTATGAAACTTTTCCCAAGTCAACACCTTATCATACAATAGTCAGTTCTCTAGCACAAAGGTCAAGGTCATTAGTAAGGGAAAGACCACGAGATGGGCATATCATGTGCCATTGGCAGTACTTATGTTTGTTTCACCTTTTACAGATTAATTTTCGTGTTTGAATTATTGCAAGTAAAATTCTAGTATATAGAAACTTCCCTAAGCCTTTGTATCTTGGTATATTCTGTAGACTGGCCATATATTTTGATCTCAATTTGGCCATTCCTAGTATATAGAAACTTCCCTAAGCCTTTGTATATTGGTATATTCTGTAGACTGGCCACATATTTTTTTATCTCAGTTTGGCCATTCTTATACTAATCACACCTCTGTATGTTGTTCCCTCTACATTCTGGTCACCTCTATAAAACCACAAAAAATTTGGTCCCAACGATGTTCAGTCAAGTGAAGTTTTACTAATTAACACTTTTCATCTCGAGTCCAGCCATTTTGGTACGTCCAGTACAAGTATAAATCATTGTATGAGCACTTAGTCTTGGACAGTTGGATTATTTCCTTCAGTTAGGGAGTTTTGATGCTTGGTGAAGAGAACAGAGATGGCTGAAGCCAAAGCAGTTCCCTTGTTTGTTAATAATTCAGTCTTATTTTACAAAATCTTTGAAAGAATTCTTCATGTCAATACCAGTATATATTATTTTAATTGGAGGATGTTTTATATATATATATATATATATATGGACAGATACAAAGTTATCATGGTATGAATACATGTTTATTAAATCCATCATGAATATTACTAATAAAATAAAATTGGCAACTTCATTTCACATACGTGTATCACAAGAATAAAATTATGAGTGAAAGTTCTGAATTAAATGTTCAGAAAAGTTGAAGTTTTGAAGACATTGTGGTTTTAATAATTGTAGCACTGTCTTGATCATAAAATACAGTGATTATTTATAACTACACCACCCTGTATTGTCTCATTTGTCATTCTATACAAACTCAGTGCAATATGATTTAAATATTATATCCGGGTATGGCCTTTTAGACTTTGCATCCAGAACATTTGGAGAAAAAAAAAAATGTAGAAGATAAAACTTAAAGTCTAATTTATATTACTTATCAAAATCTAAGTCTTCCATTCTAACAGACGGCATATTTTCTCATGTATAAAGTACTTTGCATAGCATCATAGCATAAGAAAGTATTAAAGGGAGATAACTCCCTTTCAGTTTTCTCATATTTATAGAACATTCTAAAATAATCTTATATTTGATCATTTTCTGTCATAATGAGTTCGGTATACCTTATTGTATAAAGCAACCTAAAATCCAGTATGAAACATTCAACATAAAATTTTCACATGTCCAGAAATTTGAATATAGAACAATGCAATCTTTCCTATTTATTACATTCCCATTTAATATTACATGGTTGATCTGGCATTCGATACAGATGTTCAATCCATATTTTAATATCACACACCCAGATTGGATCTAGTCAATATTCTTAGGCACACCAAATTGAACTTTGATAAATCCAATTCGTTTTGACTTTTATGCACACTGTAAAGTTAAATATATTTAGAAAGTATAAAATATTTAGAAAGTGTAAACTGGTAAAGGAGTGGGTATGTAATAAGTACTAAACCGCATTGATGTTTTGTTGGAAGTTGGGGAAAGAATTCGCTTGATACAGCATATGAATACATCTTGGCCTGGCGGTCAGGCTGTATACCTATGCCATATCAAACTTATTCTTTTCGTTGACTCGAACAAAACAGATGTGGTTTTTGTTTTGTGTCTGTACAGTGCAGCTCATTTTTTGTTTCTCTGCCCATTACTGTAGGGCAGATAATATCCCACCCACACTTGCTCCATATTGAAGCTTCACAGGGCAAGCACTAGTACCTGGCATCTAACCACTGCAACTCTGTGAACACATGTTGTACATTTCCATGACAGACATGCTAGAAGATATCAGAGAGATTGACAGTTGAATAACCAATGCCTGAAAGTGGCCCATGGAAGAATTGATACAGAGTGATTCAGAATTGGATACTAAATGAAAAATCGATTAATGTCAGTTACATGTTTATCCAATTAAAGATTATTATATCATATATGAGAATGCAATGTGCCTTCTGATTGGTTGAACATCAAAAATTCGCTGAAGTAAAATTCATGTTTTGCTGTCAGAAATTTGTATGCCATTATAACATCGTGACGCTCTTTCTCTCAGGCATCATGCTGAAGAGAATAACATTTTCTGCCATATTTTGACAGCATTTTTGAAATTTGTTTGAATGAGGACAAGTCTTTTGTTTGTGAATTTGAAGACATTGGTGGTGGTTTTTCTGTCACAAATATCCATTTTACCTGCCCTGCTGACTCAACTCTAGACTGGTAAAACTCAATTTGTGACAGTAAAACCAGCATTATTGTACTCAAATCTTCAAATGCAACCATTATTCCCTAATTTCACAAGAGTCTTGTCTTATTCAGTAAATGTATGCGTAGAAAAGGTTTGTCTACACCTATGCATGACTACTATTTGCCATTGTCACAGATGTAAAAAACTTTGTGCATACCATGCATCCAATGCAATATTAGCATTTGGAATATTCATAATATCATTAAAAGGCATAAAATCTAGGCCCTTACATAAATTTTCCGAATGAAAGTTGTGAAAGTCTCTATATTTTATTTCATGATGTCGGATGAGCGGTGAATTTGGGTGACTGTCTAGTGATGCACACACTTATCACATACACAGGTATACAAACTTCATTTACATTTTCTGGTCTGTTAGAATAAACATAGTCAATTATGGTTGAACTTCAAGTGATTTTAGTAGGACTTTATATGATCTGAGTTAGATTTACAGCTAGAAACTAGTCCAGCTACTTCTGAGAAGGATTTTTTAAGAAGTCTACATTATTGATTATTGTTTTATTTTCAAAAGTTTCTGTCCACTCAACTTCAGAATTAGGGGGCCTGTAGGCAGAGCATATGAGAATGGGTTTCATCTTTGTCAGATTAATCTTCAATCCATATACTTTGTATTGTGCCACTTTCCAGATCAGGTTTTTTTGTGTACACTGTGTAGTCTGCAATATAGAGAAGAATACCCTGTTTTGTTTATCAACTCTGTCTTTTCTTTGGAACTAATACCCTTTAATATAAAGTAAGCTATCATTAATATTACAATCTAAAAATATCTCACACAGACCAAGAATATGCACATACATCATTTGGTTAAGCAGGGCAGTGTAATATCATCAAGTTTGGGTAAATGTGCCTTACATTGAGGTTTGCAATTCTTAAACCCATCCTAGTGTTGTACAGTCAGCAAATGATTGTTAATCAGGACCTTTTATAAGTACATGGTAAATGATGTTTGTTGCAATCAATCAAGCAGATTGCTTCAAATTGGGTCACATTTATTGTAACAGGTAAACCTCAATGTACAAACTCTCTCTCTCTCGCTTACTCTGTCAAAGCCAGGACATGTTTGGTAAAAGGATCTTATTTAATGGATTTGTAGTATACAAATGCACAACTCTCACAACTTAAACTGCCCTGCCATTTAAATTTGTTTTCTTTCATGGATACAGAAAGAGCACATATTTACACAAGCATATGCAGTGTGTATTTCAGTTCATTTATTTATTTATTTATTTTTTTTCATTGATGTATAAAATCAGTGCAGAGACCTATCATTACCGACAATGATTACACAATTATTTTCTCTTTGTTTCTTTTTCTCTCTCACTCTCTGAAGTGTTAAATAACTCTCCATTTGTTCAGGTTTTTTATGCAAAGAAATGTACGTCTAATTGTGCATTTTTTTTCCAACTGAGCAAAAAAGAGCAACTTCATCATCTGATATCCAGAGTCTTTTTAGCTAATTTTATCAAACACTTTATTGAAAATACATACATTAATGCAGTTGTCTGTCTTTAGCAATCCTGCACACAGGTCTTTTGTTGTCTGTCTGTCTGTCTGCTTGTTATGAATGTGAGCACAGTTTATTTAAAAAAACGATCGATGTGAATATATTTGTACAGGGTTTATTTTAGGCTTTGCCCTTGTGCCAATGACACTAATTTTTCCTCTTCCCTCCATGGCACCCATAGGGCGCATAAAGGTACTCAAGAAAATAAAGATAAAAGATCATTATGGTTGATTTTAGACTGAATTGAGTGCAACAAAGCTTACTAAATAGAGTGCTCTCATTGCCAAAGAAGCATAAGACAATCAATTTCATGGCTGACAGAAATGTTTGCTTAGCATGGGCACAAATCAAGAGCACATTGTCCATGATCACTGAAAGAAAATGTAAAGAGGAGAAGATGAAATCTTTACTGAAAACATTGCTGTATTATTTGCAAAGTAGTATACAGGGAGGAAAAAATATAGAATCAAATGTCCCAAAACAATTCTAATGGAGAAGGTTACTTGAACATGAGGAATTCAAATCTCTGTATGGAAGTCTCAACAGGAAAGGGAAAACCACGTGGGATATGTATATCACACAAGAGTGCACTTGGTGACATCATACATGATGTCATTGTGCTCATGACATCATGAACATCTGCAATTTTTCTAGCAGTTTTATTATTGAAAGACAAATTTTGCTGGCTCGATGAAAGTAATCCTTGTTTACAAAATATTCTTTATTATAAACTAAATGTGTGCTCTTTCTAATGATGTTACAACTTTCAGAAATACTTGGTATTACTTGACATTACTATGGGTGCATCCATAGCACTGATCCACCATTTTTTCCATCACTCTTTCCTGGTTAGAAATGAGTGAAAAGTAATCTGTCGTGTATACCAGAATTTGTTGACAGGAACTCTGCAAAGTCTCATTCTTGCCTTCAGAATCCTGACCCTCACGTAGGATTTCCCCAACCTAAATCAGTACCCAGGGATAGTCTGGTGGGCAAGAAATATGTTTTCTAAGAATTCATTGATTCATCTTCTTTCTCCAGATGAGACATTATCTGTGGCAGCCTTAGTAAAAGTATTTGTTGCAGTTATAATGTATGTTATAAAATTTTCACAGGCATAACTTTATTATGAATTGGACTACCATATATACTCACTTATAATTCAAGTGCAACTGCAAACTGCACAGACCCAGATCTGTTGTTGCATGATGCACTGCAGATCTGGGTCTATGCAGTTTGTTAGGAGTAACTAGTAGAACAAACAACATAAACTCTGATCTGCTGGTGCATTGTGCATCAGATCTTGGTCTATGTTATTTGCAACTGAACCCAACTTATAAGCAAGTATATACTTTGGAAACTAATATATATTTATTGGTGTTGATTTTTATTTGGTTTAATGTACATTTATTTGATCATTTCTTTTGTGAAAGTCATATGATGTAATTATGAGGCATTGATTCAGTTTAAGTTACCCTATATACTCGCATATAAGCCAAGACCAAATGCAAACAACATAGACCCTGATCTGCCATCGCATAATGTGCTGGCAGATCAGGGTCTATGTTGTTTGTTCTACTGATTAGTCTTTACAAACTGCATAGACCCAGATCTGCCAACACATTATGCGATGGCAGATCTGGGTCTATGCAGTTTCCAGTTGGTATTGGCTTATACACGTGTATAGACAGTAGTAGAATTTTATGATGCAAGCATATCATTATGCCCTGCACCAATGCGCTTGGGGAATATAGTGCCACCCTTGTCTAGCCATCCATCCTGTTAAGTTTTGTTTTGAGAAGAGTTTAGGTAATGTGATGAAGCATTTGTAGTCCATGAACACATTTCTAGAGGTGGAGAGCAATAACATTTTGGAGTACATGGGATACAGGATTTTACATTCAATGCAGAATTTATAAAACAAGCTGAATAATTTTATATGCCACACACTTCATGTAGCAAGTTGAATGCTGTATTATTTTTTTTTTTTAAATTTCAATTTCCTATTTAATGTATACAAATTGGAGATTCTGCAAGGATTAAAAGTGTTGTGTTATGTCATAGCATGACATAAGATTTTTATCACATGATGCTATGATTCAATGGAATGAGGAGAACATTGTGTTATTGAGCTGTATTACATATGGTTTTTGTCACATGATGCTAAGAAATTAGAACATGATATCACAAATCACAGTATGACATATGTCTTTTATCACATGAAGCCATGATGCTTAAAAATGAGGTCATGTCACAGATCAGTGACAGAAGGTTTTTCTTACATGATGCTAAGAAATGAGAATTTTACATCACATATATGCTATAATGCTGAGAAATGAGAATATTATGTCAGATCACTGTGATATAAGGTTTGTATCATATGACATTGATGCTAATGAATGAGAATGTTATGTTACAATTCACAGAGTGATACCAGGTTTTTATCGCATGATGCTAAGAAATGAGATCATTATGTCACAGGTCACAGTGTGTCAAGATTTTTGTCACATGATGCTATGATGCTAAGAAATATGAACATTATGTCACATGTCACAAAGATCACAGTGTGACAGGATTTTATCACATGATGCTATGATGCTAAGAAATGAGAATGTTATATCACAAATTACATTGACAAGATTTTTATCGCATGATGCTGTAATGCTAATAAATGAGAACATTACATCACAGATCACAATGTGACAAGGTTTTTATCACATGATGCTAATAAATGAGAATGTTATGTCACCATAGATAATGTATGCACCAACATTTCTTTATCATCATTTTAGGGTCGTCATCATCAAAACCAGTCTGCTGGAGGCAGCTTCATAGCAAACAACATCCATGGTGAAGATCTCAGTGCCTCCTTCCGAAGTTTGTATAAATCTATTTTTGAAAGTCCACAAGGTAGATCTGTAATTTGAATATAATTCGATCTGCTTCAGGGTGGCCTTTACTATATGCTCCTCTTTTTCTGTCTGTGGGAGTGGTATGTAGCATGTGTTTATAGCCTGCCTTACCTTTTTATTAAAAAAAAAGTGAAAAGTATTTTTTTATGTACTGCCACAAATGTGGAAGGGGTATCTACTGCTATCCATGTCTGTCTGTATAGATGTATGACTGTACATCCAGCTGTTTAAGTTTTAGATTCACATATTGGAAAGGAGCAGCTGCTGGATTATTTTTGTTCTAATATAAACACAATTCTAGTTTACTTTTCCTTACATGAACATGATGCAGTGGGGTTTTTTTAATATAAAATTTTCATTTAAAATATGCATGTGCTCTACATCAGATACTAATTGGTATTTTAGCATTTCTAAAAGATGCTGCTTTCACATACATTTTCATCATAAAATCAAGAAATTGCAAGAGTTATTTCTAACATTGAAAATTGTATTTTGTTGAGGAGAAAACTTTAAGACACATCATGGAAGCCTGTAGTAAAAATATTATCAACAGATTGACAATTACAGTCTACACCTGATACAGTGCTATGCATTAAATTGCCATCATCGCTTATCACCAATAATTTCGAAAAATGGATTTGCCTGTTATATAATTCCTGTGTCATATCGCTACCCTCGCCTTCTGCCGTCCACTATCCTAAAATTTGGACAGAGATGCCATTTTCTAGACTAATTGCATTAATTATTAGCTCACCTGGTCACAAGGCCCAAGTGAGTGTATGGTATGGCCTGGCATCTGTTGTGTGTCATCTGTCATGTATCCGTCTGTCAACAATTGCTTGTTACCACTGTGGAGTCTATATTTCTGATCCGATTTCAGTCAGACTTGAAATATGGTTTATATCATCAACATTTTGGATGAGTACGATAATGACCAAGGTCCATAGATATTAATGAGGTGATCTTGCACCTGACTGGCTAACCTTGTTGCCACTCTAGAGGCCATATTTCGATCTGATTTTGATCAGACTTGGAATATATGCTTTTACTATTAAGGTCTCGAACAAGTTTGTTAATGAGCAAGATCCACACATATTCATGAAGTGATCATGCATCAGATTGGCTGAGCTTGTTGCCACTCTGGAGGCTGCATTTCTGATCTAGTTTTGATCAAACTTGGAAAGTATGCTTATTTCTTTCTTGGACGAGTTCGATAATGAGCGAGACCCACACATACTACATAGTTGATCTTACATCTAATTGGTTGAACTTGTGTCCCCTTTGGAAGCCATATTTCTGATCTGATTTTGATCAGCTTGAAATATTGGTTATCATCATCAAGATCATGGATGGGTTTAATAATGAGCGAGATGCACACATGTTAATGAGGTACTCTTGCATCTGATTGGATGACCTTGCTACCACAGTTGAGGCCAAAATAGCAGTTTTGCACATTAAAGCAAGGGAAGTAACATCGGATCAGGTCTATTAAGAATCACAGGTTTTGGTTTGTAAAGTGAGTTCTCTCCTATGAAAAACATTTTTAAACATTAAAAAATTAATTTTGTAAAATACAGAATTCTTGAATTTTAAAAGAATAAATTAATAAATTAGCAAATTAATACACCTTAGGGATTAAATTGAATAATCTGTAATTTAAATGTGAAGAATATATATAAAATAAAAATATATCATAAAAATAAACAAAGAAAAACTCTAAAGTACCACAATATTTTATATGTAATGTAGGGAATGAATTTGTCGTTTTATGCTTAAAAACAGGTTGGTTATGTTTCTGAGTTTCTGATGCACATGATTAAAATCAGTTGCCATCAATCTGACTGAATCTGATGAAACAAACAAACATGATTAAAATCAAAGGATTTTTGAGTCTACCTCAGTAAGTAAAGTGGACTTTTTTATTGGGGATTTAGAAGAAAACTTCAGAACTGAAATCGGGCTTTGCCCAGTCAAATCAGATGTTGATTGTGTGGCTCAAAAGATGCATGTCATTTACCTCTGAATCACACCATTAAAATCAAAATCCTTAATATCTGAGTTAATCTCGATAAGTACAGTGGACATGTGTATTGGGGATTCTGAAACCAAAACTTGAGAACTTAAATGTTATTAGTCACACAGTGTTTTCCTTTACCCTCATTTGTGCATCAGAGACCCCCAAATTTTTTATTTGACCCCCAGTTCTGACACCAGGGTTTGTTTTTTTACTCAATCTGACCCCCACAGTTCTGACACCAAGGGGAGTTTTGACTCTCAGTCTTGCACTCCTAAGGAAAACACTGTCACCCATTATTTTAGATTTATATTTGTGTTTTGGGCCTTTAATAAATATTAAAAACAACAATCCAATATACTTTTCTCCTGAACCACTTCCAAATTTAAATACCCTTTTTAAACTTACATATATGGACCCTCCAATTTTCCAAATGCCTACCCTACAAATTTTCTGACCATAAAACAGAATTTAAAAAACACAACAACTAACAAATTCCAGATTTTCTGAATGTTGTGACCAGACTCCATTTCATTTCATTCATGATGACATTTTTAGACATAACGCTTATTTAGACATTTACTATTTCTCCCAATATTTTTAGCGCCTCATGGACATAGACTTGAATGCATGATTAAAAAATGGCTGCCTTTATGTTCTGTTTGATAATTATGCTCGGTTCAAATTTAAAGCAAATTATATCAAACAAACACATAATACTTAAGTAATTACATAGAGAATGTATATTTATGATAAAACATCATGTTGTTGAGTAATACTGACAAAGTCATGCAATCATGGTTCACTTTTGGTAAATGGAGAGGAAAAGATGAGTTTTAAGAAATCTCATTCCAACCAACCAATTTGTTTTTTTTTTTTTTTTTTTTTTTTTAAGCATGAAACCAGAAATGCTCTTTTTTTAACTTAAGACCTAATAGTGTAGCAGCTAAATGCTCCAAACTTTTCTTTCCACTCCACAGTTTCACCACAGGTATGAATTTGCTTTCACAATCTTACAGTTGTCAGTTGTTCAGGTGAGCAATATTAGGCCCACTTGGGCCTCTTGCAATGCCAGTTAATTCTGCCAGGCATTAAGATTCTCCTGCTGTCTTTTAATAAGTCTTTCAAACAGTATTTGCTTTCAGTGTATTCCAAACACTTTCAGCTTCTGCTATAAGAGTGTGAAAAGAGATTTGATATGTGGAAATCTTTACATTTCTGCAAATTCCCGCAAAATTTGAAATTGTATGAAAAGAGGTCTTATGTCAAATAAATGTTTGTATGTTTAATTCAGTATTACAGATGATTCACAGCTTTTTATTTGAAATTTAGATTTTTACACCATAATAAAGAAAAAGTTTACACTTAAGACAAAGTTTAGAATCACACACACAAAGATTGTGAGCTGTTTTAATTTGTGGAGTGTCATGGGCATAAATAATGATCTCTTAATCTCATTGAAGGACACAGAATGTAAATCTTACACTTTTTCAATGATCAATATTTGAATTTAATTGATTTTTAGTTTATTAAATAAAATTTAGTTGATTATTATTTGCATTTAGTATCTCAGTATCTATCTTTCTGTTTATCTTTACTGTGGGGTCAGAACCCCTTATACTGCCATTCCTGTTATAATGCCAGATATGTCTGTGGACACATGTTTGCATTATAACAAGTGCAGACTATATGTTTTCATAATTCAATGCATTGTTTGTCTTTCTCGAAAAGTCCATTTCATTTAAAAGACAGATGGGCTATAAACACATGCTAAAGACAATAACCATTATAAATATCTTGTTATAACGTCATTGGTTTTGTTATTATCTCTTAGACTCAACCTGTCAGTGCTTTATTAGGTTTTTCAATCAACAAAAGGCATAGTGTGCAATTGTTCTTGCCCCTTGAGACTTAAATTTATTTTGCCAGTAGATACAAATATATCTCTAATTTTAGGCCCATCCCTAGCTGTAACAGCATTTAGGCAAATGATATTTTTTTGACAGCCTTGTCCAGTGATAAGCCCCCACCTCCCTTATTGCATTTAAAGGGCAGACCCCTTATCTTATAATAGGAGAAATACAGTACTTGAAATATGCAGAATGCTGTGTTATACATTAAAACATTTATTATCAGGACTTCCTGGGAGATACAAATGTCGTTAGATAAATAATAATAAAGATGTTGTTAAGTAAATAATAATAATGTAACAAGCAATTTGTTAGTTTCACAGACATTTCATTGAGATGAATGAAAAGTGAGGACATTTGGTGTACAGATAATGACTCCTTTAGTCATCAGCTTGTTAATAGTGTGACTCTTATTTATTTTACAGTCTAGTTCATTTATCCAATTAACACATTTATATTTAAATGTGACCATTTATATGTAATTATACAAAGTTATGCTTCTTTATCTGACATTTATATCCCAGCATGACAGTGGTAAGGGTACATAGTGTTACCTTTGTCCATACTATGCCCATTTGCCCATAACACCATGGTTAGGTTTTGTGTGTAGGTCAGTTTTCAGGCATGGTGGTGGGGCATCTGTTTCCTGTGAATACATTTTTAGTTCACTGGCATTATGTCTAATTCATGAGACTGGACTGTATTTGGTGGATGGATGGTTGGGAATGCTCTGTCTTGGGTTGTGTGGTGCTATATGAATTGATGAATCACCAGATTCCACCTACCTGCCACCAGCTGTTAGTGGTTTATTCAAAATTTTTAACAGACTGGCAACCACTCGCAAGTGATCATGATATTATTTATGATATTGTCAGTGTGCGCTTATAATAATGAACTTAATTAAATTTACCTGAATGATAATAATTTCAGCACACAACATGGATATTACATTGAATATGGTAAACTTAAAATGCTGAAAGGCCGCAGGGTAGATTTCACAATTGTATAGGAATTCAGGATTCACGTTTTTGGAACTTCACTTCCTTATCCAATTTTTGTGAAAGTTTCACCATCAGTTAGAAATTACCCACTTACAAAATAGTAAAATTAGTAAAATCTTGGATTTTCTAGAAAATGATATATTACCGTAATAAAAAAGATGTGGTTATCTAGACTCTGGTGTTTCATCAGTTGTGTGTACAGATGTTTTCCTTATGTCTGTATCAGTGTCCACAGTACAAGTTAATGCACTGTAAATCAGACAGTTTTTAACAATCATAAACTTTAACCAAATTACTGAGGAAAGTAATTTTTGCTAAAATTTAATGCATGTTAAATTTTTGTGAGGAGATCATGACAGTGATATATAATATAAATGGCAATGACTAGTGACAATTTTCAACTTGCTGAAAAATGCGACACCTTTTTTAGCAAATCATTTTTACTGATTTTTTTCTTGTTTATTTTCACCCGTCTGTAATTTGGTAAAATTTTTATAAAGTAATTTGCCAATATTAGGAAGAGGTCCAAGTGGGACTGATTTTGCTCACCAGACTTACATGACTTAACAGTTGACCATTTCACTAATTAGGCTCATGTAGCATTGTAACACAATCCTATATCTCCCAATTTTTATATCATATCAATTCTACCATTTTCCCAATTTTATTATAGTCTGATAAGAATTCTTTGTAAAAGTAATGGCATAATTAATTGGATAGATATCATTTGTTATCGAACTTGGCCAAGATCTTGATGATATTAACCTATTTTTTGAGTTGTATTGAAATTGGAGGAGAAATATAGTCTCTAAAGAAGTGACAAGCTTAGCCAGTTAGATGCAAGATCACTTCAATAATATGTGCAAATCTCATCATTATACAGCTTTCCAAGACTATAATGATATAAGCTTATTTACCAAGCTGGAGCAAATTCTGATCCAAAATTCAGTCTCTGGACTGGTAACAAACTCAAGTCAATCAGATAAAAATCAAAATCTTATCAAAAATACAGTCTCTAGAGTGGAAAAAAACTCAGTCAATTTTGATGCAAGATCACCTCATTAATATGCATGGGTCTTGCTCATAATAAAGCTTATCCATGATTTTAATTATAATAGCCTATTTACCAAGTTTGATCAAGACTGGATCAGAAGTGCCATTCATGGGTAGTAAGGAGCTCAGCCAATCAAATGTCAGATCTTCTCATTAGCATGTGTCATGATAAGAAAACTAATTGGACATCACAATGATATAAATCTAATCAGCTAATTAAATGCAAGATCACCATATTAATATGCATAAACCTTGCTCATAATTGTTTTCTTCCAAGATTTTGATGATATAAGCTTATTTATCAAGTTTGATTAAAAACAGATTAGAAATACAGTTTCTAGAGTGGTAACGAGTTTAGCGAATCGGATGATATGTGTGGTATTTGCTTATTACCTAAATTGCATGAGATCTTGATGATATAACCATATATTTCAAATTTGATTAAAATGATCAGAAATATGGCTTCCAGAGTGGTAACAGGCTCTGATTAATATGTATGGATCTTGCTTGTTATCAAATTCATCCAAGATCTTGACAATATTTACCTATATTCCATGCTTGATCAAGATTAGATTAGAAATATGGCCTCGATAGTAGTAACAAGCAATTGTTGACAGACTCCTGATGGATGACAAATGACATACAATGGACATAAGGGCATAACATAAGCTCATTTGGCTCTATGGCCAGATTAGCTAAAAATTTGTACAAATTTAATGACACTTAATTTTTTTGGTATATTGTATTGTAAACTAGTTTCCTTTGAATTCTGTATCAGGTCATGGATAACTGTTATATAACTGCAAATGACATAGACCCATATCTATTGTTGCATGGTGTGTCAGCGGATCAGGATCTACTGTGTTATGTTCTACTTGCAATTACTATCTACATAAAATTTTTGGTCAATACATGATGGATTACCTACATGAATTACTTTGAGCATATTATCTTCTTCAAGAAACACATTTTGCAACCAAAACAGTTGAAAGCAATTCCATTGCTGTGAAACTCCCCAGAGCACTTGAACCAAAAATATTGCTCATATAACTGTTATAAATTCTGTTAATTAGAGGTCCTAAATTAACAAATTTACCTGATTGCATATTATAGACTGTGGGATTCTCAAATGATAGGTGAGTTGTTTGGTAACTCCCATTTATTATTTTCCAGGTAATTTAAATGCTTTTCTAAATGGCAATGGAAATCAAAGTTCAAATGGTAAGTTTAATATATTAGTAAAGATGCACTAACTCATACATTGACTTGACTAACTTACGATTCTGTTTGGACTGTTTTTTATGTGATTCATTAGAGATTTTGATGGATGCAAACTGGAGACGGAAAAGTGTGCAACTTTATTTCTGTGTGTAATGGAACTGTCTACATATCTGTCAATAAATATTGGCGTTGTAAAAGTATATTTAATAGCAGTAATACACTGTCTGCTACTATTGCATTGCTACTCTTTTCCAGGATGCTAAGTCCTTAGTCCAAGCTAAATATTACTAATTGGAGGGCCAGAAATAATAGAACGTGATCCCAGTCTGATACCTTAGTCATATCCAACATACAAAGTATCTTCATCTTTTTCCTTGGACTCCTGTGCTCATACACATGTGTCAGGATTAAAATTTGCATTTGTTTTTGTCTTTGGGCTTTTTGTTTTGCGAAACATATCCTTTTTTCTCCCCCGTTATTGCTATTCCCAGATCTTTTTGGTGTTAAAATAATGTGGAGAGTTTTGAAATGTAATCAATCTTTCCACCTTAAGAAAATGTCCTTGGGAAGAACCTTTCAACATGGAGACAACCGTCAAGTCAGGCATTCCGTAAGGTCCATTGACTGGACAGTGTCATTAGTTCTTCAGGATGCATACCTTCTCATCCCCAACTTCCTACCCCACAGGAAATACCTCCAGTTTTGTCGCGGCCAGGAGGTATTTAAATTTTCTGCTCTTCTACACAGCTTTGCCTCTGCCCCAGAGCCTTTATCAGGCTGATTGGGGTAATAGCAGCTGACGTGAGGTCTTTAGCGGTCTGCATCTTCCAGTGTTTTGACGACTGGTTGATGCACAATGTCCTCACAGATACTCTTCTGTAGGACCTGTCCTGCTTTTGGTTGACGGTGACTTATCTGGTTCTGATCCCCAACCTAGAGAAGTCAGATTTTATTCCTTCTTTTGACTTCATGTATGTGGGGATTAATCTCCTCGTCAGTCAGGGAAATAGTTTGTGTTCCCCTAAACAAAATCACCCAAATTCTGTCCCTCATAGAAGGTCTTTTGACCAAGTCTTCGTTGTCTGTTTGCCTTTACTTCTCTCTCCTGGGAACTCTGAACACAGCTGTGGAATTAGTTCTCTTTGAGAGTTTTGTGCCTTCTCCAGTTCCTGCTCAGTTCAAACTGGAAACAGCACAAGGACCTGCTCTTGGCTCATATACTCCTGGAATCCAATTTGTATCACAACCCAAGTTGGTGGCTAGATCAGGACCAGTTTCTGACTGGAGTTCCGATTCATACACCCCTAGAAACCAACTCCTGTCTGTACACAGTTGCATCAGATTTAGGATTGGGTGCTCACCTGGAGCCAAATGGGCTAGTTCCTCAGAGATTGTGGTATCAGGAAGAATGGACCCAATATATCAAAAACCTAGAAATACAAGCAGTGTTTCTAGCCCAGCAAGGTTGCATCAACCTCATAAGGCATCGTTGTGTTATGATCGCCTCAGACAACACATTGGTTGTAGCATATCTCTGGCAACAAGGAGGTATGTATTCTCCTTCTCTATGTATCGAAGTCTGGAACCTCCTCTGCTGGGCAGTCCTGTCAGAGATCTCCCTCATAGTTTGCCACATTTAGGGCAAGACAAATATCATGGTGGACAGCCTGTCCAGACGTTGCCATGTGGTCCTGGTAGAATGATCTCTGCACCAGTCACTAGCAGAGACACTTGTATTTTTTCAGCTGTTGGGGAGACCAATAGTGGACTTGTTTGATATGAGACCAAACAGCAAGTACCCTTTTTATGTCTCCCCATTGCCAGATCAGAGGGCCAATGGTGGTTGCTTTCAGTTCGAAGTGGGATTGTCTGTACACTTATGCCTTCTTACCTTTCATAACAATCCCTCAGGTTCTTCACCAAGTCAGGACCACCACATCTCGGTTCATCCTGGTAGCCCCCTTGTGGCCACAACAATCATGGTTCAGCAATCTCCCCAAACTGTTTGTAGATAAAACCAGGAGATTACCTAAGAGGAGGGAACTGTTGTTGCAGCACAGAGGATCACTCCTACACAGCAACCCACAGATTCTTCACCTTCACACTTGGCTTATATCAAATGATAGAACTGCCAAGGCCAGTTTTCAAGCAAGGTTGCCAACTGCATTGGCCAGGCATGGAGGTCACTGTGACCTACATTGCACATTTTACTGGCTTAGGTTAAGTTTTTCCGTTAGCTCAGGACCATATTGGTTTTTTTTTTTACATCCTGTATGCATACTGTTTAACCTAGAATCATAAAACTTGGTGAGGGGATACAGCTGATGAGTACTACACCCTTATCACAAAAGTTTGTCACTGTGACCCATATTTCATACATCACTGAATTTGGTTAAATTTTGTGTTTTAACTGTTCAAGCTAGAATCAATAAACATGATGATTGTATATATCTCTATTAGTACTAACTCCTACTAAAAAAGCTCACGAGCTACATGTAACATTTTACTAGCTTAGTTTCAGTTTTTGCATTGAGCTCATGACCATATAGGTTTTTTGCATGCCATATACATACTTTTCTTTTTTAGAATTATAAACTTGGGAAGGAATATATTTTGATAAGTGCTACGCCCTGGAATAATCACCCTTCTTCCTCCTCATCTCCTTGATCCCAAGAGAGTATGGGATCTTTATCTCCTCAATCCCAGGAATGTATGGGATATTTCTGTTTCAAGAAAGTAATGCTCCGTGAGGGCAGGAATATTACAAGTCCTGCATGGCTCACATTAAGGTCCAAGGATCCCTGATGATCATTTCAATGCAGTCAATGCCAGATAGGGATTGATCCTGGGTCCCTCCCAAGGTAGGAAAAACACCAGAAAAGAGTGAGTGTCCCCCCCCTGGCTAGGATGTGAGCAGCACCCTTTCAAGGTCAGTGGCCTGGTAAAGGCACAGAAAAGGGAGAGCAGTGATCTCACTCTACACCTTCTGATGGGAGACTTGCCATCAGATCATTGTCACCTGACCGGTTGTTGACTAAGCATCAGGTTCTGGGCACCGGTCAATGGTTTCCCATCATCAGTCTGGGGACAGGGATTAGGTCAATACTCCCCTGTCTCTGTACAACTAATAAATCCTGCTGGGGATAGGGAGTTGGCATGTACCCATCTGACTAGGGAAGGGAATCATATACCCCCCCCCCCCCTTCCCTATGTTCCCTTCTAGTTCCTATGGGATGTGGGGAAGCAAATCTTCCTTCCCCTTCATGGTGCCAAGGATGCCCATGCCCTGGTCTCAAAGTAGATTTGATGTCGCAGACCTACTTTGTCTGCTTAAGTGGAGCCAAACATACCGGAAGGGGGGGGGGGCTGTTTTTTGGCAGCCTCCTTCAATCTTATGGAGGAAAATTTGTTTTCAGCTGCATTTCAGCATCTGATGGAGGCTGTAGCAAAAATGGTGAGGCATGCCTTATCCATGTCCATGGTGTTATCAGCGGAGCTGCTCCACCTCCGCAGGGATGTTGCTTTGGAGGCTTTGGGTGGTCTTGCTGGACCACACTAAAAACCCTATAAGAGCTGCTTCTCTAGAGGCAGAGATGCTCTTTGGAGGTCTCATTCCATCAGTGGCATCTCAGGATTTGAGAGACCAGCAACACTGGTCTTTTACAGCTGCTCCCATCAAAGCAGACCAAGAAGTGTGCACATATTACCACCCACTGGACCCTTCTAACAAGTTTTTCAAGTGGATGCAGTCCCAACAGTCAAGAAGCAATCCAAATTCAGACCTCCCTCTTGCCCATCCCTTGCTAGACAAGGCAGCAGGAGAGGTTAATGGAGGAGGTCCGCAGCCCCATCCCTATTCCCCAAGGAAGGAGGGGAGGCTCTAAGGACTCAAATTCTCTCCTGCCATGCATTGCTCTTCCCAGCATCCCTGTGGGTGCCCAGCTAGCCATCTTTTCAAGGGTCTGATCAAGCATCATGGTAGATGTGTGGGTCCTTTCTACCTTAAAGGAAGGATACTGGCTTTATTTCCAGGAACATCATCCACTTTCATGGATGACCATCATCTTTTACCAGTCAAAGCTGGTTCAGTTTAGGGAAGAGGTGCACACACTTCTGCAGAAACATGCAATAAAGAGGGTGGCAAATTACCAGCCTCTGGCTTTCCACTCGGATTTTCTTGGTGTCCAAGAAAGGTGGAAAGTTTTGGCTTATCGTCGATCTTTTGGCTTGGAGCAACCATTCAAGATGGAGACCATTGCCTCAGTCAGGAATACCAAAAGTCAGTGCAACTAGGTGGTCTCCAATGACACATACCTTTGCATCCACATTTTTTCTCCCCATAGGGAAATACCTCTAGATTTGCCTCAAGCAGGATGTTTTTCATTTTTAAGCTCTGCCATTTGGCCTATCCTCCACCCCCAGAGCTTTTACCAGGGTGATGAGAGTAGTTGCAGCCCACCAGAGGTCTCAAGGGATCCCCATTCTCCAGTAACAACTGGTTGATGCACAATGCCAACAGAGTCCCAAGTCTTCATTGGCTCACCTATACCTTTCATGCCTGGGGACCTTGAACCCTGCAGTGGATCTGTTTCCCTTTGAAAAACTTGACTTGCACCCTTTCCAGTTCTCCTTCTGGCAAACTGGAGACCACACAAGGATCCTCTATCAGTTTGGGTCCCTCTGGGGTCCGATTTTCATCACATCCTGAGTTGGTGTTCTAATTGGGACTAGTTTCTGACTGGAGTCCCAATTCACGCCCCCAGACCCCACTCCTATCTGTACCTTGATGCATCAGATTCAGGTTTGGGCACTCACCTGGAGCCAGAAGGCATACTTCATCAGGGTCTGTGCTCACAGGAAGAAGCTACCCTACACATAAACAACTTGGAAATGAGGGCAGTATCTTTAGCCCTACAGGGGTGTTTCAACCAATTAAAGACCATTGTGCAATGGAGTTGACAAGGAGGAACACATGCATGGAGGTTTGGAACTTTCTCCATTGGGCAGCCTCAGAGGGGATTGTTCTCTGCCTCTGCTATATTCCAGGCAAGAAGAATATTCTGGTAGACAGTCTATGGAGATGGGGGCAAGGAATGGTCCCTGCACCAATCTGTAGCAGAGTCTTTATTTGGGCTATGGGGAAGAGCATTGGTGGAATTGTTTGCAATGAGGTCTAATGACAAGCTCCTCAGCACCAGATCAGGGGGCCTGGGCATTGGATGCCTTCAGTCTGAAGTGGGTTTATCTCTTCACTTATGCCTGCCCACACTTCAGAATGATAATGCAAGTGCTCCACAAAGTATGGACCTCCTCTGCCCTGTTCATTCTGGAAGCCCCTCTGTTGCCTCAAAAGTTGTGGTTCAGCGATCTTCTCAACCTGTTGTGTAGACGAACACAGGAGACTACCTCAGAGGAAGGACCTGCAGTTGCAGCACAGGGGATCTCTTCTCCAAAGCAACCCACAGATTCTCCACCTTCATGCTTGACTCGTATCAAGCAATCAATTTGCCAGGACCAGTTTTCAAGCAAAGTATGCAACTGCATTGTTCAGGCTGGGTGGCAGTCCACTACTTCTGAGGTATACGATGAAAACTTGAGAATCTTCTGTGGTTAGTGTAGTAGGAAACGCATCGATTCTAGCTGTCCCCTTTGAGAACAGTGGCAGACTTTCTTCTCTTTCTTTTCAAGGAGAGAGAATGTTTGGTCTCCACCTTTAGGGGCAATAGGGCAGCCCTGTCTAACATAATTAATTTCTCATAGAGTCTGTCCATTGGATCGAACCCTCATCTTTCTGATCTAATTCAAGTATTTTGAACTGCAGAGACAAGTATCTTGCTCACTGATGCTGAGATGGAATCTCTCATGTGATTTGTGGGCTTCGTCAAAACCCCCGTATGAACTGTTGAGTGAAGCTTCATTTCAGGACCTTACACTTAAAACTGTCTTCTGGCTGTCCTTGGCATCTGTGAGGAGAAGGATTGAGCTTCATGCCTTGTCCATAGAAAAGGTTGTTTACAGTTCAGCGGTAATTATCAGACAATTTCTCACTTTTGCAAACCTGGGTTCCTGGCAAAGAACCAGATTTCTTCAGTAGCTCCACTCCCTATAGAGATCCCCAGTTGCAGTCGTATCTGTGCTAGGGAAGATCAGTTAGAGCTTTACGGTTTTATTTTATCACTTCAAAAGGGAGAAGAAAGGGTCGAAAGCGTCTCTTCCTACCTGTTAAGGGCTCCATGAATATTTTGGCATTCACCATCTCCAGGTGAATTGTCCTCAGTATCAAGAGAGCTTATCAGTCCCTCACTCAGAGGGACCTGTCATTCATGAGACTTAAACCCCATGAAGTCAGGGCTATCATTCTTCATTGGAGGATGTTATGAGAGCCGCATTTTGGTGGTCACATACAACTTTCTCCTCCTTTTACCGTCGGTCTTTGTCACACCAGAGCGAAGGCATTTTCTCTTGTTGGGTCCAATCGTAATGGCTCCGAAAGTGGCCCAATCTTCTGCCAGCTTACAGTAGTGAACACTCCTTCCATATGATTTATACCAGTTTCTTAAGTCTCCATCCGAACAGGCAAATTCAGGAAGGCAGTAGTGATAGGTATAGTATTACTGTTATTAAAACGCAGTGGGAGGTTGGAAATAATATTAATTATGTAATACTTACCTGTCACTATTGCAAGATTGCCTCTTTTGACTGTGCTCTGGTGTCTTAACTTTAGGTCCTTGTCAAAGATAAAGTGTAATTTGCATGGGTCAGTGACATAGGAGTCAGACTGGGTCTGTCTTCTTTCTGTTTTCTTCCTATTCTATGTATTCTAGAACTTTCCATATAATGGAAGGATGGAATTATGAGGTTGGATAAGGGGACTTGTGTCCCGGAAGAGATAAGCAAAGCATTAGTGACAGATAAGTATTATATAATTAAAATTAGTTTTTACTCCACCCAAAAGCTACATTTATTGGGTGTTTATGTCCTAATTATGAAACTTTATAATTGGATGCATCTGTTAGTATTATACCCTTACTACAAAAAAAGTCACTCTGACCCACATTTTATGCTTTACTAACATAGGTTAAGTATTTTGTGTTTAGATCATGATGACACATTTTTCCATGCAATCAACATCCTTGCCAACACAGAAGGCCATTCTGGCCAGTACAGTTGGAAGTAGGAATAAATATGTTTATTCAGTGGTACACTTTCATAATAATGACTATACATTATATATTGTGATAGGTTACCCACAGCAGGTACAGTGTATTGTACAGGTGGACCAGTATAGGACTTAGATGAGTGGACTGCATGCTTTTCATGTATGGCTTCCACAGTAGTGGTTAATCAAAGTAATTACTGATGCATAAAGTATGCTTCTGACACTGGTTGACACTCAAAGTTTACTCAAAGCCTGTGACTTTCATCTAGTAAAATTGGGTTCTATGGGTGGACAATAATAATAGCTTCTGAAGCAGAGTTAAAGAAATATGACTTCATAAAGAAAGAAAACAAAAACAAAATTAATCACTGGGTTTTAGCTCACCTGGCCATATGGCCAAGTGAACCACTTCTAACCAGTTTTAACCACAGTTGGAACAGAGCATTCTGGCATGAAGAGCTTTGACATTTTTATGAATGATGCTGATCCTCCATCAAATATGGCAATGGTTACAAAATATAGGAAAACTCTTTGAACAGCATTGCAAAAAAAACTACCTCATTTTAGACTGTGTCAGATGATTGAATTCTTTTCTGTAATAGTAATTGAAACTAAATTCACAATCTGTTTCTCATTGATCAGTGATCCCCAAGTTCCTGAAGCACCTTATTTAGGTTTCAGCACATGAGAGAACATTTCTAAGGGTCCTAGTATGTAGTACATTCATAGTTCAGACCTACCGTATATACTCGTGTATAAGCCAGGTCCAAATGCAAACAACATAATGCACCAGCAAACTGCATAGATCCAGATCTGCCGGCACATTATGCGATGGCAGATCTGGATCTATGCAGTTTGCAGTTGGTATTGGCTTATACGTGAGTATATCGGTATGTGGAACAGAGACATTCTTAGGAGTCATCTGTAATTGGTCACATTTCAAGCCATGTTAACATTAATAGATATCATCTTAGCCCGTTATATAATCATCCACTGCCTTGCATGAGCTGTATTATGAGCCATGGTGACTGCTTGAAACAGGATTAATTTGGAGTGGGTTACTACTAACCACTAATTGTTTTATTCCAAAAGACAAGGTGTTGAAATACTTGCAGGAATTAATGTTTGCAAAATTGTCTGTATAGTAACATCCAAGGTGTTCAAGAGAGGACAACTTTATTTCCTGGTTAGAATCAACAGCGAACAGTTCTGGAAATATGCACATAAGAAACTATTGAGTGACAGGCTTACAGAGGAATAAATCAATAAATACAAAACTAAATAAATTTTAAATATATTTGGAAATGAAAATTCTTCACAAGCTATGTGCAGATATTGCTTTGATTACCTCCATTTTATATCATTATCAGGAACAGCGTTTTTCAGAAGACTCAATCTGTGAACAATACATTTTTATAAAATATTTGTTCAGCACTGCAATTTTTAATTTCATAATGTGAATAGTGCATTCTGTTGTAGATGATACAATTATATTTCTGTATGTCGACCATGGTAAAGACCATTTTTATTAATATATTAAATCAATTAAAATATATTTGCAAATGAAAATTACATTCACACTTTAGTTCTCACTCAATTCTCCCTCAAACTTGCTCATTTCTCCCTCAAACTTGCTCAATTCTTCCTCAAACTTGCTCATTTCTCCCTCAAACTTACTCATTTCTCCCTCAAACTCACTCAATTCTCCCTCAAACTTGCTCATTTCTCCCTTTTTTATCTGGAGAGTGAAGTCACTTCTCCCAATTTATTTTATCCTAGTTTGAGCACTGGCTATCAGAAAAAAAACAAAAACTTTTGGTGCTTTGTAAAATTGCTTGAATAAACCTTCTTTTCTTTTTTTTTTCTTCTTATATGCCCTGCTGATATGAAATTGTCAACAAATACAAAACAATAGATGATACTCATCTGACTAAAGCCATGCTTTGTGCTTTGCTTGTTATGATAATATTGTCACATGCAATCTTATTATAAGTGATGTAATTCAATTAAAAATGACACTTTATCTATTTATTTATTCCACATGATGTAGGTCCTGGGTGTGGTTTATGGACTCTATGGTTTTTCTGCACAAATGTCAATGTGCAAAATTATTAATTATCTGATCAGTGACATGTTTACGTTTCCATTTAAGATGGGACCTTTTTGAGAAGTTTGTGTTAGTTCTCCTGAACAAACTTTGTTACTGGCTTTTTTATGTTAAATTACAAATAAACAAGTTACTACTGAAAAATAAGTGCAAAAGCATATTTGAATGGAGTTTGTAGAAAACACATATTAGCAATTTTATGTTGATTCATTCATTTATGAGTATAACTAAGAAATGGGGTCGAGGGGGTGGAGGAGTTTCTAATTATCACAGTATTTCAGTATTCTTAACTCACCATTCCATATTTTACATAATATTCCCACTATTTGCTTAAACAATTATTATTTGGGTAAATGTTGGGATGTTAAAGCTCATCATAATAAGCAAACACCAATGATGTCATAAATGATGTCCCTGCCACATAAATGTAGAGTTAGCTCCCTTTACATATGTCAGGAGCTCTCCACTGAGAAGGTTAATTTTCTCTTCCAAATGGTCACGCTGAATAAAGCACATGCACAATTCTTTTTGTTGAGCCCATTTAAGTGAGTCACATTGGTACCACTAGCATTGTACTAGCATTGTCCAGCAAAGCATTGTCTATAGTTCGTTAAGGTTTTGGTTAAAATTTTTCATTTTCCATGATGGATTTTGTTAATAATTGCAATTAATCAATATCAAGCTAAGACAATTCATTTTGTTACATACTTGCTTGCTTCTTTTACAGTCAGAGAAAATGTATGTTAAGGTTTGGGATTTTATTCATACTTGGGATGAATCATTATGCGCTAATACATTTCATTCTGTGATATGTTCACTTACCCTTTTTACTTTTGAGTCAAGGTCACAGATAATTTGCATTAAGATTTTATTAAATTGTTTTTCATTTGTTTATATTTCCTTCACCCTTTGATGTATTTTCTTCATACTTGGGATAAATCATTATGAAGTTAAGACAATTCTATTCTATTCAAAAGGTGAGACAGTTCCTCAGAATGCTTGTAGAGTATTATTGACCCCCCAGAAAATAAATATATTATCTCCCATCTCAGAGAAAAATGCAAGACATGGCAATATTGATTTTGTGCAATCCAATAGCCCTGAAAAAGGTGAGAGACAGAGTTCAGCAGAATCCTTGTTGAGTAAAACTGCCAAAATTGTAGAGAAGACTTTTAGCAAACTTTACTATAATACCTTTGCATAGTATGATGTTATGATTATAATGGTATTTCACAAGTAGAATACTAAAAATAGGGAATGATTTTATGAAATGCCTTGTCAGTGGTGTCAAGTGATTCATTTTTTCATTAGATGTCTCCATTTTTCAGGCAATTTCAATGTATCTGGGTTCGATCTTCATCACTTGGACACATTAAAGGAGAGCGTCAGGTTAGCCGGTACTGGCTCATATGATTTGGCTAGCATTGACATCTCTCAATTTCAAGGTGAGTAATTTTAAATTTGCAAAGGTTATGCAATACAGACATAATAATTTTCCAAATAGATTCAGAATCAGAGGGTCTGGTTCATTCATTAAAGTAACCAGAGGAAATACTGGAAGAGTTGCTTCCCTTTCCAATCTGTCGATGTTGTCCAACCTTGTAAAATCCATGAATTTGAAGGGTAGCCTTGAAGATCTCAAAAAAGTTTTTGAATATGTTGAATTTAGTCCTTGAAATTTGTTAAAATTTATTTGAGGAAATGCACAACATTAAAACTAAATAAAATATATCACTTTTTAAATTCAGAGTTTTTTTAATTTATGTATTTTCCAAAAGTTAATAAATAGGGTACAGACAACTAATTCAATTCTCATAGACCATAATGTTACTGCATTGTCAAACTACTATATTTTTGTTGTAAGACTGGCAAAACATGCTCACGGTCTTTGCATGATCTATCCAAGACGAAACTTTGAACATGATCAAAATGATATGCTGTGCAGCTCATTTTTGAGAAGAATTCCCTTGTAGGTGCCCACTATCAAAATCTAGCTTGGTGAGGTGTCCTCGTTTACATCCCTTAGTACCTGTGTGGCAACAGCATTAAAATGAAAATATTGCATACAATTTACCCATAAGTAGGCTTCTGTTGAAAAATTACCTTAATATTTGGCAGTAATTATTTTCAGCCATACAGTGTCCTTCATTCTTATAAATGCAGTATAATATACCATCACACATAGGTTGTTTGCATAACTCGTATAATAATAGGTTCCCTTTGATAAAATAAAATGGAATGGATCAAATGACACATGACACCAGTAGTTACCAGATGGAATAGTGTCCCATTTCTGCATGACAGGCTAATCACATTTGCAGATGGATGATTCCAAGTTAGTTGTAGTTATGTTTTTTCTTCTACATTTTTACCTTATTTATGCAACAAGAAAAAATACATGTCGAGAAAGTTCAATTTTCGTTTTTATAAAATACTCTTAAAAACTTTTTGAAGTCTTTGTAAAGTCCTCAAGAAAAAAAGCTCTCCAGATTTGTACACTATGCAAACCAAGGTTCTGTAGCACCCAAAGTGAAAATTCAAGGTAGGGTTATGTTTTCTTTGCAATTAAGGACACTATGCAGTTAAATTGTGGAAAAGGTTCTGTATTTGGCATTCTGGATCATTCCCTTCCCTGGCAGGGACTGAAAATTCCTTGATCCTGAAATTGGGGACTCATAATTTAGAACTTGGAAGTCAGCTATTTTCTCCACAACAAAGTCAACTGGACATGTTTGACTATGAATATGAACGTGGTTTACAAAAGACCAGTCAAGATTTACCTGTACATAAACAAAATGAATCTTTGAAAGTGATTCATTGTTTTACCTATAAGAAGTTATGTGCCATGTATGAACTAAATTCAGAACATCCTTGTCTCTTTCTGATGTGAGTTGAATAACTTGGCCCTCTGAAAGAGACTTGAAGGTAATTGTAGTGATACTTCCCAATTTGGTAAGTTTTTAGCAGACAAACATCCAGCTTGAAGTGAAGAAGAACAGATTATTCCAAAGACTGATAAGTGTTGGAAATAACACTAATGATGTTTCAACAATCAATGAAATACCTGCACTTTTCATTTTTAATGTTATTCCTGTAATCATTCAGTTTCAGTGGCCTGAAACGATTGCTTATGTTGCTGTAAGTGATGACACGTCATCTATTCATTGTGATGTTACGAAGTTATAATGATGTAATAACAACCATGGGCTTGAGAGCAGTTCAAAATGGCCATTATTTACAGCCGAGGTTTTTTCTAGAGCTCATTTTTCGATTCAGCTTATGAAATGGCAGGAAAATAGCAATCTGTGTCAAGCAGTTTAGTTCAACATGTGATCAGGAAATTCCCTGATGACTCATGCTTGTTACCACTGTGGAGTCCATATTTCTGATCTGATTTCAATAAAACCTGGAATATGGGTTTATATCATCAAAATCTCGGACAAGTTTGATAACGATTGAGATCCATATATATTAATGAGGTGATCTGGATTGATTGACCTTGTTACTATTTTGAAGGCCATATTTCTGATCTGATTTTGATCAAACTTGGAATATATGCTTATATCAGTAAGGATTCAGATGAGTTCAATAATGAGTGAGAGTCATGCATACTAATCAGGTGATCAAGTATCTAATCGGCTGAGTATGTTACCACTCTGGAGGCCTCATTTCTGATTCAGATTTATTGAAACTTGGAATATATGCTTATATCATTAAGATCTTGACAAGTTCTGTAATGAGCAAGATCCATGCATACTATTTAGGTGATCTTGTATCTGATTTGCTGAGCTTGTTTTTCTGATCTGATTTTGATCTAACTTGAAATATGAACTTATATCATCAAGATCTTGGATGGACTCAGTAATGAGTGAGATTCATGTATATTAATGAGGTGATCTTGCATGTGACTGGCTGACCTTGTTATCTGGAGGCCATATTTCTATTCTGGTTTTGATGAAACTTGGAACATATTTTTACATCATCAAGATCTTGTACAAGTTCGATAGTGAGCAAGATGCACACATAATAATAAGTTGATCTTGCATATGATTGGCTGAGCTTGTTACCACTCTGGAGATCATATTTCTGATCCCATTTTGATCAGACTTGACATATGGGCTTATATCATCAAGATCTTGGCTGGGTTCCATAATGAGTGAGATCCATGCATATTATTAATCTAATCTTGGACCTTATTGGCTGAACTTGTTACCACTCTTGAAGCCATTTTTGTAATCCGATTTTGATCAAACTAGAAACAGATGCTAATATCATCAAGATCTTGGACTGTGTCAGAAATGAGTGAGAGCCATGCATATTTATGAGGTGATATTGCATGTGATTGGCTGAACTAATTACCACTCTGGAAGTCATAATTCTGAACCAACTTTGATAAAAATAGGAATATGGGCTTATATCATCAAGATCTTGGGGAGTTTCAGAAGTAAGTGGAATCCACACATATTAATTAAGTGTTCTTGCATCTGATTAATGGATTGACCTTTTTACCATTCATGCAGCCATATTTTTGATCTGTTAGGTTTATTATCATCACAATCTGGATGATTTCAGTTATGAGCAAGAGACTGCATATTATTTATGCCTTTATCATTAGAAATTTTTTTTATCAGATGTAGTAAAAAAAAAAGTAAAATCAACATGATAGAAAGTTTGGGAGATAGTTTACATAGAACATGTTCTTACAATACTAAAGAGACCTGTTTAGTGAAATGGTCAGCTGTTAAGTTATGTGAGCTAAGTGTGCAATATCAGGCCCACTTGGGCCGTTTGTTATTACATGACCTCATGACACTGATAAAGATGAACCTTCTATGATTCTTATTTTTTTTCAGGCCTGATGGAAACAATAAAAAGTGGAGACCAGATGAACTGGGCTTTGAACCCTGAACAGTTTCAGGACCTGGCATCATCACTAAATAATTTCTTTGCCCAAGTAAATAGTCACAGCAACAGTCAGCAGATTGACCCACTAACAGGTAAATATATACTACCTGTTCAAGTCATATTTACCTCTCCTTGAGAAAGGTTTTTGCCATCTTTAGGGTAAACTTGCATTGTTTTGTAATGGAAAAAAAAGTTCATCCCATATCATGAGATAGCACCACAGATATTATTTGATATTGTGTATATATATTTGGCAATACATTTGCAACACTATGTTTGATGTAATATCTGCACATGCCTTAATAAATGCACACCCATGTTTTTGTCAGAACTTTAAAAAAATAATTCTTTACTGAGCACACATTTCTCGTTCCAACCCAGTCTCACAGGAGGGAAATGGCTGCTAAAACCCACCAAGAATATCGTGATTTTCTTGGAAATTTACTGCTATGTATATCTCATGTCTCATTACTACTTAGTCTGTTAAATCAGTCTCAAAATCAAATCTTCTGTATATTTTATTCATTGTGATCATATTGGAAGAGACAATGTACCGCCATAGTGGAGAGCTCCCAACATAGACAAAGTGAGCTAACTCTTTTACTATGTACATACACCTGTTGGGGACATTGTTTATGATATTGTCAGATTGCACTTGTTATGATGAACGCAAGCCTCACAAAATGTAACCAAAAATACAAATTTCTAAGTGTGCAAAGCAGTATTATGATGAATACAGTAGGATTCCAGAAACCATACATTTTCTTTTTCTAGAAGCAGATGAACATTGGATGAACAATACAATGGCAGACAGTGATTTAGATGGAGTAAATATGGAAAGATTATTATATGAAAAATACCTTATATACTCACTCATAAGTCAGATCCAACTGCAAATTTCACAAAACCAGATCTGTGTCTATGCAGTTTGTTAGGCCTGGTCAGTAGAACAAACAAGATAAACCATGATCTACTTGCATATTTTGTGCTGACAGATCTGGGTGTATGTTGCTTGCAGTTGGACCTGACTTCTAAGCTAGCATATACGGTATGTTTGTCTTAAAATCCAAGGATATGACTAAGTACAACAAGAGTTTCCTAGCCATTATCATGACCATAGTGTTGGTCATGTCCATCTGTAGTTAGATCTGTTTGTGCATCTGTGCATCAGAAATGTGTGTACACAACCACTCTCTCAGCATTTGGTAGACAACATAATCGTGATTTTTCCAGTGTTGCCTCCATTTTAATAAAGCTCCACTGAAAGAGCATCCTTGTTCTGGGTACACACTTCTAGAGGATTTTTTTTTTTTTTTTGACATTGTTAAAGGCATGCAGAGTTACCCTTTTCCATCCGTTTTATGTCTCCGTGTCCCTAACACCTTGTTGTCCTTGGCCTTTTTGAAGAAAAGTTGGTTACATAGTATCTACATTTCTGGTCATCTGTCACACTTTTGTTTAACTCTATAACTTTAAAGTCATTTGAGATTAAGGCATGAAACTTGATATACTTATACATCATCACAAGAAGGTGTGTCACATATCACATTGGGGTACTATCTTGAAGGTCAAGGTTACAGCCTAGTAGTGTACATTTTCAATCGTGCTTTCCCTTCAGTCTATAACTTTAAAGCTATTTGAGATTAAGAGGTGAAACTTAGTATACTTATACATCATCCCTAGAAGGTGTGTGATGTACCACATTGGGGGTCATGTCTTCAAAGTCAAGATCACACATCAATACTTTACATTTCCATCACACTTTTCCTTCTGCTCTATAACTTTAAAACCATTTGAGATTAAGGGATGGAAGTTAGTATACTTAAACATCATCACTAGACTGGTGTGCCACATACCACATTTGGGGTGCTATCATCAAGGTCAAGGCTATGGCTCAGTATGTTATGGTTTGATAGCATGTTCCCTTCAGCTGTATGATTTTAAAGCAATTTGAGTTTAAGGGATGAAACTAGAAGATGTGTCATATACCATATTGGGCGTGCTATCTTCAAGGTCGAGGTCTTAGCCCAGTATTTTACATTTGAGATTAAAGGATGCAGCTTGGTATACATATATGTCATCATTAACAGGTGTATTGTGTACCACATTGGGGGTCTTGTCTTCACAGTAAATGTCCTGGTGTTATGTGTTGAATTTTTCTATTACTCTTTCCATTCCACCCTCTAATTTTAGATCCATTTGAGATGAAAGGATGAAACTTAATATAACTTTATATTATCATGAAAAGGTGTGTCGTATACCACATTGGGGGTCCTATCTTCAAGGTCAAGCTCACAGCTCAGTATTATAGGTGTTAGTCTCATTAGCCCGTTTAGGAGCCATGATATTTCAGTGGTTAGCTTGCTGGACTCGCATCAGAAGGGGTGCGGGCTTGAATTCCACCATTGGATAAGCCTGGATCGGCTATCATAGTTTGTCCTTGGGCAAGGCACTCTACTCCAATTGCATCTGCACTCAATAACTTACTTGCATTGCTTGGCTGCAAAACACCAAACATTAAACACATTTGCCCTTCAGCTTTTAACTTAACAGCTTTTTAAGATAAATAGATGAAGCTTGGTATACTTATATATTGTCACTAGATGATGTGTTGCATTGCATGTTCGAGGTCTTATCTTCAAAGTCAAGGTCACAGGTCAATATTTGTTTCTGCTTTGTATCAAAGTAGCTGTTTGAGATTCAGGGATGAACCATGGTATACTTACACTTCTCAGTTGATGGCATCTAGTGTATCAAGTCCGGGTTTTATCTTCGAGGTCAAGGTCATTGTCTGATATCTATCTTTCCATTAGCACAAGTTTGTTATTGCTACTTGTCCTAAACTACTTGGAGGATTGCCATGAAACTTTACACACACATTCATCCAAAGATCAAGTTGGTCCTAAATGAAAATGGTGCTGCTCAGACATCCAATATGGCCACCACAGCAGCCATCTAGAAAATCTGATCACTATTCCTCCTGATCGAATGTTCATATTAACATGGGGGTTTCACTAAAAGACTTTTTATAATGTCTAGTATTTCCTAAATGAAAATGGTGTCGATCTGACAAACAATATGGCCACCGTGGCAGTCATCTTGACAATTGTTATTGCTTCTCTTCTGAACAGAAAGTCATATCGACCATAGGGTTTTCACCAGAAGACTTCTTATGATGTCTAGTTGGTCATAAATGAAAATGATTCTGCTCATTTCTCCAATATGTCTACCACAGTGGCCATCTTGAAAATCTTGTCATCGCTACTCATTGGATGGTCATATCAAATGAGATTTTTATTATTGCTTCTGCTCCCGATAAATGATCATATAGACATGGGGTTTTCACCAAAAGACTTCTTATGGTATCTAGTTGGCCCTAAATAAACATGGGGTTGATCTTAATATCCAATATGGCTGCTACGATGGCCATCTTGAAAATCTTGTAATTGATACTCCTCTGAATGGATGGTCATATCCACATGGGGTTTTCACCAAAAGACTTCTTATGAGGACTAGTTAGTCCTAAATAGAAATGGTGCCAATCTTACATCTAATATGGCTGCCCAGAGGCCATCTTGAAAATCGTGTTATTGCTCCAGATATCAGAGATGATTTCAGCCCTCAGCAGTTAAAAATGGTGTTATCTACGATTCCTGAAAATTCTGTTTGCCAGGAGAGGGTCAGTCCCTTCAAGGGACTTTTGTTTCTGACTTAATGCCTTTTAGGTCTTTTAGCTTAATGCAGTGTGTGACAGACACACTCTCGTTAGTGCAGCTAGTCCCATTGTTTTTGATGTATTGCCATGAAACCTGTTAAATGTTATGGTCGTCACCTGAAGATGCGCATATTGAAAAATCACTTTGCTGCCACACTTATGGTATGGCCCTGCAT
The DNA here is from genome assembly GCA_029931535.1 of Margaritifera margaritifera. Classification (NCBI taxonomy): domain Eukaryota; kingdom Metazoa; phylum Mollusca; class Bivalvia; order Unionida; family Margaritiferidae; genus Margaritifera; species Margaritifera margaritifera. The sequence continues at coordinate 248,293 of JAQPZY010000833.1, forward strand.
CCACCATGTGTGGTCAGTCAGCCATTGTGTGTCGTCCATCCATCAGCAATTGCTTGTTACCACTCAAAGGTTCATATTACTGATCCGATTGTGACCAAACTTGGAATATGGGCTTATATTATCAATATCTAATCAGAGTTTGATAATGAGCAAGATGCATGCATATTAATTAGGTGATCTTGCATCTGATTGACTGAAATTGTTACCACTCTGGAGGTCATATTTCTGATCCAATTTTGATCAGATTTGTAATATATGCTAATGTCATTAAGATCTCAGAAGAGTTTGATAATAAGCAAGATCCATGCGTACTATTTAGGTGATCTTGCATCTGATTCACTGAGCTTTTTATGCCTCAGGAAGACATATTTTTAATCGATCTTGATATATGACCTAATATCATGATCTTAGATGAATTCAGAAATAAGCGAGATCCATGCATATTGATGAAGTAATCTTGTATCTGATTGTCTGACCTTGTAATCATTCTGCAAGCCATGTTGTTTTTTAACCAGTTTTGATCAAACTTGGAATATATGCTCATACTATCAAGATCTTGGACAAGTTTGATAACAAGTGAGATGCATGCATATTAGTAAGATGATCTTGCATCAGTTTGGTTGGTCTTGTTACCACTCAGGAAGCCATATTTCTGATCTGATTTTAATCAGAAACTTGAAATTTGGGTTTATATCATGAAGATCTTGGTTGGATTCAATAATGAGTGAGATCCACACATATTAATGAGGTGATCTTGCATTTGTTTGACTGAGCCTGTCAACACTCAAAGCCATATTTCTGATCCAATTTTGATCAGTCATGGAATATATGCATATATCCTCAAGCTCTTTGATGACTTCAGTAATGAGTGAGATCCACACATACTAATAAAGTGAACTTGCATTTTTTCATGGATTGCTGTAAAACTTTGTACATTTATGGTCATCATTTAAAGATGCACATCTTGACAAATCTTTATACTTCCATATTATTTTGGTAAGTGTTATTGCCCATTTGGCATACAGCTGGATTCAGTGTATGACAGAATTTTGTTAATGCAACAACTCTTACATTTTTTAGGGGATTGCTATGAAACTTGGTACATATTATGGTCATCACTGGAAAATATACATGTTGACAAAACATTGTACTTGCACTATTTTCAGAAGAGTATTTTGTTTTCTTCTGTAGGCTCATTTTATTGAAGGTAGGGGTGCGATGCGGGAGGGGTGAGGGTATATTTATGTGAGACAATTGCTCACCATTCCTCTAATTTTTTTTTATAACTTTGTATAGTTTTAAAAACTGAGCTGTGTTATTTGGAAGTGAGCAGACCTCAAAATAAGTATCTGACCAGCTGAGGAGTCCTTAACACTAAGCATCAATTTTTGACCTTTAGTGATTTTAAAAAAAATTTGTAAGGTTCCAGATCACTCATATCATGAAGTTTCTGATAGAATGGCATCGTTAAAATAAGACGCACTACCAAGAAATTTCACAGCCAAGTTCTCCAAGTATGCTCAGCACATCCACTATATGAAGAGGAGGTTGTGTGGAGTTTATTGCCTTTAGTGAAAATATCAATGCTGTGCAAGATATCGAATACAAGATTTGGTTATCTTAGTTAGCAAATCTCAACTGGCCAGTTTATATAGTTGCTAAAAATCTAATAAGTACAAAATCATGGTGTCTTAATATTGTGAAAATGCTAAAACAAGGTTGGAGACCATAGCTTTGAAATTTCTTAGTAGTGTGTCTTATTTTAACGACTTTAAGCTTTTGGAAACTTCCAGATTTGAGTTATCTGGAATCCTATTGTTTTGTAATGGCATGGACCTTAACACTAACATCAGGCATCCAAAACAAGAGGTTAAAGGTCAACAACATTCAGCACAATGGTGTCCTCAGCTTGCCCATGATTGTTTCTAGAAGTCTGGTCTTAGCTTTAAAGCTTCCATTCTTGTTCTACACATGCAACAGGTAGTTTGAAAACCATGTCTTTAATTGCAGGTCAGATTCAAGAGTCCTTGACAATGAATAATCTGACAGGTACAAATTGTATGGAAATAAAGACAGAACGCAGCCCTGTTCCATCAAGTGGGATGACAACACCTAGTCCACAAATCAGTCCTAGTGCAAGGGTAAACTTGTTACATATATTAGACAGGTGGTTTAGATGTGCTTTTTGATTTTCACAATTCTGCAATTGCAGTATTTTCAAAGTTTTCTCATTGTCCATCCATCTATTATTATCCAGACTTGTTACTCAGGCAAAACTCCAAAAGTGTTCAAGACATCTCAGTGAAAGTTAGTACACATATTAGACTAGTGGTGTAGATGTACCTTTTGCTATTCACAATTGTTCTGTGTTAATATTTTTAATGATTTTGCCCATTCGTTCCTCCATCCATCGATCCATCCATCACACTTTGATTCTGGAAATAAAACTGCAAAACCATACCAGATATTTCTATGAGGCTTGGTACACTTATTAGACAAGTGGTCTAGATGGCCCTTTTGCTATTCACACATTTTTCAGTAATCAATATTTTTTATGTTTTTCTCCATTTGTCTTTCTGTCCATCCATCCATTATTCACATTTTCATTTCCAAGACAAAACTCCAAAAACCGTTTAGGATATCTCGGTAACTGGTATATTTATTGGACTAGTGGTGTTGATGTGCCTTTTTGCTTTTCACAATTCTCCATTTTGTAATATTTTGAACATTTTCATACATTTGTCTGTTCATCCATCCATCCATCATTCACACTTTTGTTTTGAGAGCAGAATTTTATAATTATTCAGGATATCTCAAACCTTATAAATATATTAGACTCATGGTCTCGGGTATGCCTTTTGCTATCAGGAATTCCTCAGTTTCAGTATTTTTTATGTTTTTGTTCGTCAGTCCATCCATGTTTCTTTCAGGAGCAAACTCCCAAAACCATTTAGTATATCCCTACAACACTTGGTATACATATATCACACTAGTTATTTAGATGTGTCTTTTGCTTTTAAGAAATCATCAACTCAAGTATCATTTTGGTTGGGCCTGGATATTAGATGACTCCATCTTCTTGTTTCACTTATAACTAGTCAAACCTGTCGCTGTCTACCCTAATGATAAAAACTGCCTCACTTTCAAATTTGACATAGTGACACCTTTGAGTTACACTATCAACGTGACTGGAGTATGGTGAGTAAAGAGAGATAAGAAATGTTTGCACATCAATTCGTATGATAGTCCTTTATCAAAACAATGCCTTCCACATGAAGCAAAAAACTGAGTGGTCACTGCTGTAGATACGCGCCAATGACCACTTAAGGCAGGGAAAAACAATTGTTTGGTTAGGAAACACCTGACCGTTGATCGTGAAAGGCATTTGACCATTACATACAGGGCATTTATATAGGACATCTGACAGAGGAAATTAGAATGGCCATTGTGAACAGGTGACCACTGAGTAAAGGTGACCATCAGGACAGGTTTGACTGTATATGATAATTGATGGGACTACATCATGATGAACTACATTAGAAATAAAAGAAGTTATTAAGACAATCCAACAAGATTCATTGAAACATTTGCCATTGATCAACCACAATCAGCAGAAGCATTGAAAACTCATCAGTATCATCTGCTAATAAAAGGGCTAATAAAGAAAGATTGGAAGAACATCCTATTTTTATCCTCCAGGTATGGAATATTGGGGATATACAGTACATGCATCATGGATTATGGATTGTTCACTCAGTTTGGTGGAATGGACATGGGCAAGGTGTTAAGTTTCCACTATGAATAGTGGATGTCCAATGCGTGTGGTGGATTTCCCCTATGTCTAGTGGACATCCACTAAATCATGGATTTTATTGCAGCCATATTGGGCTTTATGGCACCCCATGCTGATTTTATTGTATTCATTCCACAAGTTGACACACTAAACAAACAGATGGAAGAAACCCCGTTGCTGTAAACTAGACCATGGCAGGTGTAAATTTCATACCTTTATTTGTACAAACTATACAGTGGTAACATTTCTTGTGGTATTTATCAGTGGCCTAGCTACGGATACATACAGACAAATGCACGAGGTTTTAAATTTCTTGGTTATCCTCTCAGAAAAATTGCCTAGCTACAACGTACATCCCTGTTGATTGATTACATGTTCATGTACCTGTTACCATGTACACATGCAGAAATTTACATACTGTTTTGCATCAGGCGGTAACTTTAATGTTCGTTCTCAACAAATGATATTTCATAAAAGTGCTTCTTGTACTGGTTATAGTCATAGTTTCCCTTTAATGTTCATACTGTTTCCAAAATCTCCTTTAAACAAATTATTGAAAGCAGTATACAAATAAAAACAAAAAGCCCCATCTTATCACAAATGCATAAGACGTTCATGTAAGATAGATTTCATTTATTGCATTCATCCTTTAGATAAGATTGAAAACAAGTTTATATAAAGTAAACAGCTTCATTAAATTTATCATATTGAATAAATGTCAGAGACACTTGTGGTAATAAAAATTTTTGAAAATGAAGATAAACTTTAAGACTGATAATTATAACCAATAGCGTTTGCAAACAAATGCTGTACTATTTACATGTAAAGCATACATGCACGATGAAGCACAAGGGATATAATGGCATGTGTTATAATTCTTTATTAAGTTTATTCGGTAAGAATAACGTGGCATTGTATATTGACATAATACAACAAGATATGTGAGCTATGCTAGAAAATGCTCTTCTGTAGCTTTATATGTAGACTTAGAAAATGACATTGATTATTTGTGAGTATGACAATTTTTAAATGCGCCAAATTTGTCTACACTGTAATCAAGGCTACTTTCAATCAGTGCCTGTTCATCCCAAAAACGAAGTGATTTTCATGAAAAAGATTACTTTGTCACTTTTTTGGTGAATCTATCATCAAGCACCAGCCAAGGAGTGACATTTTTACTTTGAAGTCATCCGATACTCTTGTTAAAAATGGTAAGTCAGAAAGGCGTTGAGCTTCGATGTAATTTTTAGTACTGATGTTTCAAAAGAAAGATTAACTTCTGAATGAAAATATTTTTTGTTGTTGGTGGAAAAAAATGAATTTTGGACTTGTAATATCGATTGAGAAATGCATTGAGGCTAAGTTGTGATATTTTTGCATAAAATTGGTTTCTAGCGGTATATGAAACAAACCATATAACATTTTTATTCTCCCCATTAATCTTTCAATGCAGTACATATAATATAAGTCTATCACAGCAGCTATGACATGTTTATAAAAGCTCTATTACACCACAGGCTTGGTTTTTTTTAAAAATGCATCTTTCTTTGTAATAAAATGTATTTATTATATGGAAAAATGAGAGAGAGAGAGAGAGAGATTATGCACCATAATTTTCGATCGACATTACACATAGCTTTTATCGCTAACTCAGAAACAGGCAATGATCATTAGAGAATAAGCATTTTTTAAATGTTTTGCAATTATCTTCAATTTAGAATTTCTCTACTGAAAAAAAATTAAAAATAAAATTTTTGTACCGCTTTTTATTCAGAATAAGTAAATAAGTAAATTGCAGCTTGGCAATTCATTTTGTATTTAAAAAGAATTTATATAATTAATTGGATTATTAACCTGCTATTAGTGTGTTTTTCTTACTTTCTTATTATTAGAGTTTGATTTTGCAGGTAAATCTGGTCATAATTAACATATATGAAGCTTCTTAAATTTTAATAGATTGAAAGTCAAATCAGCCAGCATTACTGCAATAACCAAACTGAACACAGTGACAATATTCAAGATGACCTTAGAATTAATATGAAAGGCTCACAATAAACAGGAAATAATAGGGATTTACAACCATTGAAGCCAAAACTTATTCCACCTCCATTTAGGAGTAGATAAAGAAGTTCTACCAGGAATAACTGTTTAAAGCCATTAAAAATATGAAGCCATGTATTAATAGCAATCAGTTCAATTAGAGATAGATTTTATAGCCTTGGCAAACACATGGCTTAGCAGTTTCAGGTGATATACAAGGCATTGTTGATCGATATGATGTGTTCAGCTTATGCATAATACAGTACAAGTTGAACGAGGAAGAACAAAGTATGAATAAGAAGAAATTCCACTTACGATATAAAACTAAAACTAAAGCGACATACAAAAATAGAGGCTATTTCTGGTACAGACAATACAGTTGTATCTACCACAGATACCCATTGCAAAAGATGATGATGATATGATGGATGTCCTGAAGAAATTAACTGCTACTGCATTATGGGAAAAATAAAAAAAACATTTTTTTACCCATTTGCACATATTAACTGGCTCCACCTTCTTTGAGAATACTAGACATGTATATTTGTGTCGCAAGTACTAAACAGAGGCTGGACTAGTAGAGGTTGTATTTTGGATAGTGCTGTGTATATTTTATTGTATGGGAACATGTTGAGCAAACAACTTAAAAGTGACTTGGGGAATCACAGTATTTCCCGCATTTTTTATTTTAATAGAATGAAACCATCATCACATGATTCATAAAGTCTGCATAAAAACAGTAGGTCTATGGTGAAAGTTAACACATGTCTAGTTTTTTAGAAAACTAGATGTGCATATTTGGGTTGCAGGTACTAAACAGAGGCTGGACTAGTAGAGGTTGTATTTTGGATAGCGCTGTGCATATTTTATTGTGTGGGAACATGTTAAGCAAACAATTTAAAAGTGACTGGGGGAATGAAAAAATCAATCACAGTATTTCCCACATTTTTAATTTTAATAATGGAATGAAACATGCTAATACTTATGTGTGATTTCTTTTTCCTTTTGTTTGTTTAAAAGGAGCATCTCCCCCCCCCCCCTTCTCACTCTCTCTACCTCTCTCTCATTAAAATTACTATCATTAAACTTTTTATATTTTGTGAAGCGCCTAAATATTCTCAGGATTCTTTGCTCGGAAATTAATTTTTCATCTCTCGCAATACATGTATGTGAATGCGTTTTAGTGGGCAAGTCTTTGAATATTAAACAGCATTGTGTACAACTTAAAAAGAGCATTCTGCACTGTTAACTGTAGCCCAGCTGACAGGTAAGTTTCACGCGATGTAGTGAATGTCCACTAAAACTTAATTATATTGCTGCAACTTTCTAATTGGGCAATAAAACTTAATCCATCCACTATGAGCCATGATGTGGATATCAACAATGACCACTATATCCAGTCCATGAAGGAAACAGTGTGGACGGATTAATTTCCACAATGGGAAGATGGATTTTCCATGATCCACGATGTATGTACTGTAGCTATCACTTAGTCTTTCTGTTAGTCCATAAACATTTTCATTTCTGAAGCATAACTCTCAAACTGTTCTAGGTCTTTCTACCAAACTTGGTACATGTGTCATGCAGGTTGCATAGAGGTTGTTTCTGATACTTGAAATTTGTCACATTCAGTATTTTTTATGTTGCCATAGAAACAAAGTGTAGCATAAGTAATATATAAATTGAGAGTGCTGGACCATAGGGTACTTTCAGAAGGAGTCTTTACACAAGGGACCAGGGAGACATGTCATCTACGTCATCACCCCTTTTATAAAGACCACTTTTAATTGCAGAAGGGTTGATCTCATAAGAGGACACATGTGCGTTCATCATTGAGGGTACTGCTGATCACAGGCAAAAAAATGTCACAGTGACCTAATTTTCACACCGCAGTGACTTTGCTGGGTATTTGGAATATGCCTCGGCAGAGCAGGCACATGGCATTGTTCCACATTCTTTCTTAATATGTTTCTTTGGTTGTCTTATGTTTCTTATTTCTCTCGTTTACATTGATTAACGAGTATAATACAGGAAACCATAGAAACATAAAAAAATATTCACTTGCCTTTTCAAGACTTGCGGGCATAAACTCTTTCTCCATCTTTTTGTCAATCTATCCAACTATCTCCAATTCCCTCCCTCTTGGTTTATCGCTACCTATAGTCTTTAATCATTTTAATTTTGGTGCAGATTTGAGTCTAAATTGTGAACATTTTTTCCTTCTCCCCCCCCCCCCACCTCCACCAATAGGGCATTAAAAAAATTTAATTGCCCTAAATTTCATCATAAAGTCAATAAAAAATCATTATACACTGTCAAACCTGCATATAAAGACCACCTTTGTATGAAGACCAGGTTTCAAAGGTCCCATTTAAACCCTAATACAAATGTACCTATATGTAAAGACCACCCGCAGATACAAATGGCTTCTAGTTGGTTCCCTGAGGGGTTGTTATACACTTGTTTGTATTTACTAAAGATAGTGGAAGAACAAGACAACATGTGCCATGGATAAGTAAGCCAAACACAACTTGGCTCAGTGTGTAAAACAAAGGTAGAGAACTCGGACCAGGAATTATGATGACTTGTGTTCAATTATATATAGCTTTAGTTTTGAAAATTATGATCTGAGATGTTCCATTGTTTAAAATTTTGTTTTTAATCGATTTTGAAGTCTGAGTTCTCTTGTAAACTGGTTCTGATTTGTTCTGTGACTGGGTTTGATTTGACCCAAAATGTAGTACAGTACAGTGCCAATTATCCAGATAGTGCTTTGGTCTTGAAGATCATTAGTCCAGATAATTAATTTGAATCAATCATTAACTAAAAACTTTGGGGTGGACATTGTGGGAGTCCACATGAGTGAACAATCAAGATAATTGCAATATCAATAATTGGTTGTCAACTAAGCAGCTTCATACAGTGAGCTGACTTATCTATGATCAAAGTTGTCATTAATTCTCTGTGGGGCTTCACAAAACTTGTTCCCAAAATAAAATTTTCTTTACAATTTGTTGCAGGGTTACACTGGTCCAAAAGTTGAGGTTCAGCCTGCTCACTTCCACACTGCAAACACAGATGACATTGAGGATGATTTCACAGACTGGGACAAATTGTTGTAAAATTGTCAACACCATTGTCCACTTATGGACCTAAAACACAGGCAGCAGACTAGTCCATTGATCACATGAGTTGATCACATGACATGACTGGTTTAATGTAAGGAAAAATATATAATTCCCTAAAACTGTTACATGTACATGTTATTATTCATGAAATGTTGATGATATTCATGACATGCAACTGACATGTCATCTTTTTGTTTTATTGTTATGTTTTACATTGTTATTATGATTTTTCGGTTTGTTTGTTTGTTTCCGAAAACAATCACTTCTTTATTCCAAAGGAAACATGGCCTAAAACACTGCCACATATCAAGAAATCTTCACAACCAAACAAAAGTCACTGGAATCAAAGTTTGTCATGTTCTTGAATACAAGGCTAGGAAGATTTAATTAGGGATGGAGTCAAAATGGATGGTCGCTGCCTTGGTTGAAAATAACTCCATACACAGCTTCTGCCTCATGTGAACCACAGTTAGATGTCCTAACTGCAGTCAGGATGCTGATAAAGTTGTTGGAAGATGGTAGTAGCAGAGGGATGGAGAGTAAAGGGTTTGTGTAATTTCTAGGCTGTGGCCTTTCTCAGGCAAGTTAGAAGAGTTGGTAAAGAAATGCACATTCATATGGGCTTGTATTAAAGGTGAAAGTGATGTAATGTGCTACATGTTCTTGCATTTTTCACTTTCTGTTTTGAACATTTTAGATTTAACATTTTTAAGTCATGTGAACCACTTTTAGCAGTGTTGTGTGGACAATTCTTTTATTCAAACATTGGTGCATGTTGTTGTGGGACTTCCACAAAGAAAATTTATTTTTAGCTCACCTGGTTGTAAGGCAGATTTGACTTATGGTATGATACTTTGTCTATCATGCAGTGTTTATCAACACTTATCATCTTCTCCAAATTGCTCAACAAAATTAAATCAAATTTCACAGGTGGCATCCTGGTGTGAGTCTTTCTCAAATTTGTACACAAAATGCCAATCTGAAATCAAATATGGTGAAATGTTGCTAAATGAAGGAGAAAACTTGAAACAACTGTAAAAAAAACTTCTTAACAGAAATTGACCAAATTTGACATAAAGCATCCTGGCATAAAGATCTTCAAGTTTTTAGCAACAAAGCCAATCTGCCATTAAATATGGATGCTGTTACTAAAAATAAAACCCTTTAAATAACTTCTCAGTAACTGCTGAACTGAATTTGACCAAATTTTACAGAAAGCATCTTGGCATGAAGACCTTTCAAATTTTTTTCAAATGATGCTGATGTTCTATCAGATATGGCTGCCATACTAAATATAGAAAAACCTTTAAACAAATATTTCTTACAAACTGCTTGACAGAATTGAACCAAATATGACAATGCATTCTGGAATGAAGACCGTTCAATTTTCAATGAATGTTGCCTATCTGGCATCAGATATGGCCACTGTTTAAAGGACTTTTCAAAAACTGCTGAACAGAATTTGACAAAATGTTAGACAGAAAGTATGTTGGCATGAAGACCTTGAACATTTGTGTAAATGTTGTCCATCCATCATCAGATATGGCCACCATTATTAAAAATTGAAAGCCATTTAAACTTCTCAAAAACCACGAAACTGAATTTAACCAAACTTATCAGAAAGCATCCAGGCATGAAGGCCTTTAAGATTTGTTCAAATGATTCTGCTGTTACTAAAAATTGAAAAAAAACTTGAAATGACTTCTCAAAAACTGCTGGACAAAGTTTGACCAAATTTTACAAAGCATCTAGGCAAGAAGGCCTTTTAAATTCATACAAAAAATGGTGATCCACCATCAGATATGGCCACCATCACAAAAAATATAGAAACCTTTAAACAACTTCTCACAAACCACTGAACAAACTTTGACCAAATTTAACAAAGAGCATCCAGGCATGAAGGCCTTTCAAATTTGTACAAAGGATGCCAATCTTACATCAAATATATCTGCTGTTACTAAAAATAGAAAAACCTTTAAACAACTTTTCAGATATTGCTGACCAGAACTTGACCACATTTGACAAAAAGCATCTTGGCAAGAAGGCTTTCAGGGTTGTACAAGAAAGCCTTTCAAGGTTGTACAGATGATTTTGATCTGCCATCAAATTTGGACATATTACTTAAAATAATAAACAGTACTTCTTAAAAACTGCTCAAAAGAATTTAACCAATTTGACAGAAGCATCCTTGCATAATTATGCACAAATGATGTTGATCCATTATTCAATGTGGCCTTTGTTATAAAATTAGAAAAACCTTTAAATGACTTTTCAACAACTGGTTAACTGAAGTTGACCAAACTTCACAGAAAGCATCTAGCATAAGGCCTTTGAGGTTTACACAGTGATGCAGATCCTCAATCCAATATGGCTTCCATTACTAAAAATATAAAAGCTAGTAAATGTCAGAAAGCTTCATGCTAACCTCAATATCTTGGCCATTTTGACTTTTGGGTAGATATTGGTCAGGTGAGCTATCTTGGGACTCGTGTTTAAAATTATATTGTGTACTAGTATACAAACACACACTTCTGGCAACAAAAGATGGTCTCTGAAGATAGTTGGTCTCTCAAAAGAGGTCATGACATTTTGTAATAATAATCTGTGCATTACAAATCTGGTCTTAATGTTGTTGTTAGTGTTTGGTTTTTAACAACCCTTTGATCAAATTATTGGCTATATCATATTGAGAAGATGGGAGCTCAGTGCCTTTCCCTGGCAGCCAAATCTGGTCTTAAATGATGAGTGGTTTTCCCCAAACATTGGTTTCTAAAGTCAGATTTTATCGTATTATTGGAAATTTATGGATAACATAAACTGGGATATGCTTAGTCATTGTTTACATGTTCCTTTGATAAATGGCTTCAGTTACCATATGCATTACATTGCTCTAATTAAGCCTAAATGTTCTGACGAAACATGTTCAATAATTAATTAGGTGGTGAATGTACTTTCATAAAATTGACTTGTATACTCATTTACACAGTTTAAATTCAAGCTCATTCAAGCTTCTATTTTCAAATGCAGAAATTGCTTACTTTGTGAACTTGACAATGTATGGTTTAAACAATATCTCTGCAATACTGATTCATTATTTGCTTTCACTCACAAAATGTAAAACATAAATAATCCTGATTGAAAGTATTTGCCTGTATAATGCTAGCATTTGTTCATTCTTTCTCGCAATCTTCTCACTTTAAATCATAAGCATAGGGTCAGTTGTAACGATAACTTAGTGTATTTATGTATATATCAACTGCTTAAGCTTGTATACTTTGCAGAAGAAGTTAGCTCGTAGCATTTAGAAATTACAAATATTTTCTGGACATCAGTTTTAATTATCACACATTTTCTGAATGAGCATAATTTGAGAGTTGATATTTTACCAGTATTTATTTTCATTATTCATTCTTTTTAATTTGTATTGAATCTTGACCTTAATCATGTAGATTTACAGGTTTATCCCAAATTTATTTCGGTTTGTGTAACTATCAAAATTATAGATTTAAACCCTTAGATTCGTCTTTTACACATAATTGTAAACAATAGAAGAAAAAAAATCCTGGTTTGATATCCATCTTTTATAGGTATAATTTAAATGTTTTGATTTGCTTTTAAATTTAATAAAATTTTCATTAAGTTGGGTTTTTAAAAACATCCTAGAGAACTGTCTGCTGTGACAATAAAAGGGAGATAATTGGATGTAGATATATTAAAGTGGAAAATGTGGTTTAATGTACTGTTTTCATATTATATATATATATATATATATATATATATATATATATATATATATATATATATATATATATATATATATATATGAAATATAACGAATAGTTGACATATAAGGTCATGAGATGCTGTTTGTCAATCGTTTGCCACACTTTTTGTTACTTCTTTTAAGTTTTAAATAATTATTCCAATGTGTATGTGAATGTAATGCAATGTTCAGTCAGATCAGAAAATATCGGAAACAATGTCAGAAAATTTTAGGCAATACAATCTAGGATATACTATTGGAAATATTGATGACATTTTTGTGTCAGATGTCCAGCACGACCTAGAGTTACACGGCATTACTTCATTTAAAACTTGTACATTAAATTTTCCAGATCATTTTGAATGGAAACAAGAATCTTCTATTTGAGTATTTTGTCACTATAATAGTGCCTTTGTGGTACAAATAATAGCGTTACTGGTTTAGATGACATTTGGCAAAGAGAAACAAACCCAGCCTATACTACTACAAATAGTATTAACATTTTAGGTACAAAATTATTTATTATCTTCCTAAATCAAATTGATGTATGAAAAATGGTCCAAATTATGTATATCTGTATATTAAAAGAAATGTGGATATTTTTAGTAAAGAATTTGAAAGATTTTAAATGTGGTAATGGGGACCTACTTGACGTTGATATAATATTTTTTAATTAAAAGGGAGAAAAGTGAACATTTACACAAAGCTACTTGCAGCTGTTACTCCGTTCTGTTACCATCCATACTTGCCTATAAGTCAAGTCCAACTGCAAACAACATAAACCCTGATCTGCCGTCAAATAATGCACCAGCAGATTAGGGTCTGTGTTGCTCATTCTAATGATTACTCCTAACAAACTGCATAGACCCAGATCTGCCAGCGCATTATGCATTGGCAGATATGGGTCTATGCAGTTGGACTCGACTTAAAAGCAAGTGTATATGGTATCCAAATGTCCATAAACAGATTAGTCAGCTATCAAACTGTTTATATTATGCTCTGTTGATTGTTGTATTATTTTTACTACAACTGTTACTGATATTTGTTTATTACCACTAGGCCTTTTTTTATGCCGGCACCCCCCCCCCCCCCCCATTGCTTGCAGCAGGGCATCCTGATTTGGTAAAGTCCATACATCTGTCTGTCCATTCATCCCAAGGAGCTTGTTAGCATGTTGCCCAAAAACAGCTTATAGTAGGAAATTTGGTAGGTATATTTGTATTATTACTGTATTTCTCCAATGATATACTTATGATCAAAAATAAAAGTCACCCACCCCCACTTTGAGAAACTGTAAGCCTGCAGGGGGCTTCCAAAATGAGACCACCCTCACTTCTGACTAGGGGCGAAGAGAAGTTTCTGAAAACATTCTTTATGTTTTGTAAAGAGTCATTTTTCCCCCTTATTTTGATAGTCCATTAAAAAAACTCATTCATTCAATAAATTGTTCAAAAAATAGTTACAGATATTGTTTCTTAAAGTGACATTGAGTCACTTTATTAAAATCAGTTACTCATAAAAGTTCATTTCAAAAACCTATCAGCTGTGTAAAATTTTTAAATTCTGAATGTGAATTAAATACTCACTTACCAACTGTTTTAGTGCAGAACAGTAATGTTTCTGAGTGGTCTTGTATTGCCTTGTTCCTGTTGATTACTGGCAAAACTTCAATCTCACTTCCTATTCAAAAAGGCATTAAACAACCAGTGTATAAATTCTAGCAAGCACATCATCTAAGCTTTATTCAAAGAAAAGTAAACAATTTCCTTACGTTCTATCAGGATCATCAAATTGAGAACTTAAATTACTAGATGTAACGACTTTGATGCTTTCATGGCTAACATACCATTCTGTTCCAATCAAGTCAAAATATTTGTTACATAAGAAATGAACTGATCCCGGTTTGTGTGGTCTGTTATCGAAAACTTGTGTCAAATGAATCAGAGACATTATTACATTCCAATGTTTGTAAATTCAAAATAATATAAAATACACACAAGTATTTTTTGTAATGCTGGGTTATTATTTTGAAATAAATATCTAAAGTGAAGAAAATTCCTAGATCAGTGACTGCTAAGTGTGCAAGTATGCATTTTAGTATTAACCATAATCGAGGAACAGTCGGTCAGTTTCTGACCGTGGCTTGGGAACTTTATAGGATTTTTTGTCAATCCCACATTAGTGGGAAACAAGACGGTCACTTTTCCGCTGTAAGCACTTTCAACATCGGCTTCATCTAGGGTATTTTTTAGGATTTTATGTAATGTTTATTCATTTCATATGATTCCTAAACCCCTTGATCGATTCTCATCATACTTGGCACAGATCATTA
The DNA here is from genome assembly GCA_029931535.1 of Margaritifera margaritifera. Lineage (NCBI taxonomy): Eukaryota > Metazoa > Mollusca > Bivalvia > Unionida > Margaritiferidae > Margaritifera > Margaritifera margaritifera. The sequence goes on from JAQPZY010000833.1 coordinate 263,349, forward strand.
TGAAGCAAAGACAATTCATTCTGTGATGTTCTCACTTGCCCCTTTTACTTTTGATAGCATTGCTTTGATCATGGGCTTGACATGCAGGCCCTGACCTTTGTATCTTTAAATAAAAAGTGATATACTCTCTGGATATTTTATGAAGAATATATTTCATCTTAAAGGTTTAAAGAAATGGCTCTTGCTGTACTATCACACCCTGCAACCTAATTAATAGTAAAGTGTAGTTCACCCAATTTTTGACAATTTGGTTGTAACATGACGAGGCTATATCTGAGAAGAAACCCTCCCCCACTTTTTGAAAATTATATTAAGCTGGCCTCCTGGTTTTATTAGCTGTACTAGTCCTGGACCAGAATAGCTTATGGAATGGCCTGTTCTCTGTCATCTGTCATCTGTTATCCGACATCTGTCCATCTGTTAGCACAAAGTTGTTATCACTACTCCAAAACTACTTGGAGGATTGCCATGAAATTTTACAAACACACATTCATCCCAGGGTCTAGTTGGTCCTACATGAAAATAGTGTTCCTCAGACATCCAATATGGCCACCACAGCAGCCATCTTGAAAATCTTATCACTACACAAGAATGGATGGTCATATCAACATGTGATTTTTGCTAAAAGACTTCATATGATGTCCAGCTGATCCTAAATGAAAAGGGTACCAATCTGACAGCCAATGTGGCCACCACTGCATCCAGCCTGAACAGAAAGTCATATCAACATGGAGTTTTCACCAGAAGACTTCTTATGATGTCTATTTGGTCATAAGTAAAAATGGTACTGCTCGGATGTACAATATGGCTGTAACAGTGGCCATCTTAAAAATCTTGTTAGAGCTACTTTGGAATGGATGGTCATATCAACATGGGGGTTTCATTAAAAGATATCTTGTGAGGTCTAATTGGTCCTAAATGAAAATAGTGCCAATCTGACATCTAATATGGGTGCCATGGCAGCCATTTTGAAAATCTTATTATTGCTACTCCACCTAAACAGAAGGTCATAATAGTATGGAATTTTAACCAGAATTTTTATGATGTCTAGTTGGTACTAAATTAAAATGGTACCAATTTGACATCCTGTATGACCACAGTGGCATCCATCTGTAAAATCTTGTTATTGCAACTCTTTCTAAATGGAAAGTCATATTGACATGGGGGCTTTCATCAGAAGACTAATTATGATATCTAGTATCTGAATGAAAATGGTGCTGATCTGATTTCAAATATGGCTGCCACAATGAATATATTGAAAATCTTGTCACTAATTGTTCTGAATGGATGGTCATATCAATGTGGGGTTTTCGTAAAAAATCTTCTAATGGTGTCTAGTTTGTCCTAAATGAAAAATGTGCCGATCTTCAATCCAACATGGCTACCACATTGACATAATGTGAAAATCTTATTGCTTAAGATTATCCGAAATGGTTTCAGCATTCGGCAGTTAAAAAGAAGAAATGATCTTATCTTGAATTCCTGGAAATTCTTTTCGGACAGTCAAGCGTCAGTCCTTCAAGGGACTCTTGTTTTTGGAGAAATACTACATGTACATGGTTAGATTTTCAGTCCATTACAGCAATTTTTCCCTTTTTTTATCTTTTTTTTTGTTTTTGTTTACACATTTTAAAACTTTTTGCACTTGGGCTGTTTTTTCAACATGAAACTTTTAAGCACCATTAAACAAAACAACTTTAGCTACACAAAGAGAATTTGATGGGCATAATTTGTACTCCTGTGTAGATGACTGATTAGATTTTCAGGCCATTACAGCAATTTTGCAATGTTTTACACATATTTGTACTTTTTGGACTTGATTAAACAAAGACCTCATAAGGTAGACAAGTGAAATTTGATACGCTTGTTTGATTGCATATGTAGATAACCTGGTTAGATTCTCATGTACTTATAAAAAAATTTCTGTTTGTTTTAAATTTGCGAGCTTTTGGACTTTTTATGTTTTAGTCTGGTGTGGGGGCATACATTTTTTGCAAACACAAATGTAGTTCCATGCATTATTTCATAAAATCATACTCTAATAATAAATATGGCAACAAACATGGCATTTCTTAAGAAAGTATGTAATAAAAACATTTATATACCATACTGGAATTCATTTCTAGCATATTTTGAATGTATTCTTTGAATTAGAACACCATGCAGCACTCACAAGTAAATATTAATCACTTCAAAGCCTCTTTTAATCTTGTAGAATCAGATCACTACAGGATATGATATTCATCAAATAATTTTATCACTTGATGATCAATCTATCGTGTTTTGGGATAGTTGTAGTTTCAGCTAGCAAGCCCATGAAGGGAGGCAGCCTCATATGAGAAGTGAATATGCATTGTAAACACACAGGATTTTAAAATTTGGGAGTAAACAAAGCCTATAACATAATGAATTGTCCAATACAATATTTTGCTCGGTTGTGATTTAGCAGGTTGTAATCTATCATTGCATGTACTGATTATTTTGTATATATCTTGTTGAAAATTTGGTTGATTTTACCTATTTATTTGTAAATAAAAATCGCACATGAAATAGATTTAATTTGAAATAAATGTTTAAAAGTATAAATGAAGATGTAGGGCTATTTTAAAAAAAATCATGATGTTTATTTTCAAAGATGTCATCAATTGCAAAATATATTTATGTAATAATACACAATTAGCTTGTCATATTCTTTATCTTTATGTATGCAAAATAAATTTGTAGGGAATAGATTTTGACAACTTTTACATTTTTACTGCTGTAATGAACTTGATTTTTTTTACTCAAAATTTTGAAGAGAAAATGTTATAATACTGTACTCACCTTTGTGCCATATGTTTCCAACTGGGAACAGCCCAGAGCCAGATCTGCCATCACATTATTTGCAAGTAGATCTGGGTGAAAATCACAAGTTCAACCAAGCAGCCTTTATATATAACAAAATTATCCAAAATATTTTGTTAAATGAAATTTCGAATTGGTTTTGAGCAATTACTTTTTATTCCCCCTGCCCTGGCAATGGGGCTTGTATTGTTACCCTTGTCTGACCATCCAGACCCCTCACATTATGTCCTGCCCTGTCACCTCTGTCACAAATTTTGTTCCTGTTAAATAACTTTAAAATGACTCCATGGATCAAAATGAAATTTGCTATTAGACTTTATATTGAAAAGACCTGTATCAAGTTTGATTGTCATCATTTCTGGCAAAATTTAATGAAGTTATGGCCCCTGTTTAACTTGCAAATTGCCTTTAATTTCATTTCCACTCTAGAAGTTTTGAAGGACCTAATAGATTGAAATCAGATTTATAATGAGGCTTTCCGTTAAGAAGACATAAATCAAGTATAGTTTTCTTTTTTTCTTCTGGCAAAATTTCACTTATTTTACTTAGAATTTGACTTTTCAATTTTGTCCACCTGTGAACCTTTCACTGGCTTCAGACATTTAAATCAGATTTAGTATTGAGCTGTGCATGAATAAGACCTTGTTCAAGTTTGATTTTCAAATTCTTCCAGGAAAAGTTTACATAGTTATGTTTTTACTTCGAACTTTGCCTGTCAGTTTTCACTCAATAACTTTTGACAACTTAATGGACTGAAACCAAATTTGACACAAGTTTTTACTTTTGCAACATCTAAATCAAGTTTGATTTTTAGTGTTTTTTGGCTAAATTTTAGTTGAGTTATGGCCCCTGTTGGCTTGGAACTTTGCCCCCGTTAATTGCATCATATTAGCAAGGGTATCTGTGGCACATGGACACAATTTTAGTTTGTTTTTAATGCCCCTATGGAGGGAGTATATAGTGTTTGCAATGTTTGTCTGCTGAGTAACTTCCTGTCCCATCACAAATTTCTTCTGAGCACTGTTACTTTTAAAGTACTTCATGGATTTAAACCATGTTTTGTTATGAGGTTTTATATTAAAGAGACCTATGTCATGATTGATTTTCATAGTTTTCTGACAGTATTTTATGAAGTTATAGCCATTATTTGACTCAGGACTTTGAATTTTGTATTTATTTGTATCATATCAGTTTGGGTATCCATGTCAAAGGACACATTTTTTAGAATTCTTTAATCATTTCACCTCTGTCACAGTTCTAGAATCTATCTGATGCTCACAGCATGTATGAAATTGATTAAAAATAAGTATTTTGATGTTTCAAAGATGAAAATAGAAGGACATTTTGTGTGTGTCTGACTTCCTTCCTTTCATATTACCAAACAAGATTAAGTTGCTTGTAAATTCATCAAATAAAAAGAGTAAGACAATACAGTCTTTGTAAATTGCTTATTTTTGAATAAACGTCTATTGCTTGCTTGCAGTTGCAGTAAACTCCATGAATATTTAATGTACAACAGATCTAAACTTTATAATCCGTCCATCTGTGGGGTGGAAAAAGTGTTTCTTTTGTTCCACCTTTGTCTTCTTTATAAACCTCTTTTTTTAAAGAGTTAATTAGTTGTTAAATCTTGTTTTAGTTTGTGTGCAATCCGTCCTTTTTACATTGAACACTCTACAGCTAGATACCTTTTCAATCCAAACTACAATAGTGTTTTGCAATTTTATTTGCAGACATTTGTTATTTAATTTTGGTGTAAAGTATGGATAAGTATTGAAAAAAATATAATTTTCAGTAGTTCTATTTATTATAAACATGACTTGTAATTCATGCCCTTTCTCATGCTTGATCCTCATATTGCCAAAAGCTTGTACTAATGTATGATTGCTTAATGGCTAGATCTACATATTTCATATATTCTTTGTCTTTTCAATAGATGTCAGTAGAAAAAATGTGCATCTTTCTTATCTTTAAATAGGTGTAACAAAATATAGAAATGTCATTGAATTTTCTATCATTGTCGGTGTTAAAGTTTGTGTGTCTCTTTGGTAGCAAGTACAAATAGAACCCCATTTGTAATGAAGTCAGATACTGCTAATTTATGGAGATAACATAGTACTGATTGAGTTCAGATGTACACATAATCCTTTTTCTTCCACAGAATTCAGGTCGATCTAATAATTGTACTGGTACCAGCAATTCATTTTGAATGGATTTAACTGTACCATATTTACTCGCTGATAACTTTAGTCCAAGTGCAAACAGCATGGACCCTGTTCTGCTGTTGTATAATGCACTGGCAGATCGGGGTGTATGTTGTTTATTTTACTAATTACTTCAAACAAATTGCATTGTAATTACTGCATTGGCAGATCTGTGTCTCTGCCGTTTGTTTGGAGTAATTAGTAGAACAAACAACATAAACCCTGATCTGCTGGCACATTATGTGACAGCAGATCAGGGTTTATGTTGTTACAGTTGGACTTGACTTATAAATGAGTATATATGGTATTATCATTTTTCATCTGTCATAAACTGTACATCTTTATAATGCAAGTCTTGGAACACTATAAAAGTTTGTACAACCTTCATTATTTTCAAAATTTTTTTTTTTTCATGCTCTATAAAAGTTGGAACACAACAGTTTTTCATGTACTACAAGTTTTGGGACACCTGAAAACTTTTTTTCCAACTTGCTGATTGGTGTATTCTATCGATCATAACATTTGAGTTTCTGGTTTACTTGATGTTAAGGGACTACTCCCATTACACAGTAAATGGAATAATTTATTGTTATAAATTAGGTTGATAGAAATTGTTTGATAAGTCAATAAATACATTTAATTTTCATGTTATTTTCTTGTTTCTGTTTTAAATATGTATAATTTCATTTGACAAGGACAATGTTGTAACAATGGACATTAACTTGTACCTTCATTTGCCATAGACCTTTTTACTATTACTGCTTTATGCATTATTACATTAAAATTGTTGCCAGTCATGACTGAGCAATAATTACAATGTTTTCTGCCTTGAAAATTTAAAATTCCTAGCTAATTAAAATGTGGTACAGATACAACAACGAAAATCGCTCCTGGGTATGTTTGATTGCTTACATTAAGTAATCTTGTTTACATCATGGCATCAGCACATGTACATACAAATTTTAATTTATGCAGAATGAAGTACACCTCTTGGTTTCCAGTGATATGCACCACTGTACTTATTTAACCCCTATACAAACATTATAAACAAGCCACAGAACTAATGTTTTTAAAATATTTGAAACATGAGTAATAGCGAAGTAGTCGTTTGTTTTGATGTAAGCAACCTTACTTATTGACATGTATATTCTGCAATAATAATAATGTAATAATGTAATAATACTAAAACTGTGTATACTCGACTGATCAAGTGTATATACCTTACTCGACTGCCTAAGATTGGTCGATCTAATATCGATATTTTTTCAGCCAATTTGAGTCCCACATTAATGAACCATATTTTATCCCTCTATGACTTCTTCCGATTTTTAAGCATTCTGTTGGTTGGATTAATATTATATAACAATGAGGGTATTGCCACCTGAAAAAATTCCCTCTGTGCTTTAGCTGTTTTTAGGGTGCAAAACATTTAATTGGTTTGGATTGCTGTCCATAAACAAAAGATGGATTACCGCCTGACAAATCCCAGCAATTATAATCAAAACGACCAGCTTGCCAAAATTAACAGTTGAATAAATCACGAGTTGAAATCACCGTGTCAGGTAAAAAAATGAAATTAAAATGGATCAGTAACAGTCTAGTTGGATCCTTATTCCACATTTTAGCTTGTATTAATTCTTTAATATAAAACGGGTATATGAATATAGAATGGTTATAACTTATGTCCTTAATGTATTTATAAATATTTATTGAGCAGTAATTACTTTTTATATGAATTGCATCACATTGTAGAATTTCTTATATCAACAAAAAATAGCAATAACAGGCACCTCTTGACCACATAAAAGAATCGAAGTTATTAAAATAGCAATGGAAATATGGCCAAGATGCAATCTGAAAGAATGAGGTATGGTAAAAAAACGTTCAAATCTGCTCATATTTTTTCAAAATAAACAAGGATGTAAGTGATAAGGAGATAAATAGGCACACAAAATATCACTATAAAAAGCAATCCCAGTGGTGTATAACAAACAGTTCATTGACTTGGTAACTGAACAAGAACTTGTTATTGCTGATGTAACATGTAGCGATCTTGCTGCGTACATCTCAAATTTTTTGTGCATGTAAATTTTGGGACACTGAAAAGGTATTTTTTCTATGTTCATACAAGTTTTTGGACATACAAAATAATAATTATTTTTTCCTGTCCCAAGACTTACATCTATTATGGTAATTCATTGGTTTTTATGCGTGAAAATTAGTTAGAATGACAAAAAGGTCTTTTTTTAATAACAGACTAATTCAATGTTTGTATTAGTTTATAAATATTATTTATTCTGACATCATGTGTTTTACATGTGTTATACAAATTATTTTCATGATTTGGGAATTGTGCAGAACTAGTGTACATAATATTGGTTTTTATGCTGTTTTAATCATATCTATCATTTCGTTGTCATGAATGAGTTCTAGACTTAGCACCAAATTTATTTATGAAATATCATTTCTATTTGCTTCCAATTATATAAATTTCAGTTTCTGTTTCTGAACATGACATTGATATTACTGCTATAGAATGCCTCTAAAGGTCAATAACTCTGATGCACTACTACCATTGTATGGTAAATCCCAGAATACTGTTATTTTTTAAATTAAGATGAAATTTGGTATGTCAGTTTTTGTCAGATACCGGTAAAGGTGATAAGTAAATAACTGGTGATAAAAAGCTCTTACTTAATCAGCATCTGTTTTTTTTAATGCAGATATAGATGTAAGACAGTCATGTACTATACATTTTTCCTAAATCATCTTCTGAAATCATTATTTCATTTGTAGAGTTGTAAGCAAGATTTACAATGGCACTTGTGTAAAAGTAAATGAACTTGAGCATTTTTTTTGTTGTTGTTTTCATTTTTCCATTCTCAAACTTCCACATTCAGTGCTTTCAGTCATTAGAAATATTTAAAATATTTGAGAAGCTACATCCATGAATTTCTTTTATAATGGATGTAATCCTGGCTCAATTTGAATTGGCCTTTATAGAGCATTGCTCAGTCTATTATTGCCCATGAAGTTAATTTGTACTCCATTGCACATGTAGATCCCATGCAAAGGCCTTAACTCTTTGAAACAGTTAGACATTTTCCAACCATTTATACCAACATAGTAGAAGTTAATTGTGTTATGGTTGCAATAAACAGCTCTTTTTGTGAAATGTATTTGATACCGGTTTGACTTTCTCCTGTCATAAGTTGGAATAATTTTTTCTGACACTGACAATGTAAGTGTCTTTTCTCAAAAATGTCTTTTTTAAGAAAACCTTTTGAAGATGGATATCATTGTTTCTGTTTTTGCCACAGTTAAAAATGAACTGTGGCAAAAACAAACAGTGATGTTCATCTTCATATTTTCACAAAATATAAAACCATGTTCCCTTCAACACTCTTCAAATGCAGGCAAAGAGAGTTTTAGAAACTGGTATTAAACTAATCGACTGTATTTGTTAACAGAAAGACTAATTTTCATTAATTACACAATATTTATGTCAAGAAATACAATAGATTTTGCACAAAGATTGTACAATAAGAAATATTTGTCCCAGCACCATGTGACTGTACAAAGTTTTCATGTCCAAAATCATTGATTGAGCTGTTTTTACACATTTACCATCATTTAACTTGATCCAGTTTGTATATTTACTTTTTGTCTGTCTTTTGATCCATGTTCTTGACAAAGGCTGGACCTGTTTATTTTGCTCAGAGTGATTAATTTCATTATCTGTAGTTAATTTTTGAAGTTTGACATAGATGTATTTTCTTGTGGTTGATCCACGCAAAAGTTTTGCTTAGGTAGCTTTGTCATGGATGTGCTCAAAGATCATAGTTCATTATCACTTTCACAACATGTATATAGGTCATGACACATAGAAAAAAAATTATACAAAATATGTTGATGATGAGGAGGAAATAAAATTTACTAGAAAATCTTTAATTGGTTGTTGTATTGTTATAATTATAGAGGAATGCAGTACCTCAGTTGTTAGCATCCCAGACTTGTAACCAAAAGGGTCTGGATTCAAATATTGCCCACACCAGGCCAAGTTGGCTGCAAGGCACTGTATTCTGTTGCCGCAGCACCGTATAACCTTTCATGTGTTGATGTACTGTTAATCAGTCAATCAATTTATTATTATTATTATTTTTATTATTACCATCTATACTCGCGTATTAACCGAGTCCAAATGCAAACAACATAGACCCTGAGTTGCCGTCGCATAATGCGCCAGCAGATCAGGGTCTGTGTTGTTTGTTCTACTGATTAGTCCTTACAAACTGCATAGACCCAGATCTGCTGGCGCATTATGCGACGACAGATCTGGGTCTATGCAGTTGGTATTAGATTATACGCGAGTATAGACAGTATTATTTGGCTTGTCATGCCATTGAGATGGTTTACTGTCTAAAATCACATTTTAGGCTATTCAGATTAAGAAAAAAAGCCAGATATGTGACAACAATTTATTTCCATTGCATGTACCATTTATCCAGTATGTCACTTTAATTATGTTTGATAGCTCAATTAGAAAAATCAAAAAAAAAAAGAATTTTAAAGTTCCTAATTGTATTTGTCTAGTCTGGGGAATGAGGGAAAGTGGAGTCTACTGGTTAGATGAATTGGCTGTATGATAGACTGGTTAGATGAATTGGCTGTATGATAGACTGGTTAGATGAATTGGCTGTATGATAGACTATGCTAACATTTTTATGTTATGTTTCTTAGCCTATGCCATAATTTGCATTCATCCATGATCACATCTGTTTTTGCCCCCACTTACCGCATGGGGCATTAAATTGGGCCTTTGCTTTTTTCTATTCATCTGTTCCACTTTAATTTTCACATAATAACGACCTAAATTATCATTGCATTGACTTAATTTGATTTTCATCGTTCTGCATGATTCATCATTTACCAGCAGTGTGGCCTCTGATGGTTAGAACCATCCACATTTGTTTCCACACAATCAGCCAGATCATCAGCTTTCTACATGCATCCTCTAGTAGAGTTATGGGCGCTGAATGTTTGACCCTCATTCTTTTGTCTCTTAATCATGTTTAATTTCAAGCAAATTTTGTCTGCAGCTTTATATTGATGTGACCAAACCTGTGGATGATTATCAGTGTTTTACGTCATCAATTGGTGGAGTTGTGACCCCAGATTATTATTATATCATTTCATCTGTGACTACAGCTATTACCCAGCTAGGTCTTTGTGTATATTGTAGTTGTCTTATCACGTTTATTGTATTGACTATTTTGTTGTTTAAATGTAATGTTTTGGGGTGAACTTTCTTTATCCCTCTGGTGTTGTGATCAGTACAAACTGGCACGCTGGGCATGTTTGAACTCCATTTTCTAATGCACTGTATTTCCACATTTGGAAACTCATTATACTTTCAAACCTCCAAGTTTGTATACGTCCGCTATAAGGCGGAGCATATTATGTTGCGATGTCCATCCGTTCGTCTGTTGCTAATTTCGTTTGCGCACAATAACTCAAGTTATTGTATGACAGTAGCTTTCTTTTTGTCAGATATTTCCTGCATTCTAAATTCTGGTAACCCATGGCTAGGTACCAATACCTGGTATTCCATGAAAGGACGTTACCAAGTGGAATATTGATTAATGACATCAGACACTGTCTCGTCTATCAGGTTGAGTAGATTTATATGACACACAAAGATCTATATCACGGTGTGTGTGTGAAAGAGAGAAAAAGAGGGGGGAGGGAGATATTGAATTTTCGAAATCATGTAAACATGTTTTCACTGAAGGACTTCTTATAGTGTCTACTTCGTCCTAAATGAAAATGGTGCCAATGTGACGTCCAATATGGCCGCCATAGTAGCCATCTTTAAAATCTTGTTATCGCTACCCCTGAATGCCCGGAGCATATAATCGTAGTAAGCGCCAACACTGGCCAGCTTTAAGGACTGCCTCGACCGGAAATGGTGGGATATGAGATTTGACCTTCTAGATCATCAAAGAAACATCAAATCAGCATGCATTTTTATCTAATTATTTTTATGACAACACCGCATGTATACAAGTAATATTTAAAGTAGTTTTTGTAAGAAGAGCAGGTATACAGGGTCAGCCTTTCTACCTGCCAATGAGGTATGAATGGAAAGTCACATTGATATGGGGTTTTCACCAGAAGACTTCTTGTGATGTATGTTTTGTCCTAAATGAAAATGGTTTTGCTCAGACATCTAGCATGGTCACCACAGACGCCATTTTGAAAATCTTGTTATCGCTACTCCTTCTGAATGGATGGTCGCATCAACATGGGGTTTTCACTTAGAGACTTTTTATGGTGTCTACTTGGTCCTAAGTGAAAATGGTGCCGATCTGACGTCCAATATGGCCGCCACAGTAGCTATCATGCGTGAGCAGCAGTGCGTGCAAGATTTGATGGCAGCATGTGGACTCAGCGCATTATTCCACTCAAGGGTTGAAGCTACTTTGATTTTCAACTGGTATATTAACCTTTATTTTATACAACTCCCGACATTTATGAGTGTTTGAAAAATGTATACATCTTCTATAATGACTCCTGTGCACTCAGAATACACTACTATTTATCATGGCATGATTATACTATATGTTGTCGAGAAAGAGAACACCCCCATTCACTCGAGTAAAGACTCTTTCTTTGAGAAGAGCCCAAGTTAATGGGAAACGAGACACATCAGTCACTTCTGCGGCGGAGGTGGCGTTATCGGCAACAGTTAAGGTGCAAGTGGTCGCGCGAAGGTTTGAGGCGCCCGAGGAAATGTTCTTGAATGGCGCCCCTATCGAGGCGCCCAAGGGCAATGTTCTTTAGTGGCGCCCCTACTTTGCCACGATGAACAGTTTTTGTCAGTTGCCAACCTCCCCCCCCCCCCCCATCTAAGCCCTGAAGCCGGGGGCTTACATTGGGGTGGTGGTGGCAAAAAAAGCTCCCGACGGCGTCCCCCCCCCCCTCGCCCGGCGCCCTGGGTATTCCACCCCACCCCCCTAGCGCCACTGTAAGGTGCTGATTAAAGTTTTCCAATGACATATATATTCTAAACCCATTGATAGATTCTCATCATAAATCGCGTGCATTATTATAAAGCTAACACATTAAATATGTATTTAGCGCCATGCTCGCTTACCCCTATTAACCTGATGTCATAGTCACGTTCTTCGATACTTCCCGCAAAGGTTTTGGTTAAAGTTAGTTTATTTATTTGCATATATTTCCTAAACTCCTTGATAGATGTTCTTCGTACATTTACACTAAATTCACTGGGGCCCCGGGTGGCCGAGTGGTCTAAGGCGTTCGGCTTTACACCTCTTTTTTCACCTCTATCCGCGTTGGTTCGAGTCTTAACTCGGCCAACGTGGGTATGTGAGAAAGCTTGCCAGTAGCTTTCCGTGGTTCTGTGGCTCTTCCCGGGGATTTACCGGGTTCTTCCTCCACCAGAGATACTGGCTGCCATGTATAGCCTATTAAACCCACAAAAACAAAACAAACAAACAAACTAAATTCGCTTCCTTGCTGCCACAATGGGGTCAAAAGTATCAAAAAGATACGAAACATTTTTTTTCAACAAAATTCTGTAGGCAAGTTTTCATTAAATAATTTTCTGGAATGATTTATAAGCATTTGCTCATCATAATTTTTTGTGTCGTTTATATGTCCTGATCATTTTTCAAAGATATTGTTCGTTATCCATACAATATATTTTTAATTGTATGAAAACAATGCCGTTATATCATGCACATGCGACATTTACATGTAGGGCCTACGAGCGCGAATACGTGCACGATGGTATAGAAGCACATGGACTCCGCGCATTATTCCAAGCAGGGGTGGAAGTTACTTTGATTTGTAACTGGAACAATGACTTCTTATTCAACTCACACAATTCATGAGTTTTTCGAAAATGATAGCATCTTTTCAAATGACTGTCGTCTACTAAACCGCAATACAAAACAGGGTGGAATACTGACATTTGTGTATGATTACAGTGTTTGTCGTCTGAGATGAAAGCACCCCCATATACGTACAATAGACTCTTCCTTTACAAACAACCTGATATTATACAGTGCGATCACTATATATATATATATATATATATATATATATATATATATATATATATATATATGTTTTTGAAGCCTCACAGGTGACAGGTTCTTGAAAAATTGACATTTTTGCTTCAGCTAAGGCAGTTACTTGTTTTTTTTAGAGATTTGCGATCTAATTTTTGCAACAAAGAGTATAAGATTATGGCTGATACAGACAGGATACGTCGTTAACGGTAACACGTTGTTTTGCCCGTTCTGACATAGCTATACACATAATTGAAATAAAATCACCCATGAGTCTGTGTTAAAGTGGTTTCTGGCCTAGTTTTATGCACGAGTGACATTTTATGTAGCTCGTGCATAAAACTAGGTCAGAAATCGCTTATGAGTGATGAGTGATTTCTGACCGACTGTTATGCATAAGCTTGCTACGAAAAGTTACTGTTGACGCAGTTTAGGAATGTTGGCCCTAGTTCTGTGCATGAACGACATAAAACCATGGGTGACAGGTTCTTGAGTAATTTCTGACCTAGTTTTATGAATGAGCTGGATCATACAGGCAGGCTGATGCAGTGTTGAGTAATTTCTGACACATGTTTCAGTAATTTTATTTTCAGTTTTATATATGGTCTACGTGGCTTTAAGACTAATTAGCATCAAAGCTTTGTTTGCAGTTTAAGATGTTGATTGAAACCCCATGTGTAAGTTTAGAATGGAGCATTGGGAACAGCTGTTGTTTCTCTAGTTATATGCACAAGCAGAACTGATTAAAAGAAATCGAAAGTTTATTGTTATTTGGATAAAATTTTCCAGTCTTCTTGTGGGTTTCACAACTTTCAAAAACCCGTCTTGTGTTCTATTTACAACTATGTACATAGCAAAGACCACACACACACACTAACCACTCATACGCACACACTTTCTCAGAAAACATGGAGTGTCCGGAAGTATAAGCTTTTCAAACTCGTGCCTACCCATTAGCACAAAATTCAGTGTGCAATTCAGCCATATAATATTAAATACAATGAAAGTACTGTAAAGCCGACGATTTCATTTAAAGCCGTCTGAATAAGATCTGGTGCATTTATAGGCCTACTAAGGGTAAGAAAGCCGAGACACTCTGGTGCAATTATGTAAGGGAAAAAAGACTCTTGTGGGAACATTATACTTGTGAACTTGTATAAACTCTATTACTTGCTGTTGAAAAGACCGTGGGTCTGCACATTAAAACAGTCCTTGTTCTCATTTTAGATTTGCGTCCGCATATTAGAACAAACCGTAACAACATCTCTTAAACGTTGAAAATCCTCCTCTAAACCCCGAAATTATGATTAAGCGTCTTTCATCTAATGTTCATCAGCTCTTCATTCAGGAGAAATAAACAGTCAACCAAAAGTGAGCCGGACGTAAACTCAAATATTACGTCATAACGTCACACCAGATAAAAGCATCACCATAAGACGTTGCAAACTTAATACATAACTTAAGAAGTGCCCGATTGAGTTTCTAACTTCAACCATTGCAGTTTAATAAAGGTTGATATTTTCACTCACGCTCTTTGTTTCCTCGTGTGATGAATACAATCTTACATTTATATTCTCTACGTATAAAATTAATGAAGCTTGTTGAATTATTGTAATGTTTGACTGTCCAAAGCGTGGAGAAAATAAGAATGATTCAACTCCTCTCATAAATTTCGGATGAAAATAATGAAATAATGAATTGTCTAAAAGCAGTTTCGGTTTATGACCTTTAGAGGCCCTAAGCACCAAAAAGATTATAGTGCGCCCCCCCCCCACCCCAATACGTAATTAAATTTAAAAAAAAAAACGTAATTTTTCTCACCTTTTTTTTTTTTTTTTTTTTTTTTTTTGTGCCTTTGCTTTGCTGGTGCCCTAAGAACGTGCTTAGTCTGCCTATTGTGTAATCCAGCACTGCTGGTTAGTGTGTCTCAGGGAACTATCAGAAAATAAGATACTGATAATTTTCTAAGGAACTACAATATTCAAACAGTTGATTGATTCGATTGGTGTAGTTATACCATAGATACTAGTGAGTTTCCACGCGTTCAAAAAATCATGTAGACCTATACTGTACCTGTATTACATATGCTGTTTTTTTGTTTGTGTTTTTTTAATTTTTTTTTTAGTATTTGAATGAAATATATTGGGCTAAGCATCCTATACATTTATACTTATCTTGTTGGCACATGGCACTAATTTAGGAAAATAACGACGTTTTAATTATCATATTAAAGGTTTGGTGGAGATGTTAAAAATATTGAATATTAGTCTTGCAAGGGCAAAGCGCAACGAGTCTCAATAATAATAATAGTAATAATAATAATAACAATAACAACAACAACAACAACAACAATAATAATAATAATAATAATAATAATAATAATAATAATAAGCTGCTTTATATTACCCGTGTTACAAGAATATATTTCATTGTGAAGCTTTTTCCAATATTTCTTGGAAATATTCAAAAGTTATCGGATGAAGTTCTGAATATAATTTGTCACAATATTTGCTGCCTTTTCATAAAGTGCCCATTTATGATGTAAGTATTTGGAAATTGTAAAGGTGGGGACTTATTTTTGATTGTATATGCTCGCTTTACTTTGAAATCGATCATAATGACCTAAATACTTTTATGGATAAACACAACCAATTATTAATGTGTAAGATGATCACTAATTACACTTGACTGCATACATTCATCAACCAGTTACACAGCAGTTTGCGAATTAATGTACCGTTGTTCATATTCGTCACGAAAAATCTGAACACGCTGATAGAGGCCTTTTTCGTGTAGTGATAAAGCAAAATCTACATTACTTATTTTATGTTCTTATCGCTGATTCTA
The DNA here is from genome assembly GCA_029931535.1 of Margaritifera margaritifera. Classification (NCBI taxonomy): domain Eukaryota; kingdom Metazoa; phylum Mollusca; class Bivalvia; order Unionida; family Margaritiferidae; genus Margaritifera; species Margaritifera margaritifera. Next base: position 279,343 of record JAQPZY010000833.1, read on the forward strand.
AGTACACTTCTTAATTAGTTGATAAACAATCATCAGTTTCTTCTATTATAAGTCAAAGGTTTGTACGATGTTGGTTTTATGCTAGATGTTTACTTACTCATTGATACTTTTAGGAGTAGGTACTGATAAAACAATGAAACTGCGTTGTGACGAATCGAAAAGGGAATGTCTTCAGGTTTAAGAATCTGGATCGCAGAAAAAGTGTTCTTTCAATAAAAGAGACCTCTTTAAATCTAATTACTGGACTAGATACCGCAGCGAGTGGACAACTAGCTTTACACCTTTGCTATCATGGTTCTGTCCCTGGAGACGAAAGAGTGCACGCGCCCATGGGAACGTGCTGCAGTCTAGAGTTGATTGTAGTTGTTGATTTTAACGGCACTTTAAACATTATTGACTATATCATGCCGAGGAAATGGAGCTAAGTACCTTTCCCAAGGACACACAGAGGCAACCGACAAGGGCTGGCCCGGGCGGGTATCTAACCAGCGATTCTTGGATTACAAGTCAGACGCTGTACCAACTGAGCTACCGCGGCTCCTTCCGCAATCTAGAGCAAACATCTTCAAGTATTGCAGTGGTTTGTGGTCACCAAGGTTTTCTCGATTTTTGTTCCAACGGCGGCTTACCGTTCATAGACAACTATTGGCCAGAACCCAGTTAGTAGTTCCTAAACAATTTCTGTAATCAAATAAAAATAACATTTAAAAAAAAAACGTTTCTGCTTTCTTCGCCGCCGTGTGTGTGTGTGTGTGTGTGTGTGTGTGTGTGTGTGTGTGAGAGAGAGAGAGAGAGAGAGAGAGAGAGAGAAGCAATCCATAATCACTTGATAATTTCTCATTAATCTTCCCTTGGCAGATCACTATACCGTCTATACTCGCTATAAGTCGGATCTAACTGCAAATTACATAGACCTAGATCTGCCTTCGCATAATGCGTTGGCAGATCTGGGTCTATGCAGTTTCTTATGAGTAATCAGTAGAACAAACAACACAGACCCTGATATCCCGGCGCATGATGCGACAGCAGATAAGGGTCTATGTTGTTTGCAGTTGGACCTGACTTATAAGCGATTACATACGGTAAGTACGTATTCAGAATGTTAATCCGATATAAATATTTAAGTCCTAATTTATGGGTTTTGAGTTCATCCAACACCCTCAATTATATATGTGTATCGTTCTGTCGAATGACTAGGTAAACACTATACACTCTAAAGTATCACAGACATTCAAAACCTTGTTCATTTGTCACGTCAATCAGATTTTCATTTAAAATCAATTTTATCCTAACTGCACACACATCTGAGGTACCAGAGTTTATTGATAACGGTGATTTTGTCAAAGACAAGTAGAATACGCACAATTTTTTTTTTTCTTTTTTTCATTGACTTTGATGAATACTTCTAATTCTTAATTTATTACTCTTGCAACTCGGAGAAAGAAACTTTCCCTAAGTCTTACATAAAATGTATTAAATTGGTTGCTAAAGAACTTTTGTCGAATATGAGAATCGTTAATACAGCACATGGTTATATTGTAAATCCATTATTTACGCATTTTATGAACAAGTTGATGTCAATTTCATATGTGATAAAAAATATATGTAATGCCGTGACAATATTTAAGTCATTTGGGTTTTCTAGATTTATAGCCACTCTCCACTGCTTGACTTTCCCCATATGAGCCCCAGCGCTTCTATTCAAAGTTAAGCTTCACAAGTTCCGCGATTTTCCATCTTAACGGCGATGATGCAGAGTGATTAAAAGTTTGTTGGTGTCACCCGGCTTGCTTCAGCTTTAATGGCTATGATATGGACAATCGGAACATTATCGGCCTTTTATGTTAGAGTAACAGTAAAACCTCAGATGTAATTCTCCGCCATTGAGAACTATATATTCGGAACTACTTTTGTCACATGGCACAATATGTAGGCGGAAGGAAACAAAGTCACAACCGGAATATTTTCGGCCTATTTTGTCGCAACATATGTAGTGCATTCCACCAAAGGTGAATCATCAAAGCCATCAAATGTGTGTGTATTCCTTCAACCACATCCAGGTTATTACTCGACGAAAATGGCCGAGTGATGTTCCGATTGTGCCACAAAAAGGCAAACTCGGCAGCATCATCGCTGAAAAAAATAAAAATAAAAAAAAAAACACCAGAACTTTTGAAGATTGGCAGGGGACTGGTTAAACTTCTCCCCAGGTGACGCCCTAGCTTCTATCAAAGCGCCACTGCCACCAGTTGAGGGATTCTCAAAAAGTTAAGGAAATTATATAAATTGTAGGATTTTAGCCAGAAATTCAAGTACTGTTACATTCGGGTACCCTGGGTCCTATGTTGAAACACTTGTGTTTTAGGCAACGACCCAGGGTACCCGGATGGTACTGTTATTGTTAATCCTTTTATCTTTTCTAGCCAAAATTCAACGCAAAATGACCGAAATGACAACTCAAAATGACGCTAACACCGGGGTTAAACGATCTGTGCGGGCAGTGACGTTGTTTACTTACGTCACAAGAGAGCAGTTTCGGGACATTTGCAATTTCGAGGCCAGTCCTACGGATCATATCTCGAATGTGTGCGGATAGCTGCCATTCGGACTACCTCGGCTATTTCCGAAACAAGGACTGACGGAGAAGTTAAGAATGCATCAAACTATCATCTAGTCACAACTGCTCGGTCAATCCTACGGTCAATCCAATCGCAGAAATAGTCGAGGTGATTTGGGGACTGATGTATGCAAATTTGATATGCAGATACAATCTGGGCAATGTCGAGACCAATTCAAACATTCCCAAATTCGAGGTCAATCCTACGGATCATATCTTGAATGTATGCCGATAGCTGTCATTCAGACGACCTCGGTTATTTACGAAATAAGGATTGACCGAGAAGTTGCGAATGCATCGAACTATTTTTTCATTAGTAACTTCCCGTTCATTCCTATAGTCAATCCAATCGTGGAAATAGCAGATGTGGTCCGAATGAATCGAGGTCTCTTTTTTTTCTGCTTAGAAATTTCCGGCGAACAAAGTGTGTGTGTGTGTGTGTGTGTGTGTGTGTGTGTGTGTGTGTGTGTGTGTGTGTGTGTGTGTGTGTGTGGACATACATCAAAGGCATATTTTTGTGTCACAAAAATAGCCGAAGTGGTTCGAATGCAATTCAAAGTTTGCTGACAACTGCGTCACACTTCCGGCGCTTATGAGTTATATTGCTTGCCAATTTAGACCAGTACCAGTCAACTAGTCAGAGAATTGTTCAAGTTAACGCGTGCTTTCAAAGCTGTGTAACGTTAAGAAAAAATGTTGTCGATTCAACGTAAATATTAGTTACTGTACCGTTATTTCAATTCGTTGTGAATCGAGTGGTAAATTACAGGTATGGAAAAAGGTGTCTAGAACGAGTTTAAACAGTAGCCTAAATGTGTCAGTTTAGAATATGTTGGAAATTGTGGCTTGATGTTTTTCCACGATCGGCTTCAACGTTCAAAGAATCAGCGCTTGCGGGATTTTTAAAGTGTTATTGTGCTGTTGATTGAGATTAAAAAAAACAAAACAAATGTCCCTGAAAATGTGTTAAAATTTAACTCTCTCTCTCTCTCTCTCTCTCTCTCTCTCTCTCTCTCTCTCTCTCTCTCTCTCTCTCTCTCTCTCTCTCTCTGGTAATCACTATAGTCAATGACAATATAACCATCCTATATCACAGGCTTTCGTCGGATCATTTCCGGATTTTCTGTATTTAGCGTTAAATCTCAGCCCCACAGTCTGTAAAATTCTAGTATCTTTGGTACTCGATATCGTTTTCAAAAAATATTGATTTTTGCAAAATGAAACCAAAAACGTATATTGTATCTAAAATTATAATTTTCTCTTGAAAATTTTGAATTGAGGTGATTAATTCGAAGCAATGTTTTGCCAGTAATTTTACTATAGGCAATGTTTCGTGAAACGGATGTAGCGCACAACAGACACGGAAGTAGTCCTTAGCTATTTTTATCTGATCTGCTTTACTTTCTGAGTGGACCTGATTTCTAGTAGCACTTCGACCAGGGGCGGATTGGGGGTGGGGGACTTGACCCTCCCACCCAGCCCACCCACACAAATGAGCGCGAAACAACCGGAACGTTTAACAGAGTAAGTTAAGTTTTCTTTACAGTTGGATGGTTAAAATTATGCCCTGGACACGCTTAAATTGCAGGAGCTTTCGTTGGCTTGGGGTTCCATCTCCCCTGCATGATTGTTTAGCCCCCTCCCCACACACACACATATACACACAAAAGCAACTTTGAAGGTTTGAAGGTATATAGGTCTATCTTAAGAATGAACCACGATTTTTTTTCTTCTTTTTTTTTAATGCTGTCTAAACTGGTTCGCCGGTACATGGGCCAAAAACTTAGCATAGCTACTTTTGCAAGAAAAGTCGGTTAATGCACCCATAATTTACTTTTGATGGGTGCTAACATAAGTGAAAAAAGCGAATGCACACATCAAGTTTCATAACCATACACGCAACAGTATCTAGGTAACTGCTAGACGTAAAATTTTTTTAAAAATCTATAGAGAACAAGAGTTTTCTCTGAGATTTCCCTATCGCAAATATGAAGTTCACCAAAACCAGCTGGTAGCGGCATGGGATAGTCGCTAAACAGAGGCTATGAAAATGAATCGACATTGTATTGAATCGGTCCTGCCTGATATCGATAAGTAGAGGGGTCCCGGGTCGCTGAGAGGTCCAAGGCACTCGCCTTTATAGATCACTCACACATCTCACATCTGTCCGACAAATACCATAGATAATACTACAGAGACCGTCCCTTGGTATAGCATAATATGTACATTGAAATGATCCACTTTTAGTACATGGACACTCCAGTGAAGACTTGTTTCCCATCCTTACACACTGATGTAGAACTCCAAGACATGATTCCAACTTGGGTCCAATACTGCAGTATGTCGACAACAACGGGCCCACAAGTATCCCCTAAACACATCCCAGCTGGAGGGGGCCCTGGGTGGCCGAGTGGTCTAAGGCGCTCGCCTTTACAGATCACTGACATCTCACCTCTGTCCGCGTGGGTTCGAGTCTCGGGCTCGACAAACGGGGGTATGTGAGAAAGCTTGTCAGTAGCTTCCCGCGAGTCGGTGGTTCTTCCCGGGGTTTTCTCGGGTTCTTCCTCCACCAAATATACTGGCCGCCATGTATAGCCTACCATGTGCTGAAAAATGGCGTTAAACCAATAACAACCAACCAACCAACATTACAGCTGGATAATTATTGTATGGTGCAGACCATCTTTGGCATAACACTTAATCCATGAACGGTGAGAAACTTGTTGCATACCTTGTTGAGGATGGTCTTTGTTTATAGTTCCTGCACAATGCTGGGAAAAGTGTTCACTTGTTACACACTCCCCCAGCCTGTTGCGTAGTACATAGATTTCCTCGTCCTATTGTCACTTGATTTCTTGGAAAGGACCTGAACCCAGCTAATGCTGCTGTTTATAATAGCGGGACTCTGCAGTGTCAAGAAAGCGAAGTCCTTTTCACGTGTCTAGAAATTACAACTAGAATGTACTAACATGTCTGAGACATTAATTGTTTGTTCTTTTTAATCGATAATTGTGTCATATTCGCCCAAAACTGCTGGGAAATGTAAAAGATTTTCCGCATCGCACTGGACGCATGAGGTAGCGGTCAGATGTTATGTTTCCGACAACACGGTCTCTCCGTACATGAAATTCCTTTTATATATTTGACACGGACTTACTACAACCATTCGCTAGGATTATCATAATGTCCCTATATGATGGATTCAAAATCGCGGTGTGATTCGTCTGGTTTGCTAAAACGCACGGCTTCCATCAGCAGCAGAAAATAAGTATCGTTGAAATATTAGGATGGCCTTCGTTTTGAAATTACGAGGATTTTTTCGTATCATCGAATTGAATGCAGCCACCAGCAATGACTTTGAATTTATGATAGGTTGACCTATGTAAAGATCTTTGGGCATCTCACTTTACAACATACGAATTGTCTTAGTAGATAGGACATATTAAAATGCATGATATATCTGCAATTAGAGAAAAGCCATGAACTATGAATGACGTTATTACTACGTTACAGTCTTATCAGAACATTTATATTTTGGACTATCTCAAGGAACTATGAATCACTCTCCAGGGGTAAAATCAGAACATTTTATATTTTGGACGATCTCAAGGAACTGTGAATCACACTCCAGGGGTAAAATCAGAACATTTATATTTTAGACTATCTCAAGGAACTGTGAATCACACTCCAGGGGTAAAATCAGAACATTTTATATTTTAGACTATTTCAAGGAACTGTGAATCACACTCCAGGGGTAAAATCAGAACATTTTATATTTTAGACTATTTCAAGGAACTGTGAATCACACTCCAGGGGTAAAATCAGAACATTTATATTTTAGACTATTTCAAGGAACTGTGAATCACACTCCAGGGGTAAAATCAGAACATTTTATATTTTAGACTATCTCAAGGAACTGTGAATCACACTCCAGGGGTAAAATCAGAACATTTATATTTTGGACTATCTCATCGAACTGTGAATCACACTCCAGGGGTAAAATCAGAACATTTATATTTTAGACTATCTCAAGGAACTGTGAATCACACTCTAGGGGTAAAATCAGAACATTTTATATTTTGGACTATCTCAAGGAACTGTGAATCACACTCCAGGGGGAATAAAAAGAAAAAAAAACTCTTCACATTTTGACACACCATGAACATGGTTAGTATTAAATTATATTGTATAATATAAAAACACAAAAATTCATTCATTCAAAATAACAGACCCGAAGAGTGGGAAAAGGAATTCTTGGCCTAAGAAAGTAATGAGATAGATAGGTTGGTAGGTAAGTAGGTTGGTAGGTAAGTAGGTTGGTAGGTAAGTAGGTTGGTAGGTAAGTACACGCAAGTGAAAAATAGACTTGCATTTTTATATAGACGGACAGACAGACGACATAATAATGGATAAAACATAGATTGGCAGGTATGTATGAAGGTAAGTAGATTCATATGTACGTATGACATACATACATACATACATACATACATACATACATACATACATACATACATACATACATACATACATACATACATACATACATACATACATACATACATACATACATACATACATACATACATACATACATACATACATACATACATCGCAAAGTAACTAATCTGTCACACAAAGACCAAGCGAAGTAAATGAGAATTGATTCAATATTAGAATCACTTCAAATATACTGAGCCACATATGTCACTAGATAGATGTATTGTTCGCAACATTTATCAAAATATTTTGGATACAGAAAAGGTGTTCTTATGGTGTCTGATGTATCATCTACGTGTCTGATGTATCATCTTATGGTGTCTGATGTATCATCTACGTGTCTGATGTATCATCTTGTGGTGTCTGATGCATCATCTTATGGTGTCTGATGTATCATCTTATGATGTCTGATGTATCATCTAATGGTGTCTGATGTATCATCTACGTGTCTGATGTATCATCTACCTGTCTGATGTGTCATCTACCTGTCTGATGTATCATCTAATGGTGTCAGATGTATCATCTACATGTCTGATGCATCATCTACTGGTGTCTGATGTATCATATTATGGTGTCTGATGCATCATTTTATGGCGTCTGATGTATCATCTATTGGTGTCTGATGTATCATCTACATGTCTGATATATCATCTAATGGTGTCTAATGTATCATCTTATGGTGTATGATGTATCATCTACGTGTCTGATGTTTCATCTACGTGTCTGATGTATCATCTTCTGGTGTCTGATGTATCATCTATGTGTCTGATGTATCATCTACGTGTCTGATGTATCATCTACGTGCTATAATTCTTATCATACGCATAATACAAGCTAAACAAAATGACTTTCTGGAGAAAACATTCCGATTTTTAAAACAAAGATCATTTTTAAACAGTAAAATAAATCAAGAATTCCTTTTGAAATAAAGTGTGACATATATCCATGTTGTTTGCGCTAAACAGTTTTAGGCACATTTAACTTTATTTATTTATTTATTGATGCAGCAAATACTATGAATTCATTTATTTTCATGTATACTAAACTTTTGTGGACTTGCGAGAAATGAATTTTTTGTTGGTACTTCAATTGGTGCATTGAGGGAGAGGGACTATTGTTTTCACCAAAGGATTTTTTTCCTTGGGTCCTTAGATTTGTTGTTTGTAATAACTAAGAAATCCACGAAACTTGGTACCTAACATAAAATAGTAGTAGTGAATTTACAGTAATCTACATAATTAACCTCCATAGTCCGTGTTTTCGTTCCACAACTCAGTCTAAAACAAACAGACCATATTAATCGTTATTGCACTAAGTGTTTCCCCTCGTAAAAAAGTTTATACTACAACATGGTCGACTTTGACCATCGAATGTTTCTATTTAAAATTGGGTACAAGATTTGATATTTTGCGGTTCAAGATTACCCGTCTTCATTTATACTGTAATCGAAGCACCGCTATCCTTAATAACCCTCATTAATCGTAGATCCCCGCCAGCGTAGATTTGTTTTTAATTATTTGCAAGTTTGTTTCGAGTTCAGCTGAAGAGTGTCAGCTTTGAAGACTGAGTTTAAATTAGGTTTCGTGCCAACAAGTGTTTCGCAAATATAGAACCTAAAATCCTTTGCAGGTGAAATGGTATATGTTTATTTATATTCCTTTTCATGGGAATGCAATTGAAAATAGCACAAGAAAAGGAAAATAATGCACGTGCTTACCGTGAACAAATATGTACTATATAATATTACAGTCAATCAGTTCTCAATTTTCATTTGAAAATATTATTACCACAGATGAGGAATTGAAAATAAATGTAACAGAATTTGAAGCAAATAAAATCAATATGCTGGAAAATGTCCAAGTTTCCTGGTATATGAGTGTCCAATGCTAAAGAATTTACGTATTGTTAATGATCCATTTCAGATACTTAGACACACGAGTGAAACTTGTTTCCCATTGTTGCAGGCTTTTTTTTAGGACGCCAGGAAACGATTCCAACCTTGGTCCATGTAACTTGGATTTTGCAAACAAGATGTCCATCATTGTCTCCAAAACAAAATTGTGTGGTTTTGTTTGATGTTTTACGGCTCAGCAACATGAGCAGGTTATTTAGTGACTAGGCAATTGGAATAAAGTGTCGTGCCCAAGGACACACCACGGTAACTGACCCCAGCTGCTCCAGTGGTAGGATTCAAACCGACACCCTTTCGGTCCACCGCGGCTGCCGTCTCCAAAACAAACACCAGACATTGTATTTACCGTGCAGATCATCTTCGACGTGTAAGAATAGCTGTTGACAGCGAGTAGATTTTTGCACCCCCTGTTACTGATGACTTTTGTTTTCAGCGCTTGAAGGCTGTCGGGTATGGTGTTTCCTGGCTGCTTCCAGGATTCCCAACTGGTTGAATAGCACAAAGCTTTGCTAACTTTCCTGTCCGTGGATTCGTTGTAAACGGCAGGAACCACTTGAACGCTGTCGTTTAGAGGTACTGGACATTGTAAAGTCAAGATGTCGATGTCATTTCCAGTCATCAAAGAGTCATTGTCGGGATTCATTAAGATTTCAGAAACGTTTAGTTCCTGCTCTCCTTCATCGCTTAGATCATACACCTCCAACACCATGGAGAAATTTGAGGGATTTTCTGGTTCCCATTCTTCACAATGCTCAGCCGTCATGACTTTCCTTTCCGACAACAAAGACCCTCCGCATTTATACTTAAGAAGGACTTTCTACGGCCATTTACTCTGACCAGCATCCTGTCCGTTTACAATGGGTTCAACATCGCTGGAGGATTTGGCTGATTTGCCCAAGCACACTGCCATCGTCAGTAACGAAAGGAAACCAACGAAAAGCATCGTTGAGGCTTCAGTAAAATCTTCGGCTTAAAAGTACTACAAGAAAATCCTTTAGTGTCTACTAGAGGAGTATCCTCTCTAAAGTGACCAGATGAGCGAAAGCAAATATGGATTTATACATCCACTGACCAACGCAGAGACCCTGCGGCATGTCACTCCATGATATAACGCGATTTATGACTTTCGCCTTGGACATGATTAAACTCGGGATACGTTTGTAATTAAAGCAAAGTCATGAACTCTGAACGGCGTCATTATTTCCTTATAAAGTTATAGCAATGATTTTATTACTGCACACTATCATGAACTATGAATCACGCCACATGGTACTAAATGACTTAGCTCATCATTAGAAAATATCATGAACTATGAATCACGCCACATGGCAATAAATGACTTAGCTCATCATTAGAAAATCGGAAGTGCATTTTATATGTGCATGCTTTCTCTTTTGTATACGTAATGTTATGAACTTATTTTGCTTATCCTCAGAACATACAAATGTTGTCATAAGAAAAGACAAAGGGAATAAAACACAATGAATGCGTGAGAAAAGAAAATATAAGTATATGCAATGCAATACCCAATAAAATACAGAATTACATCATGATGGGTTGGGATTTTGAGATTTTTGTGAGGTTGTCAGTATTACTCGAAAAACAATTTAAGTATGGAAGATAATTAAAGTTTATACAAGGAGTGAATGATTAAGTTGGGGACCTCTACTAGCAAATCATTGTCGAAATGAATAATTTCAGAAATAAATGTAAGATCGGTACTATGGTAGAGGTGCATGGTTCAAAAATAAAAAATAAAGAATTTTTGTAGGCCAGCAGGGTTTACACAAGAACTTGACAAAACAAATCCACAAAGTTCATTTTAGCATTCCACAAAAGTCCACCAATAAAAACATCTTAGACTTCGCTGCGCCATATTGTTAATTTTTTGGACATATATGACCTGTTACTAAATTTGTATGTCTTCCTTCGATCATAAAACATGTATTTACGAGCTCGATTACATGACCTACATGTAATCTATAATCAGATTTAAGATCGCACATTGTAACTTGTTTCGGGATTAGAAAGAAAGCCCAGGGAAAAATTAGTTGAATCAAAATAAATTTGTATAAAGGAAGTAAAAAGCTACAAAACTGTCCCTTCCGCCAAAATTCAGCAAAGTCGATGACAATTCCGCAGATTGCGGAAAAATCCGCAGGTGTGGTCACCCTGCACCAGTTGGATAAACTGCTGCTAAGTTTACGAACCTTTAGAGTTCATACCTCACTGTTATCTTGAAAACATCATTGTAAACCCAATAATTACTCCATTTTTACGGATATTTAGGGAAATATGAACACAGTGTGACTTAAATGACGTTCATTTGTAGACTCCAACATATGGATATAGGTTTTATCGTAGATACCATACATGTATATTTCCTAACTACCGAGGGAGAATATATATATATATATATATATATATATATATATATATATATATATATATATATATATATATATACACGCTTCGCTACGAGTAATTTATTTTTACAATTATTACAGAGAAAAACAGCTACAGTGCAAAGTTTTAAAGTTTAAAGTCTTCTGGTTAAATTTTGTTAACTATGAAAAATTTGTGACAATGAGAGTGTGGAAGGACACTGGTTCCAGGAAAGTCCTGAGTACATCGTTCTACGCATTTTTTTTTATAGTAAGAAACTCTACCATAACCAGATTTTAAAATGACGACATAACCAGTCATTCTAAAGTACTGACCTACTGACCCAAGTTATTAAGAGCTGAAATTTGGAACACAAAAAGAAACTATAATTTTCTAAAACTTTGATTCGTATAGGACCTGGTTCCTTTTACTCCTTATAATAGAGTTTTAAACTTAAGCTGACAGCGACTCTTGACACAGTCGTATTTACTGGAAGAAATAAGTGTCCACTTTCTGTTTTAAACTTCTTTTGCTCAGTAAGCAGAAAGTATTGACTATTGTGAATTACTTGGTCAGAATACTAGAATGCTTGGTCATGTGACTCAAGTCGCCATTTTGGAAATCTGGATCTGATAGAATTTCTTGCTTTTAAAGAATTGTACGCAATGTTTGACAGCGATAAAAAAAACGGAAGAGTCTTGGCCTACAAAACTAATTAGATAGATAAATTGATTGATTGGTTGATTGAATAATTAACACATCGTGGGTAGGTAGAAAAGCAGATATAAGGAAACTTAATTCAAGGAAAATGTGAATTTAAATATACACTGACTATTTTAACAACAACAATCTTACTTTACAACATTAGAAATCATTAATCTTCGTTTATGAATAAATATAAATCTACGTTATGCTTGCAGTTAGAACAAAGTCATGAACTCTGAACGGTTTTATTGTTTCTTCCCAAACTTATCGTAATAACTATAATACTGGACACTGTCATGAACTTGAAATCACACGTCAGGGCCACAAATTGCTGAGCTCATTATTAGAGAATCGGTCGTGTAATGTACATGTGGATGCTTTCTCTCTTGTATACGTAATGATCTGAACGTGCAATACTTTGCATATCATTAGACCATAGAAAACGTTGTCTTATGAATAGAACAATAGAAGAAAATACAATGAATGCGTGAGAAAAGACAATACTAGTATACGAAAGGCAATGCAATCGAAAATACATAATTACACACTGTGATGGGGCCGTGATTCTGTGTATTCGGCAGATTAACCTGAGAATTGATTTTAGAGCCTTTGCATTGTCAAGTACCTGTGCATCGTCGACACGATTTTTTTTTGTTGTTGTTGTTGTAAAATCATGATCGTTAAGAGAGAGTACAGTCGCCTTACCCTAAAAAAAAAAAAAAAAAAAAAACCCACCAGCACCAAAAATGTTTCTTTTTTCAATATAACAGCCTCCAGTTTCACTAAATATCTCAACATTTCTTCCTCAGACTGAGATTCTAAATATTTTTCGTACTACTTGGTTTATAATAATACATTTTTTTTTTCTCCACAGACCACTCAACATGCATCAGGGATTAAAGTAGTCATACTATCTTAAATTCTCCAGATAAGAGTCTTATTTTATCTGCGAGAAAATTTAAGGATTTCATCAAATTTGAGGAAATCCTCAACTCTTTTTTTTTTTTTTCCAAGTATTAATTAGGTTTCCACGTATATTGATTTTGTTTTACGTGTCATAAGCATGATTTTACAAAATCACTATTTGAGGATGCATTTGGAGAAATTTTGTGAAACAGGGGTGAGTTTGCATATCATTATTCGTTGTGTGGTTATAATTCACTTCACAAGCTTAAGAACAAATCTTTTGCTTATGTCTTTCCAATACACATTAAATATAATTATTACGAATAAAATCCAATAATTTGTATTGGCATTAACAATACTACACCAATAAATCTGTCCCCATCACTGTTTTTTAAATTTTTATTCGGATGGTCGTTATTGGAGACAAATATCGCTACATATGGTTCTCTTTGGGGACGTAGACCAAATCTGGCCTACACAGTGCTTTTGATTATTTCACGCATGTATCGTTCGAAGATCATACTCATATCGCACATAATTAAAGAAGAACTATGTTTCTGCTTCATTATATCCGTTATGGTTTTGAGAGGAAAAGAAGTTCTTACTTATGCTCAGAAGATTTATTTCCAAGACTGGGTCAGACCAGTACCTAGCTAAGTAGTTCATATCTAAATTTTAGGGTTTTGTTTGGCTGTGCCTTTCATTGTAAACTAGTCATGACAGGAACTGATTTTTTGTTCACCATAGAATAATTGGGAAAGAATCATTCTTTATTTTGAGATGCATTTGATTGTCTTTATGAAAGCAGTGTGGTGGAAGTGCACATGTAAAGTCAGCGTGAGATATGATCACAAACCATGTTTTACTTGATCCGAAAATGAAAGCATGACCCCTGTAGACTTTGGTCAGCTGTTAAAGATAATTCTACTGGTCAAGAACTGTCAAGTCTTGGTGTGTATAATGAATGGTCTATAATGGCAATGTCACCCGAAGTAATCCTAGTGTGATTGGAATGTTCGTCTGAGTTCAGCTTGGAGAAATGTATGTATGTAATATATAGGAACATTATTGGTGAGGTTGAAACCCGGATCCAATACCCTGCCAGCACGCACCAACTACCATACAACCCCCATACTCTCTCTCTCTCTCTCTCTCTCTCTCTCTCTCTCTCTCTCTCTCTCTCTATATATATATATATATATATATATATATATATAGAGAGAGAGAGAGAGAGAGAGAGTATATATATATATATATATATATATATATATATATATATATATATATATATACTCTCTCTCTCTATATATATGTATATATATATATATATATATATATATATATATATATATATATATATATATATATATATATATATATATATATATATATAAGAAAAGTCACGTACGCAGAGGAAATTCCCATGAGAGTTACTCTTATTCTAGAATATTATTCTGTCAGGTGACGTATCCTTAAATTTATACAGGTTTGGTAAACAAGATTTCATTCCTATACTAAACTTCATATTATTAAGACCAGTCTATTATGGAATTTATTTTAGTAATCAGATGTTACAGTTGTGAAAATCAGCAAATTCAGAGAGAGGAATTATTTATTTGAAATATGCATTGGAGTTACCAAAAGTACTCATTCTCATATTGGATTGATATTTGACTTTGGGGTTTATGTGAATTCATTTAAAGATATTCTGGATTAGATCATTCAGGCACATCAGAACAGTCTAGACTACTAGCATATCATGACATGACATTAAAGGCTACTGGAATTCATTCAGAACATTCTATATTTAGGACTTGTGATTAGGACACTTAGGATTATTGGATTATTTTGATTTTAATTCACTTTATTGGAAGTGTCTTCTTGAATTTTCACTGTAATTATCTAGAAATAAATTGCTTGTTGATTTTACTTACATTGTTGGTTTCAAATTTATTATCTTGATAGCTCCCTCGCACGAAATCTTTTGATAGCTTTCTCGAAAGAAATTTGAGCAACCACAAATGAAAGAACTTTTTTATACGAAGAACGTAAATATCTCTGATCATTTTTGTTTAAATCGCAACTCTCTCAACATGACCTTAAATACTATTGTTTTGACATACTAATGGGTTTTGACAGAAAATATTGTTGATAAATAGATAATGTAAATGATTTAGGATATATTTGCCTTTCGACTCTGTTGCATTCCGCTTTACGCTTAAATTGCGTCCAGAAACAAAATTGCGTGTGGGGGTGGGGTAATTTAACGATTCCTTGTTTTGTATCAAACGCATTTTATTGTCGCTTAATTAAAGAACATGGGATGGGACACTAGTTAACCAACTCATGTATGTCATTTCCAAAAATATTTAAAAATGATCTAAAGAACGATTTCTTCCAGACATGCAAGCGGTTACAATTCACTGTTTCTATTATAGAGCACATCTGAGAACTGACCCAGTTATTCCAGTAAACCAATATACACTAATGATTTCAAGCGAACATCATATGCTTATATCTGCCGGCACTCTATGTGACGTCAGATCTGGGTCATGAACATGGCCTGAAAATTCCCATGCGTGAATCTTTAGATATCCAGGTTACTAATATGTAAAAGAAAACAAATCTGTTAATGTTAATATCATTCATTAACATTTCTGTTTTCAGTGATAGTATTCCAGTGGACACTACATTACAGCGATAGTATTCCAGTGAAAAATACATTACAGTGAGAGTATTCCAGTGAAAAATACATTACAGTGAGAGTATTCCAGTGAAAAATACATTACAGTGATAGTATTCCAGTGAAAACTACATTACAGTGATAGTATTCCAGTGAAAACTACATTACAGGACACCTATATTAATAGAGACACATGTCGATAAGAACATTTCCCGAAATTCAAATGAAAATTCTAACAAAAGGGAGCACTCAGTATTTACTTGGAAGATGGGTGGTGTGAGGCGGTGGAGCTATTTCAAATCAAATTGCATAGAAATTAAACCCTTCTGCCTACAATATTACACCCTATCCTAAAACTTATAACTGTACCCCAGCTATAATTTTGCACAAAAACAGTGTGCACGATCATATGCAACAGTACCCAACTTGCACCGCTTATCCCCACTTAAAAATGTATCACTCCCTGGTTGTCCTTTATGCTAGACATATCTGTCGCAATTATCAATTATTTGTATTGCATATAGAGGAGATTCTGCCTTATTCAGATTCAGAAATGTGATATTTCATATTAAAGATTTTTTATTTTTGCAGTTGTTTTGGTGTGTGTGTGTGTGTGCGTGAAGAATCATATTAGGGCTCCACTTTAAAGACTTTTATTTAAGATTTCCTTGCTAGTAAATCTTTCCGTTTCAAGAAAGTAACAGCCGGGCTTTAGCTGGTTTGTCTCGTGCGATTTTGTGACGTCAGCTGTACTTAGGTTTGTACATTCCATGTGAGTACATTCTTTATTTCTCGAAAAAGTCACTCGGGAAAGATTTTAAACCCTTGGGGTCAAACGCATCCCTCGTTATAAGGCAAACGTTTGTACACAGCAAAAAAAGCGTTGGAAATACTCCTCGCTATAAAATACACACATCTAACGGGGACAATAAGACCCTGTTTCTTAACTGTCCTTTACCTGTCTTAGCGGATACTTCCATATAAATAAAATCTCACATAAAGAAAACCATTTTCGAATTTCATTTCGTCATAAAACGTACGTATTTACAGTATGTACTCCCTTATAAACAACATAGACCCTGATCTGCCATCGCATAATGCTTCGGCAGATCAGGGTATATGCTGTTTGTTCTACCGATTGCTCCTAACAAAACTGCATAGACCCAGATCTGCCGGCACATTATGCGACGGCAGATCTGGGTCTGCGCAGTTTGCAGTTGGACTCGACTTATAAGCGAGTATAGACGGTAACCTCTATATAAGGTACACCTGTACATCAGAGACAACATTTGATGGGCCCTTGAGTGTCCTTTATAGAGAAATTTCATTGAACTTGTCATTAGCCACCTATCTGACAAAGTTCTGTTAAAGTTAGTAGCACTGAAAATGATCAGACAGTAATAATTAATCCAGTACATAAATCTAATTCATCTAGTTATGCGTATGAACACTTGCTACTGTAGTATAGATTTACTGCATTTTTTTTATACGAATACACTATATGTATGTACATGTATTCATATTGTGAGTCAGGAAAGAAAATTTTTTGTTTCCCTCCCCAAGTAGCGGACCGAATCAAAACTCTCCAATCTAGGTAGAAAGCTTTTATAGGTAAAATGTAGATAAAGGTTCTATTAATATTTATTGCTTATATGTGTCTCTAACTTTACAATGCTTGGGATATTTAATGTGGAAGGAGATTAAAGACCGATGATTAGACAGGATTAGGTTTCACGGGAATTAATATACACTCTTAAACATACGAAAGGTTGCAACCCCAATTATACATTTCTGACCTGGGGAAAAATGTCAAAATCACGGAAACGTTGGATTTGTGTGCAGAATTTTAATCAAGACTTGGAAAAATATGGAATTACAATTAATAGAGATGTCATTTAGATTTAGGATGGTAATATTACAGTTATCAACATTCATGACCTAATGAGGTACATCTCCCTCCCTCTGTCTCTGTTTATCTTTCTCTCTCCTAATTTCATTATACTTCAATGAGCTATTCGGATAGCATACATTTATTTCATGTCTTGCTGCAATGTTAAGAATGCAGTCTCTGTGAAATTAACTACCACTGCTACTATTACTACTTGTACTACTACTACTATTACTACTAGTACTACTACTACTAGTACTACTACTATTACTACTCAGTACTACTACTACTACTATTATTACTATTAGTACTACTACTACTATTACTACTACTACTATTACTACTAGTACTACTACTACTAGTACTACTACTACCACTACTATTACTACTACTATTATTACTATTAGTACTACTACTACTACTACTACTACTAGTATTACTATTAGTACTACTACTACTAGTACTAATACAATTACTACTACTAGTACTACTACTACTACTACAACTATTACTACTACTGGTACGACTATTACTATTAGTACTACTACTATTATTACTACTACTACTACTATTATTACTCCCACTACTAGTACTATTACTACTACTGCTATTACTACTACTACTATTACTACCGGTACTACTACTCCTACTAGTACTACTACTACCACTACTACTATTATTATTACTACTAGTACTACCACTACTATTAGTAGTACTACTACTATTACTACTACTAATGGTAGTACTACTATTACTACTAGTACTACTACTACCACTACTACTATTATTACTACTACTCCTACTAGTACTACTACTACCACTACTACTATTACTACCAGTACTACTACTCCTACTAGTACTACTACTACCACTACTACTATTATTACTACTACTAGTACTACTACTACTATTAGTAGTACTACTACTATTACTACTACTACTGGTAGTACTACTACTACTACTAGTACTACTACCAATACTACTACTCTCAACACACACCATATCAAATGTTCTAATTAGCCTCTCATCGTTTACAATTTAGTACTTCTTTTATGCTCTCGTCTAGAAATAGTATAATATTTAGCTGTTGTAAGTCCTTGTGTTGAATGACAAACACTTACATTCACATCCATCCATCCTTCCATCCATCCATCAGTCTATCCCACTATTCCTAATTAATGTTTATTGAAGTCTTATTATAAGAATATTGTATAGTACAACTTAAGAGTTATAATTATACAACTGTCAGTACTATACGCTCTCCTTATTTCTTACTTTTTTTCCATCTCTCCTGTCATTTATCGAATTGGATTCACGTGAAGAATTCTTTGTTTACAAAAATACTTTTAAAGTATAATGTACCGACCTGAAGATTTGTTTTGTTTGGTTTGGGGTGGGGGTGTGAGTAGTTTAAAATGTACTTTAAAAATTGTTATTATGTAGTTTAGTACCTTTCCCAAGGACACACTAAGGCAGTCGACCAGGGATGACCTAGGCTGGTATTGAACCCGCGAGCCTTGAATTACGAGTCCAATGCCTTACCAAATGAACTACCTCGAGAGCATCCATGACAATGACGCGAAAGCGCTTGAAGGAATATAATATAAATATATTATTAATCTCCTGTTGAATTAACATATATAACAGTAAAGTTGGTTCTACATATTTTTAATGAGGACATGATTTGATCGGATGAATTGTCACTATTTCACTATTTAAAAATCTTGGAAAGACTCTTAATCTCTCTCCTATCAGAGACACTTAAATAATAGCCCCCACGGACTTATAGTCAATTATTTTCTCTTCTCAAACTTAATCCAAAATCCGTGGTATCATCACCTCACATACTGTTGCTGTTCAAGTGTCCAATATTTAAACTGGCAATAAGAGTGAAAACAAAATAGCATATTAGAAGAAGAAAAAAAAAATCATCAAGTTTGATTTTTAAATTCGACTCATTATTTTCACTGACAATACTTTGCGATATAAATGAATATAAATGAGAACACATTTTCGTTTAAAAACTTTAAAGTACTAACCAAAAATACTATAGGCAGTATTCAGCCTGTTTAAAATTGTCAATAAATTAATTCCATTCGCAAGCAAGCAATAATAAGGCAAGAGGCAGTTATACAGTTATGGAAAATATTCAATTTTGATAATTGTCCTTCGACTGTATGACATTACAAAGTTAATGAAAAGCAAGTCTTTAACCTATTATCAAAATCATATTCTTTCTCAGATCACAGCTACAAACTTTTCAATAGGTCCATTTCGATATCGTTTAGTAGAAGCCCAATCTTTTATACTCATGGTTTACATCGATTTTGCGTTAGATATTATCAAAGACCTTAATTTATGAGCGAACAAGATTGTTTGATAACACATATGGAAATTAGTACTTCAAATAAAAATCTTACTTTAGAATTATTGATAGACAATGAGCTTTTCACAGTAAGTTTATTTTAATAACATTTGATAGGTTTTATCATCACGATCGAGAACCTATGACAGATGGCGAAGTATTTTATTCAGAAAGAACAATTAAATGGTATAATAGCACAGGTAAACTAAGAACAGCTCAAATTATGACTCAGTAAATCTCAGATAGATATACGGACACACGTGCATGCATGCATTAAGAACAGGTCAAATTATGACTAAGTAAATCTCAGATAGATAGATGGACACGTGCATGCATGCATTAATAACAGGTCAAATTATGACTCAGTAAATCTCAGATAGATAGATGGACACGTGCATGTATGCATCATGGTGGAATTTTGGTGACTTTTGGGTGAAGTTTTTTACCAACCTCTCAAGTGATCTGTATAAACAAATCCAACTGAGTTTCAGCGACATACATACATACATACATACATACATACATACATACATACATATATACATACATACATACATATATACATACATACATTCAAGCGCAAGGAAAACATGTAGTATATGATAGACATGTACTTTAAAGTTGCAATCATTTTTTGAGATTTCTTAACATATTAATTTTTTCCCGTGGACCTTTGAAACACAAATTCCTGCAAAAGAACATGGATTGACCGCCTGCAATTTTATTATCATAAATGAATGTTTGGGGTATGGTATGTTTAAACCTCAGCGTTGAAAGATTATTGATGTTGATCTGCTAAAAGTGTTCGAATGTCATTTGCGTATCTGGTTGTTATGATAATACCTTCTTAGTAGTAATTTACATTCTATAACTCTTCATTATTTTAATAAATAAAGTCCATACATATATAATACATGGACACATACATACACACACACGCATGTATGAGTACATACATACATACATACATACATACATACATACATACATACATACATACATACGTGCATACATACATACATATATACATACATACATGAATGTATATATACACATACATGCGTGCATACATACATACATACATACATACATACATACATACGTGCATACATACATGCATACATACATACATGAATGCATATATACACACATACATGCGTGCGTGCATGCATACATACATTCATACATACATACATACATACATACATACATACATACAAGCATGAGTGCGTGCGTGCATACATACATACATACATACATACATACATATAAGTAGTTGAGGGGGGGTATCGAGCTACAAAGGGGGCACTTGAGCTACGTACGGGAGTTTAACATGGAGGGGGCACTTGAGCTACGTACGGGAGTTTAACATGGAGGGGGCACTCTGGCTACGTACGGGAGTTTTTTAACGTGGCGGGAGTGTGGGGTGGGGTGTGGGGAGGGAATAGAATTAATCTTTCTTGATAAAGGGTGGTCCTGGTAAGGACCGTTGGTTTTTTTGTTAGAGTTTTATTTTAGAGGAGGTGTGGGCACCTCCCTGGCTTTGCCCTGCATACAGGGCAGCTCCCCCTCCATGTTTCTTCATTTTGTTTGCATGGAGCTGTGAAGGCCGACGGAGGATGAGTCGCTTCTGGCTCCCAATTCTCCTTCTCCTCCATCATAGGGTGGGGTCTAATTGGTATTCTGCTTTCCTTCTCCTCCTCCTCCCTTTTCTCCACTTCATGAAGGAGGTGCCAGGCCACCTCTAAATGAACTCGGATTTGCCTTACAATTTCGACGGTATTCATCTTGGTTGAATAAAACTAGATAGCTTAACCGGTGAAGACGTGGTTTTAATATACTAGAAGTGCGGACGTGAAGGAAAACATCCTTTTCACCTAAAAAGAAAACAAAAAAACATCACCCCACTACCCTGCGTCTGACGTCATTCGTTCTACGTCATTCATAGCTTCGCGGAGTTTACACTCCATGACCCCTGACTCTAAAAAGCGCGGACCTAAAAGAAACTACTTTTGATAAAAATCAAAACTACACAAAATATTAATTTTTGTTATTTTTTTTAAAAAAAAACTTTTTTGGGAAGGGAAATTTTTTTAAAAACAAAATCAAACACACAAACACACTATCTACATTAATTTTTTTGGGATGGAATTTTTTTTATATATCATCAATCACACACCACACAACTCATATAAGGGTTTTTTTTGTTTGAGGGGTGGTAGACTATCAGAAAAAAAAAATATATATATATAAAACACACACTTATAGATATTTTTGGCAATATTGGAGAGAAGTAATCTTTTTCTAGAGATTGGGTGGCCCTAAAAAGGACCGTTGGGTTTAAAGAAGTTTATATTTTTTAAAAACTTCTTTTAGGTAGATGTAGCCGTGGCAGCTCCAGCAGGTCGGCCACGTTTAGCGATAGTGGGTGGTCTTACCGCTTTCAGACAGGCAGGTCTCTTTCTACTGAAAGTGAAAGCAAAATCATCGCAGTCAATCTAACATAAGACTTCACCGTCAAATTGCTTGCTGGATTGCTGCTGAAGAAGTTGTTGTTGCTGCTGTTGCTGTTGCTGCTGCTGCTGTCTTTGTTGCTGCTGCTGTTGCTGATGTAGACGTTGTCCTGCTTCCCATTCTGTTCTTTCTCTAAGTATTTCTTCTCTCAGGACTTCTTCTACTAGATCATGAGCCATTTGAATGAACGTCATGGTCTTTCTCTCTGGGTTGGTCTCCATCAAATGATTCTTCACCCTCATTATGTTCACCATAGCTTCATTCAACTTTGTAATCTTGGTGGCAGCCATCTTCTTTTTCTTTCTTCTTGGAACACTGTTGAGATCTTGACGAGTCAACGAGAATGACTACACTGGCTAGTGAACCGCCTTATATGCTTAACGCGCGGACGCGATGGAAAACATGGTAAGATTTTTTTTCAGATGATCGACAGGGAGATCATAGATAGATAGAGAGGTTTTTTTAGATCGATAGAAAGAGAGAGAAAAGAACATATTCATTATTTTTTTTCAAATTTCAATAAAAAACCACACAACACCATTTTTTTTCAAACAATTCACAAAAAATGATATTTATTCAACAAAAACTATGTTAACAATTAACAAGTAACTATGAAATTTTTTTTCAAACAGGAACATATTTACAAGGTTGACAACGTTGAGAAGGTAAAGTAAATGTGAAACTTTCTACATCCACATCATTTTGATGTACATTACGATGGTGAGCTAAAGACAAGAGATAACCATAACGTTCACAAAACCATCTTTGTACTTTAGCATCATTTCGAACATAGTCACTATCAAAATAAGTGAGTAAATGTTCTAAAGAATATCCAAGACTGCGTTGATGAAGATAATGAACACAATATTGTCCACACACCATAGAATCGGATCCTTGTAGTCTCACATTATTGAATCGAGTCGAGACGGCATTTCTTCTCATAAACTCGATAATGTCTTTTTCCAAAGGAGGTAATCCATATGAATCAAAATATTCCACACAGTGTTCATTGGGAAAGTACACGGCAATCCAATGGCTTCCTGGTAGATGACTGTCGTCAGTATTGATGACATAAGCATGAACGTTTTTTGGTTTACGATGAGGTAGTTCATCTTTAGCACATACCACAGGATTCCAAGAAGAAGTATAGGAACTACGATTCAATAAGTAATGAAGTTCCCTGGTATCCATTTTTTTTTCTCCTTCTTCAACAACAGAAATATTGAGTCACCAATGCACACCTGACTTTGAACTTGAATTGATCTGTCTTGTAATTCCAGGAAAATTTATCTCGGATAGGTTTTTCACTCTGTTCAATGAGTCCTTCGATCCGTTTGATCTCCTTAGGAATGAGTGGAGGAGAAGAATATTTCTGCAAGATTTTATACCACTTTGTCAACACGTCTGTTTCTGAGATGTTTGACCAGGCATCTTCCAAAAATTCATCCAATTGTTCTTCGCCTGTCAACATCAAACATTTGTCGTGTTGTATCTGACTGGGATGATCGGTTTGACATCCATAACATTGTTCTTTAATCAGTCTGTTAATGATGAATTTCAATTCCTCAGCATAACAGTCCACTAACTGTTTTTCGTGTTCTGGCCATCGAGAAGGATAAAATCCAACAAACTCAGTAACAACAGTATTAGTCTCTTCTTTTTTAGGTTCTGAACGAATGACTTCGTCATCATTATCATCCTCTTTGGTGATAGTAGTTGGTGACTGGTGAATTACTTCACAAAATCCCTCATCTATTTCCATACGCTCTTCTCTGTTCTGCATCTTTTCTTTGTTTCTTCTTCTTCTTCTTCTAATAGTCTACAATGACTTCTCTCAAACTGTTGATCTCTAGAGTGTTATCAAACTCTGCAAACAAGACGACGTTCACTGTCTGGGCTAGAGGTTGACCAAACTGAAGTTCCACACGAAGTGGTCCTGATTTTATAGGGTGGAAATGTCCTTCATCGCTACCTTGGTCCGGAGTGAAATCAAAGCCCCACAAGGCATACCCTCCTGCAAAATTCTCGTACGTAATACCGTGGCTACAGTCGCGGTTTAACTGTCCTGTGGCTTCAAACAGGCTCAAGTAAGATCGCAAGTAAGTTTTTGCGTTGGCGTCAAAGTTAGGTTCAAAAGGTCTGGTACACAAGGTCTTGCCATCTCGACTGACATCTAACTTGGTGACGTTAAAGTGCTGAAACTGGAACGGATTTTCATTGATGACTCCATTGAAGGCTGCATTAGAAACCATACCAATGAATAAACGTTTAGGGAGCTGTCCTTGGAAGATGTGATCTTCGACTATGGATCGGAGTCCAGCGGCTGCAGTAAAGGTTTTCACTTCCACACGTCTAAGAGGATACTTAGCAGTGGTTCTGCTCAAGGATTGACTGATGTCGTTAGCTACTTTGGGTAAGATTTCTACACGTCGTACGTAAAGTTTGGCTTCTTGGATGATGGTTTTCCACTCGTTAGCATTAGCCATCAAATGGAAAGCGGCACTACTGCGATTCAGTCTCAGGCGTACATCAACTCCATTGAGTAAATACTTGTCTTGCAACCACATGTCCAAATGTAAACGATCCATCAATTCTAAACTTCGCCCTCTGATTTTCTTTCGACGGTCGTTAAATCCCACATTGTGGGAGTCTGCTGGAGTTATATCTCTAACAAGATGACCCTGACCATCAACAACAGCAGCAACCCTGGCCGGTACTGACAGTTCTGTGTCGTTGAACTTTTCCGAGGTGTCAGGTTTCCAGATCACTGAAGCATCCAGATGACTGTTCTTAGCTTCTTTTCCATACGACAAGAGATTTTCCAAGTAAGCACGGTAAGGGTAAGTATCCAAACTGCTGCTGATCAGTTTGTTATTCAAGTACAAATCTACTCCACTGAACAAAGAATGAAAAAAATTATTGACGGGAGCGACTCTGGAATCATCCGCAGGAAAGGTGTTGTCCGCCGTTTTCTTTACTTGAAGTTTCAGGTACAAGTAGGTGTTATTCAGATCGATGTAATCTTCGGTTTGTCCTTTGATTTCAAATTCGATAGGAGCTGAATCCGACAAAGACGATACAGGATGAAATTCTACCCATTGGGATTCTTGCATCGTCATCATGGTGGGACGCATAGAAAACAGTTCTAGTTCGGACTTGGTACATTCGCAAGAATCTCGGTGCATCATTTTCAATGGTTTAATAATCAAACACGTCTAATTCTCTACCAGTTCTTCTTCTTTTTCTATTCTTTCTGGAAGTACTACTACCGTGTGTTCTTTTATGAACTTTGAAAGGATTTCGAGCTTTTCGTCGTCGTCTCTTTCTACCTTGTCCTTGCTGCTGTGAAGTAATGCCAGAGTCTGAAGCGTGAAGCGTATTTATAGGATTTTCTCGGAGACCTAAAAGATCTTTACCAGTAGTCATCAACACATTTTTGCCTGCTCTCAAAAAGGCTTCTTTTGGATTTTGTTTGTCAATGAGGACATTTTGCAAAAATTCTTTTCCTTGTGTCAAAGCAGCATCTTTTAAGGCATGAAATCCTCGAGTGACCATCGGTTTCAAAATAGGAGCTACCGTCCGAAAAGCTGATTTTAACATATCTCCTAAACCATGTCCTCGTTGTCGAGGCACTCCTTGGTACACTGGATACATTTTTTTATTTTTTTTTTGAGAGGAAAGTTATTAGAGAACTTGTTTTTTTTCGAAAATGTAGTTTCACCGTGACTTTTCCTTGGTCAATGAATGGTACATCTTGTCCCAAATCTCCTTTTATACTAATCTGGACAGTGTCAAAATACGATTTACTCACTGAATAATAATGAGGGTGTACAAATTCACGGTGAATGTGAAATGTGTTTCCACCTTCTTCGTACGCACCATCATTAGTATCCACTTTGAAAGGAATGACTCTTAGTAAGGGAGCTGAGGTGTGTCCCACCACGCTGTACTCTACCACATCGGAGTACACATACATTAAATTTAATCCAATGTTCATTTCCACGGGGTCGCGAAAAGCTTCTGCAGATTCGATGTTGGTGCTGACAGGTGATAGATAACTTTTATCTTCGTTATTACCACCCAAAATTTCATACAATCCAGCAGAAAATTCAATAGTCATAAATCTTCTCTCCTGATCGGGGATGCCTTTTTCTTTAGCTTCTTTGTCTGACATCATGTCACCCGATTTTTCATCTTTCAGAGAAAATTCCATGTAGAAACGGCGTGCCACATCATTGTAATTGATGTTTACTATTTTTTTGTTCTCCATTAGGGCTTTACCAAATTGACGGTTAATGGTAGCCTCAATAGTGTCCACCAAATGTCGAGCATTATAATAATACCCCGTAGGAATTCTCAGGGCATACACTGCATAAGCCCCTTTGGCTCCTACCCCTCCATCCCATTTTTTGAAATGTCCCCGCATGTCATTTTTATTTGTTGGGTCTATTGCCCAGATTTTAGGATCATCTTTTTCCAAGGAATCTTGTAGTTTTTTGTTCCTAACTGTCACGATGATCTGATTTGATCTTTTGTTGATGTTTGTGATTTTCGTAGGATGAATGATTTCTACCAAGCCTACTTCCCAATGAGCATCGTGATCCAATTGGAGGGCTTGAGGTAATTTGGTGGTAAAACAACATAAGCTGTTGTTGGGAAACACATCCATGGAACTGTCACTAGGTAACGTTAAATAAAATTGGTCATTCATAGTTCCAAAGTAGTGGATCTGGTGGTGTCCGAGGTATCACTCAAGTGGTGGACAGAAGAAGAAGGATGTTCAAAAGGTTCCAAAATAGGACTGGTAGTATTTTGGTGGTGGTAACTGGACGAAGAAGAAGAAGAAGAACGCCTGGCGTTATTGTGGTGACTGTTGTCGGTCGTGGTCGTAAATTTCAAAGAGGGACTAGGTAAAAGATAACCGATGCAACTGCTCAGTAAAATAGTCCACAATTGTTTGTCTCCTTGTTGTAAACTCAAATTAGCAATGGCTGCTCCGATGACACAAAACACTACAATGATTTGGCAGAAAAAGACGATTTGATTTTTAGGCACACGTTCTCCACACCACACCCAAAGCGGTTGTTTTTGTAAATCTTGAAGAGAAGAACTTTCCGAAGGAGGAGGAGGAGTTGTCTGAGTAGCTACTGTGTTGAATGGCATGTTATGAGTTTTTTTACTACTTCTTTTTCTTTTTATAGTCGACGACTTGAGAAGCTGCAATCCAAGAATCAAAACTAGGAGGATATCCTTTCCAACGAACTTTGACTTCTTCTACTCGTCGTTTACCTACTTTGCGTGTTCTTTGTTCGAGAATGCTTTCGATGTCGTACAAGGTATCTTCTTTTTTAGTCACTCGTTGTAACTCAGGCAAGTAAAATGTTCCTTTGAGTACTTCACCGTTCATGTCTTCCAATTTATAGACGGGAGGATCACGTCCACGGACGGGGGTAGTGACACGAAACAATTCGGTAGTCCAGTTAGGTAAATAACCTTTGTCAAAAGTACGTTTGATTTTTCCGATACGAACCCAATCTCCCGTCTTTAATAACTTCAACAAAGGTGTTTTCTTTTTTCTTTTTTTGATCTGCTGGGGTGAACCAAATAATTTATCAAACACTGACACTTC
Source organism: Margaritifera margaritifera (assembly GCA_029931535.1). Classification (NCBI taxonomy): domain Eukaryota; kingdom Metazoa; phylum Mollusca; class Bivalvia; order Unionida; family Margaritiferidae; genus Margaritifera; species Margaritifera margaritifera. Next base: position 307,447 of record JAQPZY010000833.1, read on the forward strand.
GTTTTCAGGGCTGACCTCTTCGGGGGTACATCCAATACTACGATGGTACGATTGATTGTACGCTTTGACCAAACGAGGTAACACGTCAATGTACTTGAGAGTATGTTGATGTGTAAAATATTTCCACATGCGTTCTTTCAAAGTTCTTTGAAAACGTTCCACGATACTGGCTTTGGTTTCAGGATTTTCGGTCGTAAAAAAATGAATGTGTCTTTGTTTCAATTCTTTTTGAAAAGCTTGGTTTAGAAATTCGGTACCTTTGTCCGTTTGCCATCGTAAAGGTTGACGTCCACTTTGTTTCAAGACCAATTTTAAGGCTCGTACCAATTCGGTACTGCTTTTAGAAGTCAAAGGCACGACCCAAGCAAATTTGGAAAACACATCAATGACACAAAACAAATATTTGTAACCACGATTGTAAGTAGCTAAATGAGAGACGTCTGCTAAATCAGCTTGCCATTGATGATCGATCCCTTCCACTTGAGTAGTACTTCTAGAAAATTTACGTCGAATGGGTTTGTGTAACGTGTACGTTGATTGTTCTTGTAACCATCGTCGTACTTCGGGTAAACGTACACTTTTCAATTGACTTTTAGCAGCTCGATATAATTTTTGAACTCCTCCGTAACCAGCAGCATGACCAGGATTGTAATAAATGGTAGCTAACAGTTTCTCCATGATTTTTTTTCCTCAAGAAGAATAAGTTAACCAAGTTCCAATACTCTTTTCTTCGTGAGGTATCTTTTTGGATTGTTGTTGTTTACGTGTCCGACGTGCTACTGGGGTAAAAGTAGATGTGGTTTGAACAGGGGTCATCGGTTCTGTTTTGACTTCTTTCTTCACTTCTTTCTTTTTCTTTTCTGAGGATAAAGGGGTAGACCTTTTCTTTTTTATCCAATCTGGGGTGGCTAACTTTTTTATTTTTTTAAGAGGTGGAGTTAGTAAAAACTCTTCTTCTTCTTCTTCTTCTTTTTCTTCTTTTTCTTTTTTGATAGTCACTTTAGGTTCGCTTTTCATGAGAGCCTTAAAATCTCTCAAAGTGGGTGGAGCTGTTTCGTCGACTGCTTTTTGACGAAAGAGTTGTAGACGTTGTAAAAGTTGACCGTACCGTTGGGTTTTTTCTGTTTCGGACAAATCGTTACGTTCCATCAGGGATTGTATTTCTTGTTGTAACTGAGACATTTCGTTGAGATTAGGATTGACTGGTAAATGAGGAATCCGTTGTTCGTTCCAACGATGAAATTCCATCCATCGTTTGTAAGGTACTAAAGTCAGTTTTCGTCCTTCCATTTCATTCAAAGGTACCAAAAAGGTGTGGTCATTTCAGAGAAGGGTGGTCCTTTTTATCCTTCTTTTTTTTATCGCATGACTCCTCCTAAAAGTGGTCCAGCAATCGTTCCTAACAAAGGAGCGGCTATTTTTAACAATGGTCCTATCAACATAGGTAGAAATCCACCTCGTTGTACCAACATTTTTTTCTTTTGTTGAAGAGGTATTTTCTTTTTCACCATTTGACGAAGAACATTCCGATGTTTCCCTAATTTTTGTTTCTGTATCTTAGACAAAGGTACCGTTCCTTTTAACACGTTCAAACAACATTCACACACGGTATCGATGATTTCTTTAGGAGCTGTTTGAATGAGTTGTTTTCGCATGGGAGGTTTGGATTTGTTCAGGACAGACAAGACATCCCAATGTTTCGCTAGACGAGGGGGAAGAAGTCGTCCTTTTTTGGTGGTTTTCTTCTTTTTTTGGTGGTGTGAATGTTTGGGAGCCATCTTTTTTAGTCGGTAGAAAACAAGTCTGAAGTCTTTTAGCAGGGTACCCTTCTATTTTATACTGGAACACGTCTCCACTGATTGTCTGCACGACGTACCAACTTCACGACAGGTCTGACTCGACGTTGAGGTGTTTTCAAAGGACTAAATCGACTCAATTCTTGTTTGGATAAATCTACTAAACTTTGTAAGATACCAGTTCTTTCTTGGACTTTGGTTTTAGGGGATGGTACTTTATTGCTAGCTGCTGCCATGGCTAAATCAGTTGAAGTTGACGGTCCCGACGGGGTCACTTTTGAAATAGGTTTCCATTTTTGCATTAAATTAGGAAACACGGGACTTAAGTCTGGTTTGACAGGCATCATGGTAAAAGGTGAAGAAGATGTGGACGCAAAAGGTGACCTTGTTACTAATGGGGTCTGTTGTTGTGGTAGTGTTTTTTTCTTCCTGGTTGCAGAAGTACTTCTTTTCTTCTTCTTCTTGGCACGACTTTTCTTTGGGGATTTCTTCTTTTGGGGGCTTTTCTTTTTTTTTTGGCTGACTTTCTTCTTCTTCTTCTTTTTAGGTGATTTGGGTTTTTCGGCTTTGGCATCATTAGGATCCCATTTCAAAAGGGAACGAATCATAACCCCTCCTAAAGAACCACTTCCACCAGGAGTTAAAATGATTTGTTTTTTAGTCCGTGAATCGATTCTAGGATCAGCCAGTTGTGACAATGCCGATTTATGTCTTTGAAAAAAACGTTGAGTTTGATGAGGGATGTGAATGATACCTTGTAGTAATTGACGTGCTGTCAAAGTAAACCATCGTAACACTTCTTTCAGACTCGCTTCTAACAAATGAGCACGGACTTGTGCATTTTTTTCACGACTAATGCCATACAAGGCACGAATCAATTTAGCCGAAGGATGCGATTGAAAGGAAGTCATCTTCTTCTCTCAAAAAGAGTGTGAGACAAAAATGACGCTGTAGGTTGTTTTTATAGTTTTTTTTTTTTTTTTAAAATGGACTGAAGGGGACGTGTAAATGACAGGACCACCTTCTTGACCCCAAGAGTGAAAGATACTGGCACGAAATCTCAAATAGTCAGGAGTGGTCGGTTTTAAGTCAATGAGTAAATACTCGTGAGGGGCTTGAGTGGCATCGTCGTACGCATAATTCAGCCAAGGAGCTCCTAACTGTTTGGCTAACACTTGTACTTGAGATTTGTCTCTGGGGCTTTTAAACAAGACCACGTAATGAGCATTCAAACTAATAGTTCGATGGGCTTTACTCTGTTGAAATAAATTTTGTGTTATGTACACAATACTAGCATTACGATGGTGACCTTTTCGTGTAAACCAAAGTTTAATTTCTTCTTCGTCTTCTCCTAACATGTCATCAAAAATAACTAAATGAGTTTGACTCACGTCAGACACAATTCCATCGTCTTCGTGAGGAATACCATCCACAAACGAAATAGTTTCTCCTTGACTTTCTTTCAATAACGTGTAAGACGGTTGCCACTCTTTGTAACACCACACGATACGTTGAGGTGGACGATCAAACAAATCAGCTTTGTGTTCGATCAATCGTTTGACAAATTCGGTTTTCCCTGAACCACTCGGTCCAGCAATCAACATGTTAAATGGATGGCGCAGATACAAAGCATTCCAACTTTGACGATCTAACTTTTCGTCAATTACTTTCACCACAGAAGAGGAGGAAGAGGTAGACGAGGTAGAAGAAGAAGATGTAGCCATGATTGAGGTAAGAAGATTTTTGAGAAGAAGACAAAAAACCCAAGGCATTTTATACGTTTTCATACACGTTTATTTTTTTTGTAAAACAAACCAACCCACAAAACAATAACATATTTTACAAATTTGCATGAAGAAGTGAATTTGTGAGAAAATATACAATTAAACCGAACACGTACACAATTAAGACTATCACTAAAACAGCTAAAGTTCTCTCTAAACAAGAAAAGGAACAACAATTGTTTTGTGTCCAAGTCATGAAAGACACCACTGTTTGTGGTAACATTCTTCTTCTACTCGTCTTTTTTGAATTCACTGACGGTAGCGGTGGTAAAGAAGGGTGGTGTTCCTCCTCAAGAGGTATTGGAACCACAGCAGTAGTGGTAGTGGTGTCAGGTACTTCTTCTTCTTCTTTTAGAGTTTCCCATGGAGGTTCCCATTTTTTTTTTTCACTTTTAGAATGTTATCAATAAGTGGTTGCCAAATCTTGGCTGAACTGGGCCACTTCTTGTAACCAATATTGGAAACCAAGGTTTCTCCAGGGTCGTACATCTTTCCAATGGAAAAGTTGTTGGTGTAACTCACTAGCAGTACACACTTCTTGAAATGTTTTATGCACAGATAAAGTGTGACGAATGTCTTCTTCACATGGAAGTACGTCACTAATTTTCATCACCACTCTCAACGCTATACGTACAATTTGTCTTTCGTGGACTGATAAAATCAAGTTTTTATAGTCTTCTTCTTCTACTAAGTCCGAAGAAGAACACACGGTCATATTGTTTTTTGGTACTCAACAACAATTGAGTCCAAAACAACCACGGATCCTTCAAAAGAATCCAAGGCAAACACTTGTCCTCAAAAATATTCCACAACGAATGTCCTGGAAAACGAAATCCAAGATAAGTAGTCACTAAGACACACACCACATAACGTCCAAAATTTAATGGATACAGTTCTTGTATCACTTCTTTATATTCCTCTAAGGTCTGAATTTTATCTATGATTTCCTTCCACGGAATCCGTTTCACAACTGGTGTGTAGAGTTCAGGCATACCCACTCTTTTATAGTCAGGCAGTAACTGTGTCACAGAATCCGTTTCACGAGTAGTAAAGTGATTTGAGACGTGCCGCCTCCTCTTTATAGGGATCGATGGCTAAGGTTGGTATCTTGGGTGGCATGTTTTTATAGCCAGGCTCCCAAGGTTGGTACCTTTTGAGACAGTCTCCTTCAGGATAGAAGTTGAGATAGAGGTTTCCCATGACCATTCTTCTATGCCCTTGAAAGAGGGTATAGCGTAAAAATCGAGAAATGACTTTGAGTTTACGTTTCACTTGTAATTTCAGAAACTCACGGTAAATCTGTTCTCGCACATTCAAAGGCATGGCACTAATGTACTTGGGTAAAGTTTCCGATTTGGAAAGAAATACTTCTCTTTTGTATTCTTCACGATACTGGTGATAGTCATTTTTCAGAATCAAATTTCTGATGCGACGAAAGTAGCCATAGCCTTGAAATCGAGGAATCACTTGAAGTTTACGTTTCACTTGAATTTGAACCAACTCATCGTAAATCCGTTTTTGTAACTTTGAAGACAAGTCACGAATTCGATCTTGTAGAGTAGGTTTCTTGGTGACAAAATACTCACACACAAACCAAACGGAATCGGTAGGTAAAGGATATCTATAGGATCCAACACCAGTTTCAGTGATTATCCTATCTAATTTCAAAACACAAAAAGGTGATTTGTCTTCAGGAGACAGTTCTTCTAACAGTTTTTGGTATTCGTCTATGTTAGTCACATTTTTTTCCTTCACTTCCTCCCATGGAATTCTATATTCCACTGCTACATTGTAGGTAGCCCCCACCAATTTCTTAAATTGGGGATGTAGATTTTCATCAATGTCTGACCATTTGAATATCTTCTTAGCTATCATTTGTCTTATTGTATTCAAATACCATTGGTTAAAACAAGTCTGTTGTAAAGGATGTAACTCTTTTTTACGTTTCAGTTGAATGTGAACAAATTCTTGGTAAATCCGTTCTCGTAACTCCAAAGGTAATCCACGAATACGATCTTCTAAAGTAGGAATATACTGAAAAATACAATCTTGTAACTCTAAAGGTAAACCACAAATAAGTTCATCTAAAGAATAAGTATTCTCCTCCATGGAATTTTTTTTACTTCTTCAACTTTGTAGGCATAACATCTGGCTCATCGTACCCGTACTCTTCTAAGGCTACTAAAGGTAAGAAGTGACAGTGCGGAGACCATCTGGCATGTTCAATGTAAGCTGAGTCGGTAGGCTCCCAATGGCGAAGTTCCACACCGCAACTAAAACATTGAACTTTATCTCCTTCTCCCGTGTATTTAAATCCAGATCTAGCTAAACTTTCCGGTTTAGGTCCTTCTAGATATTTTGGCCACTTGTCTTTGAATGACTCCAGTCGACTTTCATACTTGGAATAACCAAATAAAGTCACAGGTATTCTGATATGCCATTTAGGCTCCACATCATTCCTCTTGTTGTCATTAACGTCAATTCCTTTAGTATTTTTTCCACTGAAACATAAAGGACGATCTGCCTCTTTAGAGTTGGATCGATGGGGAGTGACTGAATCAAAGATGTCACAACGTACGGCATCGCACTCAAATTCCTCAAAACTAGAAAAAATACTCATCTATTTTTTTTTTTCTTCTTCTTGCTCGGTTCACGTGAAAAGTCAGAATGAAGGTTAGGCTTGGAAGGGGTTCCTTTTTTATACCTGTCGACTGTACCATCTGAAAAGTATTGTAATGTCATCCGTGGAAACGCCAAAGAAAGGTAAACACAGTTTGGTGACCATCTGGTATGTTCCACGATAGCTGAATCTTTAGGACTCATGCGAATGCTTGCACCACAACTAAAACATTTCACTAAACTTCCCTGTTCAAAGTAGACAAATCCTGCTCTGGCTAAAGAGATGGCTGTGGGTAATCGATCCCCTTTAGGCCATTTTTTAAACGTCTTCAATCGGCTGGTACAATTAGCATAGTCAGGCAAGGCCCATGTTGAAGTCATCTTTTCTGTTTTTTTTTTTCAAGAGGAGGGTTTCGTTTTTTTATACTTCTCCAAATCGGCGTGTCCGTAAGGTAAAGTGGTGTGATCTGGAAGTCTCACTCTTTTTTGGTACACGATACGATACACTTTTTGAACAGGTCGAGTCACGATTTTATGATTTGGTAGGCGAACAATCTTGTGAGGTTCTAACGTAGCGACTTGAAAATCTTTCACTTGTCCAGACAACAGAGCATTTTTTAAAACCTCAAAGTTCACGACTTGGTTAGTTCGATAGTTCAGAGTCAATCCTTTGACTTTACAGGAGGTGTGAAGTTGACCTTGAGGGTCTCGGTATCTGTACCCATAATTTTTAGGGCCACCGCTAGCAAAACTCAGGATGGTATCTTGAGGGTGCTCGTCTGTCCAGGCTCCTAATCGATCTCCTTGAATGGTAGGGTGGGGGCAACCGGGACGATGAATGTAAATGCAACTGTCAGTATCAAAATACAGAACACGATCTCCCAAGACTTCTAACGCTTCGTCATACAATTTCAAACGAGCATGAGCAGTCACGTAGGCGGCAATGACTACGTTACTAAACTTGTCAGGTTTCACAAACTTGGGTTCATCTTCAAAATTAACAATGATCAAATCCTCACGGACGATTTCAACGTGCTTGACTAGAATACTTTTGTCGTCCACCAGTTTAAAGTAACGATAAGGATCGTCCACGTATTCCGTTTTGGGTAAGATCGTACGTTGAGCCATTTTTCCCCACAAACAATTTAACATCACTTTAGCAAACGATCTTTTTCCTTCATTTTTTTCTACCTCTTCTAAAGTGATGCCTTCGATGTCACGGTATTCTTCTTTGAATCGGACTTTGTCTTCGGGAGTTTGACACCACGAAGGATAACCACTAGCTTCTTGTTTCAGTTTAAGAAATTGGTTCACGTACCCCGAAAAAATGCCTGGATGATGAGTGGCGTCGTCCTTTTGGTATTGGGCTGTCGTTGGAAAGTGCCAAATTTCATACACGTTCAATAAACGGTATCCACGATCCAATGCCCGAAACAATTCGGCACTGACCCACGTTCCTATCATCGACCGTTCTTCCTCCGTGTGGTGACAGGAATGATCTTGGTTACACATTTCGGCACACGTCCGACATAAAGGAAACATCAATTTTCCTTGACAATGGCAAGGTAAGATGGGATGAAACAAGTTTGTGGGAGGTAAAACTTTACATTTGATCAATCCTTCGTATTGACGAATCTGTTCCACGTCGATGTGCTCTGTTAAAATTTCAGGGTGTCCGGTAGGAAAACGAGCATATTTACACACCCAAGGATACAAAGAACACACGTCAATGTATTTGATTTCTTCTCCTTGGGATTCGTTCACGTCGTACAATAATCGAGTAGCATTGGTTCGTCCTCCAAATAAACTGTGACGTGGATCTAAAGGTTCAATGTCGGCTGCGTCGTAACTTTGAGTGATGGTTTTAAATTCAGGATCGATTTTCAAACGTCGATCGTATTCGTGTTCCCACATTTCTATCACTTCGTAACCTTGACTTTCTAACTGAAGTCGTCGTTGACAAGTCTGTTCATATAACTGATCCATGGTAGAATCTGAATAAGGACTTTTCATGTCTCGGACAGGATAACAAATAGGGCATCCGTGAAACAAACATCCCTGAAACTCATACACAATGTGTGGGTTTTCTAAATCCCAACTATCCACAGAATAACCTCCAATCTTTTTTTCTCCTCCTCCGTTTCTAGCATGTTGTATCCATTTGTCTTCTTTTTGACATAAGTAATGAAGCCAACGTAAAGCTTTGACAGAATATTGACGACTAGCAAAAACCCCCGTGTTGGAGTCAATGATGGCGAGTTGGTTTTCGGGCATGAAATGTTGTCTGTAGACCAAGGAACAGGCTTTAGGTAAGGTGGATGCCTCTTTCAAAGGATCGACCTCTGCACTATCGAGAAATAACTCTCGAAATTTTCCACAACAACGTCTTAAAATATCTACATCCGATCGACAATATTTGAGCATCTCTTCTTGAAAGTCAAAGGGATCGTTCTGGTGAACACGGTACCAAGCGTGAAAAGCTTCTCGCTGTTCGGGTCGCATTCCATCAGGGTCATAATCATGAAGGTCAGGTAAATGAGGTAGGACGGCCTGTTGATTAGCTTCCGTGTTAAAGAAGTGAGGAAAGTAACCTTTGGCCATTTCTGTCATACCAAACGTTTTTGGCATGCGACTCAAAGGCATGGTCAAATAACTCATCGAATCTTTGAATTGAACTTGTCCTACTTTCATGTAGATGAGCTTTTTTCCATTCATGGTGACTTCAGGACGTTCGGTTCCATGGTTCAAATAATAATTAAGTAAAAACTGTCCATCGTATCCCGAAAAATTGTGAGCTATGACGGTCGCATACCGATGACAATCTCCGTAACGATGAATGTCTTCTTCGCTCCAACTGTCGTGGGTGGTAGGGTCTAAAACCCATTCAGCAAACTCCGACAAAGTATTCACTCCACGAAAGATTTTTTCACGTCCTCCTGGAATCCGACTACAATGAGGACAGTGAAAATGAATCGATTCTTGAATGCACTGATCACAAGCCCGATGGGCTACACAAAAATTTGGAATGTGAGTACCTGTTTCTTGCATGCATTCAAAATAAAAAAAATGAAATCTACTTGTTTCTTGTTTTTCTTTATTTCTTTCTTCTCTATCTTGTCATGCTTTTGAATAAAACATCGATGATCAAAATCGACGATCTGATGACAAATAGAACATTTTTTCTTGCCAGCACAAACGTGTCTCTTGGAGTTGTTGGAACGAATCAGTTGTCCACACGTAGAACACGATTGTAATAACTCACAAGCACATTTTTGTTGGTGTCGTCCTTGGGTCTTGCGATGTTGTTGGTAACAAGTAGGACTGACAAAACGGCGTCGACAGGTTTCACAATAAATGTGATGTTGTTGTGGCTCAGGAAGGCATGGTGGGTCGGCTAAACAACCCCGACATCTTGCTCCACAAGTAATGTGTTTCTCCCGACTATTACACCCTTTGTTACATTTCTCACAGTAGTAAGAGTATCCCAAAAATCCAGTGATACTGGTAATAGTATCAAAATGTTCTTGATGGTGATAAAGATGAATGTATTTTCCCTCAGGAAAATCAGGGCCTCGAAACAATAAATCACCGCGCACTTCTTGAGGGTGAACTTTTAACGTATAATGAGGAGCCAAAACATCTTGAAGTTGCTGTAATTGAGAAATGCTACACACAGTCTCTTTAGGGATCCCTGCTTGTTTTAACAAGAGTTCTGCTTCTTTTCGTTGTTGGGGTCTTTGCGATGCTCGAATATTATTCCAGGCTTTTTTCCATTCTTTGCTCTCGTTCTTGTTAGCATAGGTACGACCCACCACAATAGCTCGAGCTAAGCACATTGAATCTTCAGTATTGTTAATTTGGACGACACTCTGTTTGGTAGTGCGTAGATCATCCACCAATAAAGTTTTTCTGCTTCGTCCACTTCCTCGAGGTGGAGAAACATGGGTCATGTAAACGGTGGCCTTTCCATCGGTGATGGTAAATTTGTCATTGGATTGTTGTACATGTTCTATTTTTGACATAACTTTGTCTGGCGTTAATTCTGCCGGGGTACTAAATTCAATCCAAACAGGACTCTTCAATTGGTCATGATGAATGGCTAGTCTCAACCGATCGTCTTCTTTGGCTCCACATTGCCGTTTTAAGTTCTGTAAGACAGATTCCCACAAATTGGTAATGAACCGCGCCGCTTTCTCGGGAGGTACTTGAGACTTAAAGTCTTTGAAGTGTACTGTGTGAGTATACGCAGTGGTCCTAAATTTTCGAGAAGTGATTTTTTGTGTCTCTCGAATCCGATAGTAATTTTCAGGAGCCACGGTAGCGGTAGCGGTAGTAGTAGTAGGACTTTCTTGGTCAGGGGTTCTGGTGTTGGTAGTAGTAGTGACTTTGGTTTTGGAAGTTTGGGTTTCAGGTTGTTGTTCACTCATTTCGTCTTCAAAGTCACTGGCATGGACTTGAGCCAGTAATTCCTCTAAGGGTGTTTCAGGAGGCACGGAATACCTTCGTCGCCGTGTCTTCTTGGTTTGTTCTTGTTCTGGTTCTGATTTATCATGGTTTGGGCGTGATCTTTTCATCTTCAACTCTGATTTGAAACTGATTGAGTTTTTTTTCACCCAGGTACCTTTATATAGAGACAGAAGAGTATATAAAGAGAGAGCTTCTTACCTTCAGAATCAGTCTTTGGTGATTGAACTTTCAAACTGTCAAGATGGAAGAGTCAAAAAGACAGATTGCTTTTTTGGTGAGAGATTTACAGACAGTGATTCGAAAGTATACTACGTACAGTAAGAGTAAAGACTACTCCTCCTCCTCTGTCACTAGAGATAAAAGTGACGATACTTGTTACATCTGTCAAGAGAAAGGACATTGGGCTCCAGATTGTCCCAAACGTGAACAGAAAAAGAGAGATAAAGGGAAAGATATCTGCTATCATTGTAAAGGACCAGGACATTGGTCTTCGGAATGCCCTCAGAAAGAACAAGAAGAAGAGGAGAGGGAGGAAGTGGATTCAAAATTAACAAACCTAGAAGAAGAAGAAGAACATATCATCAAGAAAAGTAAGAAGAGAGTAAGAAGAATGGAAGACGAAAGTGAGAATGAAGATGAAGAAAAGGAAAACAGGATTCCTATGAAGACGAAACACAAGAGAGACAGTGAGAAGGAAACTCCAGTGTTTCAATTCAAACCACACAAGCATTACAGAAAGTGAACTTTGTTTTTTCTTGTGTGATTTTGTTTTGGTGTTATATGTTATATTGCTGAATTTATTTTGTAAAAAAAATTGGATGAATACACCAGACTGGAGAGAAAAAAAGTAAGTGGTTTTGTGTTATTTTGTTTTAGGGTAGAAATGCACGCACGCACGCACGCACTCACTCACACTTGTACTAAGGTGGTGGGATTTTTTAAAGTTTTAACTTGATTTTTTTTTTTTTTTTTTGGCAATTTGATTTCTTTTCTAGAAATCTGGGGGCCCTTAAAAGGACCGTTGGGTTGTTTTTGTTTTTTGGTTTTCAAAAAACAAAACTTTTCAAATTAACTTCAAATGCCGTAGTCCTTTACCACGGCCCAATCCATATCCTGTTAATGCTGCTGCTACTGATGGTGTTTTCATTATGGTGGTAGTCACTGGTGGTGGCGTGGAAGGTTTAGAAGAAGAATGTTGCTTAGCCCGTGATGGTCTTTTCCGTTTAGGTGGTTGATGAGTTAAAGAATACTTATAGACATTGGTCATCCATTTTAACTCATATAATATCTCTTCCATCAGACTTACAGTTCTTTCTTGAAAACTGAGGCTTTCCTTTCCTGTTTCCTTCTTCTCCTCCTCTTGTAACTGCTGCTGCTGCTGCTGTCTGATTTCTTCTTCTTCACTTTGTTTTCTTCTCTCTTCTTCTTCTTTCTGTTGTTGTTGAAGAAGAAGAAACATTTCTTCCTCTTCCCGTTGCTTTTTGACAAAATTTTCCATCTCTTCCATTTGTCTTCTTTTAAAATCATTCACCATTGGAACAGTAGTAGTAGTAGCAGTAGTAGTATTGTCAAACTCTTGATTTAGTAAATCTAACTCAAAGTCTTCCGGCCAAAGTTCAATATTGCCGCAGCATTCATTATCGTTGCAGGATCACTCCAATACATTGATGTAGTACTTGTCTTTCCAGTCTCCATGAAGGCTGTCGAAAAAAGTAATAAAGCCTCCTACGAACGCTACGATACCTTTATACCCGAGATGACGTCACACCTCCGCTCTCTTCCCATTGGAAGAAAAACCGAACCGACTTGTAACACGTGTTTGGATTGGTAGTTAATTTGGATCCATTTCAATCCGATCGTAAGGTATATATACAACCGCTCGTTTCATAAAAGCTTTACCGGTTTTTCTCCAAGACGACCAATCCTAAAAACAAAATCATGTGGGTTAGTGTAGAATCCTCCAACATTGTTTCAGGAATGCTGTTTAATCCAGCATTCCTGATGTATGTAAAAGCATCATGGACTAAAACCAAAATTACGGATACAGCTACATGGTATAGACAAACTTATGTGGAGAGACAAGGTTGTCTAAAGAGGGTTTTACTGTATGGCCCCGAAGTTAGAAGAAGTTCAAGAAGAAAAAGAAAACCCTCTAGGAGATGCTCCTGTTGTTAAAAAAAACAACAACAACAACAATAACAAAAAAACAACGGTCCTTTTTAGGGCCACCCATTTTTCAAGAAAAGATTAATTATTTATCAATATTGCCTATATAAGTGTGTGTTTTTTTATATGTTGTGTGTATATATTTTTTTCTTTTTTGTCATAGTCTCCCATGTATGTCATGTGTGGGCTTTTTTTGGAAAAAAGGGGGATGTTTTCCATCACGTCCGCGCTTCTCGCATATAAAGCGGTGTCTTCCACAGTTGCGCCATTCACACTTCACACTGAAGAATGAATACAGTAGAATTGTTGCAGGAAGCTTGGGATAGGATGGTGGATGTTGAGTCGTTGATGGAAAGGTTGGAGTATTGGTGGAGATATTCTACCACCAAACCATTTGTCACCAGCCAACTAGCGGCTCTTATTTCAGCGAGGAGGTTGGTGAATGATGTTTTGGTGGAGGAAAGAGTAAAAACTTCCTCAACCCCTTGCCGTGTGGGGTTCATCAAGAGAAGTCTGGATTTATTGCATGAAGTGGAGAACTTCCTTCACCTTGTTCAACAAGATGAATGGTTGTATCCACCTGCCAGTAACGCCAGGCGAGAAGAGGTGAACCTTCACATGGTGAAGGAATTGTTAAAGAAAGTTTTAGAAAAGGAAGTAGCTCAAATTAAAATCTTGTGGGCTCTTGAACGCTCCAAGAAAGAACAGGCCAGGAAAGAAATGGAGTTTGAACGCATGAATTTAAATTGGATGAAAATCCAAGATAAATTCAGGCGGATGAAACATCCTGACTGGCTACCACCAACACTACCAACCAAGAAAAAAAGATCCACCACCTTCCTAAACTTTTTTACTAAATGTTGGAGGAAATAAAAATATTCCTCCAATGGTCCTCATCAGGACCAACCTTTATCAAGAAAGATTAATTCTATTCCCTCCCCACACCCCACCCCACACTCCCGCCACGTTAAAAAACTCCCGTACGTAGCCAGAGTGCCCCCTCCATGTTAAACTCCCGTACGTAGCTCAAGTGCCCCCTCCATGTTAAACTCCCGTACGTAGCTCAAGTGCCCCTTTTGTAGCTCGATACCCCCCTCAACTACTCATATATACATGAATGCATATATACATACATACATGCGTGAATACATGCATACATACATACATACATGAATGCATATATATATATATATATATATATATATATATATATATATATATATATATATATATACATGCGTGCATACATACATACATACATACATACATGCATGCATGCATACACACATACATACATACATACATACATACATACATACATACATACATACATACATACATACATACATACATACGTACATAGATAGATACATACATATATACATACAAAATTTAGATTTAATGTCACTCTTGCTACTTTTACATCATATAAATTATCATCTCTATGATATTTATCACCCTAGTGGAAATATTTCCCCGGTTTCGTGCTTTGCTTTTGAATTATACACATGTTAACCAACAATGAAAGAGTAATGGTGGGTGAATCTTAGTTCAATTTACCCTGGGAATTTAAACTCAATTCGAAACAATTAGAGAGAGGGGTGGTCTCATAAGTCCTCAGTTAAATCTATTATAGTGCGTATAGAAACGACATAATCAAATCAAAGTTTCATTAGGCTGCTGTTTGATGCCGCCGGCAATCTAATTAATCTTCAAAAGCAAACACAGCAGACAAAGCAAACACAGCAGACACGCACATTTCACATTTAAGACGAAGATCAATAATTCTGTGTTCATTATTGGTAGTTTCAGTTTACACGTGGTAAGAGGATGAAATTTCTCGTTACATGAGAGGATTTAGTTTGCGTCCGATTTCATAGATGTTTCCAGCGCAGTATGCTTGTTAATACATCAGCACCATGAGGTGATCTGCTTTTGTGGTTCTTGGTAAATAGTTCGCCTAATTTTCTTTGAATAAGTCAATAGGAGAAAGCGAATGACAACGTAACGGTGTTGATTTATACAGAAGAGTACACAACTATATTTATTATGGCGTGGATATGTTATTCATTTTGCCCTGGGTATGTTCATATTGTCGCAAATGTTTGCGAAATCAACTTTAGGAAGAGACAATGGAAATAATAACTACAAGACTCCATTATTTCTAGACTGCAACATAGACCTCGATAACGTAATAAAAAAACTCTACCGCAACAACTCGTAAAATTACTGGAGATAAGTGAAAGGGTGCTTGGTTTTATCTTAAAGTTTAGCGGGCACCTTTGACCGACCTTATTTCAAAGACCTTTGAGCGCTGATATTCCTTCTAAAACATTTTGGCTTTGTTCGTTGCATGCTATTCAAATATTCAAATATTACGTTTGTCTCTACTTGGAACGAGGCGGGAATGTTCCGAATTGTCGACACTTGTGCCTTTGAGTGTATAAAGTAGGATGTATATTGTTTTATATTAATCTTCAGTAACTGTATAATGAGTTGAAAAAGACAAAATCACGATAAGAGTGCAATGATTATAACCCTTCAATATTGAAGATTAAATCTAATATTCTCGATATGAACCTTGCAAGAGAAAAAATTAAAAACCGATCACAATATTGTTAGAAATACAGTAATGAGCAACCTTTTAATTCGCGAAAATTAATATGCCAGTTCAGATTCAACACACACACACACACACACACACACACACACACACACACACACACACACACACACACATATATATATCATACAGGTTAGATAATTTTAATTTGTACTCTACGGAGATTCGAACCCGAATCCGCGAGTGTATGATGTACACACCTTAATTAATTAATTTAAATTTTACCGACCTACGTACGTAGTTAAAAACATTGAGGATATATCTTGTATAACGCAGTACTGATAAGACTGGATTGAAGGTGTCGGAAGGACAAATAATTCCCTGCAGAGCACACTTTTTGTTATTATTTTTCACAACTACTTTGAAGTAGTAAAAACTATTAGTCTTGTATTTGATCATCTCAGCACAACCTTGCATTTCAATCGGTAGGCATTGACTTATCATCCTTATGCAAGTATAAAGTACGAATGCTCAGTGCTTGCATACAAATACAGTGATTTACTGTCACTTTTACTCACAAAAGTCCTGGTAGGCTTTTGTTCATTTGTAAAAAAAATTTTTTAATCATGAACCCGGGATCATAAAACCTTCCTAAGTGCGTCTGACGGCATTCGAGTAGTTTTTGCAATTAATTCGAGATGTACTTATCTTCCTGTTGCTCTAATAAATTATATTTTTTCTTGAGAGTACATTTATTTATTTTTATTTTAGGTGATCTATTTAGACCATCGGGAACAATTGTGAAGTATACGCTACCTCCAACGCCTGCTTCATCAGCATGTCCTGTCTTTCTCCTCCTCCCGGTTATGGAAAAGTGCGCGTGGAAGATGCGCAGTCGGCACCGCAGAAATATGAGCAGAAGACATCTAGATTGATGGAAATAGTGAGTGAATTTGATTGGTTGATTGAGTGTGAATTATAACAGTATAAAAATAAGAATTACATTGTCTGATATTGATAACAATACTAACCGATGACAAAAACTGACAGTTTTAGGGAAGAAGTAAATGAACGACGTTGTTTTATATAAGCTTATCCACAGGCTACCCTCTCGCTAGTCTGATAAATAAGTCCCCAAACCTGTATTGGTATGTCGGTAGTTTGGGATCTAATCTCACATATTCATAAAACATTGCAATTTTGGTACGCAGCACACCAGTGCCCACATTGATCATTTTTAGACACTTATCGGTATTTCTCGCGGCTCTCGAGTTACTCTCGTTTGAAAGGTCCTTTTGGTGATATATACAGCACATTTTCCAATCAAATCCGATGAGTCCACGTGGATCTGTAAGTTGTCAAACATCGATTTGATACGGAAATATGCTACTTAAGAGCCGTGAGAAATACCCGTAAATCCCGTAAATGTAAAAAAAACCCACAAAAAAAACAACAAAAAAACAACAACAAAAAACCAAACTGTCAATATGTAAACTGTTAATTGCGGACAAATCTGTCTGCAATAATTGCAATGTTTTTTATCAATATCACTATTCATAAAACATTGCAATAATTGCAGACAGATTTATTCTCAACACACCAATTCACAGATCAGACCCCAAACTACCAAGATAGATTCCGCTCAGGGGTTTCTGGAGCACTGTTGAAAGTGGGAAAGGCACGTGGCAAAGTTGTTTTCTCTACAATTCTAACAATGTACATTTTTATGTCTTTCACCTACTTGGATTGACATTACTTTTAATCACTATTTGGAAAACTGTCTGAAGCTGACATCCGATGAAAATGACTGCTTCTGTGTGTTGGGGAAATATATACTTAAAATAAAGTACATTAACTTTCCCTGTCCTTGAAATACAAAAATGAATTTTCACAGCGTGGGCATTGATATTTTCTGAAAGTGCACTTATGACATTTTAAAATATTAGAAAAAAAAAATGATTGGGTCACTGTTATATAGTTCACCCCTGAAGTACAGGAACTCTACATAGTCATGCAGAGCTAGCAATTTTCTATGCAATGCACATCAGAAGTAAGGCCTAGCTGTGTACTCTGAAACTCCAATCAACCCCATCAATCAAAGGTCAAAATATAGAAAATTGTAGGTTTTTGAAACCTCGCATAAGATATACACATTTCTCTCTTCATAACAGGAATTAACAGTAGGGGTAAATCAGGGGGAAACTTTTTCTTTACATTTTCAACCCTGTGCAAAAGTGTGAAACTCCGGAGCGTAACCATACCCATGTAGGTTTGGGGGATGATTTATCAGATTCGCTTGAATGGTATACAACGTAGACCAGTAATGGAAAGAAAAACCCATGGAATAATATTGAGACAAGGCCTCTCACTTAGTGCACGAGAGCCTTGTCTCCATTCGGGTCTTCCCTAATCTCACATCAAGTATAAAACAAGGTCAATTATGATGCGAAGTACACAAAACACAATTCCTTTAGGTTTGTGGTTTTGCAAAATGCCCTTAAGGGTGAAGTGAATATTTACAGGGTTATGGGTAAGGATAGGTAGTTAATTTGTAAACTATTGTGTATATAAATTTGATTCGAGTTATGGTTTTGCCTCTGATTTTACTACTTGTATGAAGCAATGCTTTTTTGTAAAAACAATGTATTGCAACACAGAAACTAAAGTAGCAGGTATTTATCTCACATGGTTTTCTTGTCTGAGCATTTCGTATTGTTTGTCAAACACTTGGACCAATTCTTGCAATCAGATGAGATTCAAGGCTAATGCAGAAAAGGGTGTAGTATGCCTGTGACGTAGAAAGTTAGATTGGTTATCTTTGTGCCCTGATCGCGTCGTCAGTTTCCTATCAATAACTGTTATCCAATCCTTTAACTATGGAAAACGCGTTAACCTTACTTGCAGTCCTAACATTAATATCATATGTCCATTTAGTTGTCTTTTTAGGTACTTAGATAGTCAATTTAGATATAAATTTAGATACTTTTCATCAACGTTATAGTTATTTTCATTTGAACTTTAAGTGTCAATCTCTGTTCTATTGTTGAATAACTCGAGTAATAGAACATATGTGTACCATTAGCATAACATACAATTTAGCCAAAGTTAATACCGTCTAGGGGCCCAGGGTGTCCGAGTGGTCTAAGGCGCTCGCTTTACCGATCACTGCAATCTCACCTCTGTCCGCGTGGGTTCTAGTCTTGGGCTCGGCCAATGTGGTTATGTGAGAAAGCTTGCCAGTAGCTTCCCGTGGGTCGGTGGTTCTTCCTCCACCGAATATAATGGCCACCATGTATAGCCTATCATGTGCTGAAAAATGGCGTTAAACCCATAAACATACATACATACATACATACATACATACATACATACATACATACATACATACATACATACATACATACCGTCTATATTCGCTTATAAGTCGAGTCCAACTGCAAACAACATAGACCCTGATCTGCCTTCGCATGATGCGCCGGCAGAGCAGGGCCTATATTGTTTGTTTACTGATTAGTCCTTTCAAATTGCATAGACCCAGATCTGCCAGCGCATTATGCGACAGAAGGTGTGCAGTTTGCAGTTGGACTCGACCTATAAGCCACTGTAGACAGTACATATACCCAACGAATAAGATTTAAAAGCAATCAAATTTTCATAACAAAAGCGTGAGCGGAGTAAACATATATAAGTCAGGTCAATTAAATAAAACAGCTACATAAACAAAACACCTGACTTAAAGCAAAATAAAAATGTTGGAAGGGTGATGGAATTTTCTATAATTCGAAATAATAAGTTCACTAAATATTGCTTAATTTTAAAGATATAATTTCTCATACATCTTGTAGAATGCTAAAATATTTAAATGGCCTGTATTTGCCTAAAGTTTCTTGTAAGCTTTTTAGGTAAATCTTACTTTTACAGTGGAGCAGGGATGGTAATATCGTAACACACACATATATAGAGACACAAATATTGATAATGGCTCAAATTCAAAACGGTTTCCGAACCTTTCGAGCTAAACAAGCTCTTCGCCAGGGAACAAACAGCTTACATATACAAAACAAAACACTAAACACAAAATCTAAGAAAAATCCTAGACTCCTACATGTTAGAATCACTAGGGGAAATTTAAAACAAGAGATATAAAAATAAAAAGTTGTGTAACAATAATAAATGTGCGGGTTATTTTGTTTTGACCTAATTCCAGGTTGTGAACAAAGGACGGAAACACAGCGTGACGAAAAATCCGTGCCGTCTACATGATTTGCGAAAGAAATAAATTATATCCCGGTAAAGTTATGCATGGAGGTTCTAAAGGCAAGATGTCAAGAGAATTTTGTAGCGGGATTAATGGACAAGAACTATACTACTACTTCCACTACTACTACTACTACTAATAATAATAAAAATAATGACAATAAAATAAGAAAAGCAATAAATGTAATTACTTGGGTAAATATTAGCGCAAAAATTGCGTACGGGTGAAAAACCGATGCCTGGCTGTAATTTTAATAAGACTGCAACGGGAAGGTTAGATTTTGTTTATTTAGACCGAACTCCCCATGGGTTTTCAATTGTAGTATCCAGTATCGTCCCTTACGTGTGTGTTCTATGTCGGTCCACCCCAGGTTTGATTCAATCGGTAGCATCTCAAGGGACTCGACTGAATGTCCAGTCGAGTTGTAGTTGTTGGCGAGTTTCGCGTTGATTTTGTTGCGAATATGGCTTTTGTGATTATTCATTCGCTTTCTGAAATATACAGTTTAGCCAACATATTGAGCGGCACAGATCTTGCATGTCAGAAGATAAATTGCATTCTTAGCTCGACATACTAACTTCGAATTGATCGCGTAGCTAACTCCTGTTGTCGAACTTCTGAAAGATTCGGTCTCCGTCATATGTTTGCAAATTAGACAACGATTGTCTTTGCAGCGGTATGTGCCTGAAAATGTGCTCTTGTTTGGAGTTACCTTGACCTTCATGTCCTTGGGATTTTTAGGTCTTGAAATATACCATTCAGACGTTCTGACGATTCAATATGGTGCCAATGCTTCCGAATGATCTGTTGTAGGTTTGGGGCATCGGGTGGAAAGTCACCACGAAGGGGACACACTTGTTGGTTTTCTTGGCTTTATATTTCAGGACGGCTCTTCTATCGAGGAGTCTAGTTTTGTTAATAGCCTCCTCAGTGTTGCTTCTTCTGTATACTCTCATTCTAAGGTGCCCCTTGATCTCTCTTAGTCTCTTCTCAAAGGTAGCAGGATTAAAGCATATGCATTTGGTACGAACGCACATACCGTAAGGGGTATTTTTATTATGTGCAGGGGGTGGCAGCTGGTCTGGAGTAGATACTTGTGAGAGTCTGTCGGTTTAGAATATAGGTCAGTTTCTATGTTCCCCTCCAGGAGGATAGATTGAGTACCCAAGAAGATACAGGACCTGTTTGATGACTCCGACGTTAATTGAATCGTAGGATGGAATTTATTGGCGAATTCAAACAATATTTTTTTATTCTCGCCCGTTTCGATCGATTTCGACTATATGTCATCAATGAATCTACACCAGCATAGAGGTCTATAGGGTGCCTCTTTGAGAAGCTTTCGCTCGAGCCTTACCATGAAAATATTGGCATTGCGAAGGTGCCTTTTTTGTGCCCATCGCAGCCTCATTAATTTGTAGGAAGTGTCGGTTGTTGAATACAACATTTTTTAACTTGAGAACTATCTATCTATCCATCCACCTCTTTCTCTCTCTCTCTCTCTCTCTCTCTCTCTCTCTCTCTCTCTCTCTCTCTCTCTCTCTCTCTCTATATATATATATATATATATATATATATATATATATATATATAAATATATATATATATATATATAGATACATATATATGAATGAATGACCTAATGTGTTCTTAGTCAAGCAAAATAAAGAAATACACCTTCTGTCTTGCGCAGGTTACTTGCCTGTTCCGACGGAAAAAGAAATCAGACGTTGTTGACATGGTCGAAGACGAGAAGCAGGCGACTCTGCCAAAGGGGAGGAAAATTCACATCGACAGGTCAGGGAGGTCGCGGAAAGCTTTGAAGATGGAAAATATGCAGAACGGACCTGTACATAGACCTGAAGTGAAATCGGCTCCCTCCACACCGTGCGGTACGCGACGTTTGGCTTTCCTACCCTCAGAACACCCAACAGGTCAGAAGGGTTTTTGTTAATTTAATTTAAAATTGTATTATTATTTTGAGGCTGAGTTTGAAAGAAGTTTTGAGAATTAATGACTGTTAGTGGTATGAAGTGTCAGCAAGGGATGAGGAAACCGGAGAGTTGAGTGAACCACCAACCTGGGATCATGGTCGCAAGCCACGGGAGAAAATCCGCTGTGCTCCTTCATCACCTGTGGCCGCATGTGCGGACATTTCTATGCATAAACCTGTTTAATTAATCACTGCGTTCGTGAGTAAATCTTTCTCGCCATTACGACCCAACATGACCTTTTACGCTGTGTGAATAAGCCAATCAAAGTCACTCTTCCAAGCACAGCCACTTATCAATCAATAAAACGGGCATTTTCATCTATATGTAGGAGATTGTTACATTGTATTGCTGATGACGTAGTTTTATGCGTACTCATGAACAACGGGGAAATCTCAGCACAGACACGGGTGATAAAGGAGCGTAGCGGATTATCGCCCGTGGCTTTAGACGACTGTTGAGATGCTAAGCGAATGTATTATCACTGCGTGATCCAGGTCTTAGGGGAATGTTTTGAAATAATACTTATCGACCCGTGTCCCGGTTCTTTTCGAGATAGCACACATGTACCTGCCTTGATAATGTTAGCGTTCAGTTCAATTTAGTTTTATCGTTTATTTTCATAAGTATGTATATATTCATAAAGCACATATTATAAATATTGTTTGGTTTAGAATGTCATACAACTCTGAATGGAAACTCTGAGACGGTAATCAACAAGAGTTGGAAAAGAGAGGATGGACAGATATAAGTAATTTGTATGAGAAACCACTGCAATAATAATCTCATATTTTAAACGCTTCGCACACAAATTCAGCCAAGTGTACATATTGCTTTCTTATTGCTACAAGTTATCAGTTGAATGCACTTATATATGGATGGTGTGTTCCACAATTACGTTTTAATCACATTTAGATGTAAATTAGTAAATATTTCATATTATAAATGATATTCAGCTTCAATATCGTGACGATCACATATCATACAATATCTTTAACTTCTATCCATCCTATTTCTTCCGTATATCCCAGTTTCAGTTTTTAAATTATGAGAAGAGACTGGAAGTTTTGTCAAGCTGATCTATTTTTATGGCTAGACAAGGATCAGTTTTTATGGTTAGACAAGGATCTATTTTTATGGTTAGACAAGGATATATTTTTATGGTTAGACAAGGATTTATTTTTATGGTTAGACAAGGATCTGAAATATTATATTTGTCCTAAGTCAGTGTTTAAATAACGACAGCTTATCCGAAGTTTGTAACATTTTGATGCAGTCTGGTACAAAATCATATTTAACCCTTTATTCTTTAGAAATTTGAATAAACTTAGAGCAATTTAACGAATCAGGAAACATAGAAACTGTACCAAACTCAAATCGCTTTAAAGTGTTGTTAAATTAATAATCCAGTTAATACCATTACTAAATTTACTTTCAATAAATAACTGTCTACACGCTGTGCTCAATATAATATTTTCAGAACTTATAATTATAAATACAAAATTTAACTAATTTAACTAACCTTAAGTATTTAAGAGTAATTCTTCCAAGTTCACCGTATATAGCAACTTTAGAAGTATTTAATTTTACATTTGACAATATTTTAAAAATGTCATTGTACACGTTGAAAGGGGGCAAGCTTGTTGAAAACCCATATCTCTGCTACACAATAAATACAACACTGAAATTATATATATATATATATATATATATATATATATATATATATATATATATATATATGTTTTTAACATTCATTATAATCCAAGTAACATTTTTTTTTCTTCAAATTACAAATAAGCATACTGACTTGCTTTTAAAGCCGTATCAGCCACTTTCTGTTGCTCTTACTGTACAGTATAAATACATTTGTTCGGTATAACCTGAATCACTGGTAACACCTTACACTCTTCCGCCTTAAGAATTATACTGAATTACCAGCGGTCCCTATTTTTGTAACTTTACACAGAGAGTTTTGCTTATCAATGTGTTGTTAGACGTGTCTTTATTTAACTACAAAAGTTTGTGCTCCTTTAGACCAAGCCATTGTTAAAGCTATATTCCATCACAAATAATTGGAATGTGTTAAATTAAGTAATATGATTTTTTTTAGCTAAACGAATGATGAAAATGAAGTGAAATAAAATTCCACCAGACACGATACAACAATGGGGCGAGCCGGGGATCTTCTTATGACCCATCTACCCTGTAAACCAGCATGCAAATGAGCTTACTTATTTTCCAATAAATTTGTCTTCAATCAAGCGTAATACCATCTAAATAAACCGTAGGTATGGTCAGCGTGGCAAATACATCTATAAACAGTTCACCTATTAATAACCCAAGGGTCGGCAAAGTAAAGAGGACAGCACGTGCTCTAGCCGTCCTAGTGTAACTATTAGAAGACTAGTACAGTTATCGTACTGAATCCCAAACCTGTTCTATCTATAAGATAACGGTACATATCTCTGTTCTGTCTATAAGATAACGGTACATATCTCTGTTCTATTTATAAGATAACGGTACATATCTCTGTTCTATTTATAAGATAACGGTACATATCTCTGTTCTATTTATAAGATAACGGTACATATCTCTGTTCTATTTATAAGATAACGGTACATATCTCTGTTCTATCTATAAGATAACGGTACATATCTCTGTTCTGTCTATAAGATAACGGTACATATCTCTGTTCTGTCTATAAGATAACGGTACATATCTCTGTTCTATTTATAAGATAACGGTACATATCTCTGTTCTGTCTATAAGATAACGGTACATATCTCTGTTCTGTCTATAAGATAACGGTACATATCTCTGTTCTGTCTATAAGATAACGGTACATATCTCTGTTCTGTCTATAAGATAACGGTACATATCTCTGTTCTATTTATAAGATAACGGTACATATCTCTGTTCTATTTATAAGATAACGGTACATATCTCTGTTCTATTTATAAGATAACGGTACATATCTCTGTTCTATTTATAAGATAACGGTACATATCTCTGTTCTATTTAAAAGATAACGGTACATATCTCTTTTCTGTCTATAAGATAACGGTACATATCTCTGTTCTATTTATAAGATAACGGTACATATCTCTGTTCTATTTATAAGATAACGGTACATATCTCTGTTCTATTTATAAGATAACGGTACATATCTCTGTTCTATTTATAAGATAACGGTACATATCTCTTTTCTGTCTATAAGATAACGGTACATATCTCTGTTCTGTCTATAAGATAACGGTACATATCTCTTTTCTGTCTATAAGATAACGGTACATATCTCTGTTCTGTCTATAAGATAACGATACATATCTCTGTTCTATTTATAAGATAACGGTACATATCTCTGTTCTGTCTATAAGATAACGGTACATATCTCTGTTCTATTTATAAGATAACGGTACATATCTCTGTTCTATTTATAAGATAACGGTACATATCTGTTCTGTCTATAAGATAACGGTACACATCTCTGTTCTGTCTATAAGATAACGGTACACATCTCTGTTCTGTCTATAAGATAACGGTACACATCTCTGTTCTGTCTATAAGATAACGGTACATATCTCTGTTCTATCTATAAGATAACGGTACATATCTCTTTTCTGTCTATAAGATAACGGTACATATCTCTGTTCTATCTATAAGATAACGGTACATATCTGTTCTGTCTATAAGATAACGGTACATATCTCTGTTCTATCTATAAGATAACGGTACATATCTCTTTTCTATCTATAATATAACGGTACATATCTGTTCTGTCTATAAGATAACGGTACATATCTCTGTTCTATTTATAAGATAACGGTACATATCTCTGTTCTGTCTATAAGATAACGGTACATATCTCTGTTCTATCTATAAGATAACGGTACATATCTCTGTTCTATCTATAAGATAACGGTACATATCTCTGTTCTATCTATAAGATAGCGGTACATATATGTCTAATAGACATAGGTATATTGGCACATGAGAGAACTAAGGGTCGATCATTTCATGTGGAATAATGGGTCTTAGCTACAATATTTAACTAATCCTGGAAGTAAAAAGGAAAGACGATTGCTTTCAAAGATATGAAAATCTATGGCACTACTTGAACTGCGCTGATATAGTGGTATTTAATGAATTGTTGGCTTTAGTCCGGTAATTTCGAGCAATCAAAATTCTGTATTTTCAGGGAAAAAGGAATCTTATTAAAATCGAGATCTCCAAAACAGAAGATATATGACAAGCACCAATACGAGGTCGCGTACTGTTGACCTTTTGATTCACCAATCAAATTATAGTCTTCATTTTTCTGAAAATGAAACCTTGATGTTGAACATATTGTTATTGATAATAATACTCCCTGAGACGAAATGCACAGTTTATATTACATGCTACTAACATTGAATGGGTTGGGAATGACAAAAGTCATAACAACATAAACTTATACCAGTGACTGTTGGATCTACTTTTTAAAGTAGATCTTGGTTTTAATCAAATTGATCAAACTAGACTTACCCATTTTTGTAAATGTGGGCCATAACGTCGAAGTAGACCTAAAAAACGTCGATCGGAACATTTTCGGCCTTTTCCGTCAAGTCGAGAAAGAAACCTCGGATGTAATTCGCCGCCAGCGAGAACTGTATTCGGAAAACTTTTTGCTCATATGGCACAATATGGCGACGAAAAGAGACAAAGTAACAATCAGAACATTGTCGGCCTTTTTCTGTCGCAACATATGTGGTGCACTCCGCCAGAGGCGAAGCACCAAACCCATCAAATGTATGTGTATTCCTAAAACTACATCCGATGTTATTTATCGACTTGACTGAAATGGCCGAGCGATGTTCCAATTGAAGCAATGTGGAACGTAAACACAAAAGTTAGCCTCGTTAAAAAAAACAAAAAACAAAAACACAAAAAAAAAACACGGTATGTCCATGAGTGTACACTGTAGTAACACTGTTTTTAACCATCAAATCTCAGGTTTTCCGAAAAGTGAACAGATCAAACAAGACGATCTGGGTTGATTTCGGAGTTAATAAAACTATTAAATAAGCCGGGAGATACAGTATTAAAATGGTTTTGGGAGGGAAAGCTGCTTTTCTTGAGATATATAATAGTATCATATAATATTACTTTGTTCTAAAAATTGCAAAGCGAGTGTAATTTAGAAAAAGGTAAACAGGTTCGTAATGTCGAACAATAATCAGACAAAACTAACATATAGGCTTCCAAGGTACCAAGAAAAACCGACTGCCTCTAAGCTAGCAAGGAGCTTGACTCCAACATTTTTTTTAGTGTTTTTTAGGGTGTAAATGTTTAAAATGAATAAGAATGATATGCTTAGATAGCCTCGAAAATAATATATTTAGAGTATTAGTTGTATATAGTATTATATAGTAGATCCCTTGTCAATTCTTACCATTTTTTTTGTATATTGGGTTTTTTTCTCCAGAAAAAGAATATCTATATAGATTCTTCTAAACAAATTTTTCCTTTTCTTTTTTACTAGCCTATACAGGATACATTTTTAGGCTCCTATGTTTTTTATTATTACATTTAGCTATCATTTCTGGTAAAACATACAAATATTTATTTGTGTTATTTGCTGTGAAGTACTTCCACATTATATCCTTTAATATTGGATTAAATCTTTCAACAACCACATCTTTGTCTTCATTGTAAATGTGATACATTTCAATATTGTTTTCATGCAACCATTACAAACATATTTTGTTATAAAATTCACTACACCGGTCTGCCCATAATTTCTTAGGCTTCCTCACGTTTGTGATTTTTTTATCATAAAACCAGCATTGGCTATATCAGTTCCAGTTTCATTATGGACTGGTATGTTCCATGCGTATTTACCAAATGAATCAATAACGGTAATATTTATATATCATTTATTCCAGTTACTAATTATTTATATCAACTAAATCGGCGGACCATATCGTTTTTATTTTATCTGTCAGGATACGGCGTTGAGTAAATTTTCGTATGATCGATTTATGCAACTTATCAGCTAGTTGTGCAGTCCATTTTGGGTCACTCAACGACTTTTCCCGTGTTTTGATTTTTCTAACCTAAGCTTAAGTTTAGGGCTAATAATAGGCCTTACAATGAAGTTTCAATTCTTTTTGGCTCAGTGTTTTACCCTTATGTACATTTATCTCATCCGACATTTGTTTGTCACATTGATTTTTGTTAGTAGGATTTTCATGATGACAGTAGTCATAGCACATACATATGCCATCAAGCTGATTGACTGGCGGTCCATATTTTAATGGATTTCCAGGACCACGGTATCTGTAAGAGAGGGGAGAGTCAGTCCACACTTTGGTAACAATGGCATGATTGCATGATGCTCAGTTTACTGCCTTTTTTGATCGAAGAAATCTTGTTTTTCCAGTACTACCACAATTACCTTTCATGATATTCCTGCCAGAGTTTGCTTGTGTGATAACTTCATTATTTGCATCGGTTTCTTTTCTGCGTCTCAAGCAATATAATTTCATATCTATATAATTATATTACATAGTTTTCGGCTGATTTTATTCTTCTTTCTTCCACATATTGTGCATATTTATTTCATAATCTTCTTGCCATTTTTATTTTGTGTGATAACTTCATTATTTGTATCAGTGTCTTTTTTACATCTTAGGCAATATGATTTCATATATATATAATTATATTACATAATTTGCTGCATTTTGTTTTATAAATGTTTCATTAAAAAAGGGTCCCTAAACTTAAATAATATATTAATTGGTTACTCACCTTTATAACGTTGGATTATGTAATACACACAGCAATATCCACACATAACTGAATCAATATGTTGTATATGCGTACTATTATAAATAATTGGCTTGTTGCTTTGTATCATACACATTTTAATAATATCACGTGGGGGCGGGCCAACTGAATCAGAATATTAAATATCATCATTTTTAGGATCATTATAAATAGCAACCCAATGTGTACCATTTCCTTCAAAATAGTCTTCAATATTAACAATGATGCTTTCATTTGGTTTTATATTTTTGGCAACATATGTTTGCTAAAACAATCCCATAAATTGTTTATCTTATTGTTTCATAATTCTTTCAGTTTGTAAATTTGTAAGACGTTTTTCGTATATTATTTGGGGTATTTTCCTTGTTAAAAAAGATAAATTTTGAGCTAACTGTTTTAATACATTTACCAGGTGGTTCTGGTAAATGTTAATCCTCAGCCTGTTCCTAATATACCCGGGATACCCGGTAAAAGACTTCTAGCAATACCATCAGGCATTGGACCAATAAACCCTGATTGTTTACTTTGTTTTAATTATGCACGCGATAACTTGAGATCAAGACCGTGATTCTTGGTTTTTGCTTTCATAATAAGTTTTATTTCTGCCTTTGTTAACATAAATTGTCACTCCCATGTAATTTAGACGGGTTAAGTCTAAGTGCAGTTTGTTAAAGTGTTTCTCTGTTTGCATGCTCTCGTAATTTATCTTTTCGACTTTATAATCAACTCAATCCGAATTCAATGTATCGTATCTTATATTATTATATTATATTAAATACGATTGCTTCTTACGTCATATTTTCATAATACCAGACCCATCTGTGGCATTCTATGTTGCCCCATTGATAGCACCACTAGCGGCGGCTAACCCTAGTGTAGAAAGAACCCTCACTAACATAGGCAATCTCTTTTGTATAAGGGATTTTGTAAATGGTAAAATAGCAAGAATAAAACCGCATTGTTTTCTTAGCTGGTTTTTTGTTAGTTTGTATACAAAATCATAAGGTCGTTGTTTTGCTACAAGGAATTTAGAACATTGCTGTTTAATTATAAATAATGAATCCGTAAGTTGAAACCTGTGACTTTAATCATGAGAATTTTTTATATTTATATAATAATATTCATCGTGCCATTAATTGCATTCAATATTATTTGCCTGTTACTCAACACAAGACTATATGTATACTATGCTCCAGGAGTACCATGACATTGAAATTTTACTCCAAGTTGCAATGTAATTTCAACATCAGATGAAGAATTTATTAACTGTTCACTACAACGAGATACATCTAAATGCAAATATATATATATATATATATATATATATATATATATATATATATATATATATATATATATATATATATATATACATATATATATATATATATATATATATATATATATATATATATATATATATATATATATATATATATATATATATAACGTTTGGGAATCAGCTATTTCAATAGAAACTCCAGTGTCAGAATCATTATATTGATTAATTGCATCAAGCAACATCATATATGCATGACTAATATTTAAGCTTTCTGGTGCAAAATTATATATTAATGCTCTTTCAGGATATTGAACTGAACAAATATTTGTCTAATATTCGCATTATAAAAAGTCTCATTATTTTGTAATTTTATTTCATGTTTGCCAACAGCATGGAATACAAAAAAAACATGTCTTGGTAATAGCTCGGATGCATTCGTAGTCACCCTCCATGTATTTTATAAAAGATCAGAATTACATTGTTGCCTGTGTACATCCATTTTTTTTTCAAAATATAATTTCTTGTTAAGCTCAGAAGCTAATTTACTTTCGAAATCCGTCGAAATGCTCATTGATGGCTCTACTTTGAACATCCACAAGGATATGCGATCGATCCTAAAACGGCCATCTGAGGGTGCATCAATATTCCTCATTACACATTTATTGCTCTCAGCTCGATCCAATATCAATGAATGTTGAACAACTCTCTCGTTATAATGTCTATATCTATACAATAACCAAATACTAAGGTCAATGGGAGAGTCATCGTTGTCATTCTATTTCCAGTTTGGCAAAAACCTAAATTATAATCTGGAGTTTGTATACCAGCATTAAATACGGCCCTAAATTTACCACATGTAAATGCATCGTCATTTCCTGCATCTGCCGCAATTGGTACCATTGTGGTACGCGTCTTAAAGTCCACTCTTAAAGTCCACTCTACCAGCGGCCCCAGCATTTGTATCTGGCAACCAACAATTTCGATCTCAATAGATTTTCTTTTATTTCCCATATTTTTTTACTACCGCATACTATTTGCAAATGTCTCAACTAATGGCCAAAGTTCTTATAATATCGTATATTGCCTCCATTTTGGATGCCCATGATTTCTTTCATATGCTAATTTAGAAAAGTTAGATAATTGTTTGAAAATATTTATACATTGTCGCTATAACTCTTTTTACTATTCCATCTTTTTCTTATCAGATCAATAAAATCATAGTCAGTCTTCTTCTTTTTTTTTAAAAACACATTTGTCAATATTATTACATGCTTCCAATGTTAATTCAGATGGTTTATTAGGGTCAATATACAACTTTCCAAAACATAAATCATCATCCAATTTGTAAGATTTCGTAGGTACATATTCAATCATATTATATTTTCACTCCTGTACCTGTTTTAGTTTGGTTCCCAAAGCTTTAGCTTGTTCTCTTTCCTTTTCTCATAAGCTTGTGTCCTTCCTTGTTCTCTTTCTTGAGCTGTTTTATTTATTGCTTTCTTTGGCTAATATTGTACCTCGTTGTATCCTTGATTCCCCCCCCCCCATAATAATAATAATAAGAAACCCACTATAAAATCTCTTTCTAGATACTTCAAAACACCATAAAATCTCATTTCTGACCCTCTTTAAACACCCTCGAAAACACCATTCTAGACCTCCTCTTTTTTGAATATCATCCCCGACTCTCTAAAACACATATAAATCTCATTCCAGACCTTGTAAAACACTATAAAACTGAAAAGAAAACAAAAATCATTCCTGACCCTAAAAACACTATGAAATGTCATTCTAGATCCTCAGAAATGCATATTTAATATATTCTGTAATCACCAAGAATGATATCGTTTTTGTTGTCGAGACACTTCTCACAGCTGAGATCACAAGAACCTTCTGCGGTATCCTTGCTGCTCGTAGAAGTTCCACTTTCTGTAACAGGTGTTTCGATGGTGCTATTGCTAGCTTTTTTTAGGCTGTCTCTCTGGTAGTGTGATATTTACTCCTATTGCTCCAACCACAACTGGCACAATACCTGTCTGCTTTTTCCAGGCCATTATAAGTTTTCTGGCAAGGTAAGAATAATTTGTTACTTTCTCTTGGTCCTTGATTACGACGTCATATTCTCCTTGTACTGTGATGTTTATGATGTCGTCTACCAGTATTACCTTTGGCCTCCTAATCTGTATTCTTTGGTTGGTCTGGTTATTAAACTCCCACAGGATGTTTGCTTTGCTGCTTTCAACACTTTCCCTGCATTGATATTGTATCACGCCTTTGTTCAGTTAGGCTCATTTCTTCTTAGATTGCTCCAAATACAGGGGTAGTCATATTATGTTGCGCCTATGCGTTTAAGCCCACGTCTTAGACGTCTGAAAACATGCTGCACTCATTGATCAGGCGACTGACTGTCTCTTCCTTGCCTCTGAACATTGGTTAGACTTCTTGATTTTATACGCAAGTGTTCTCCTAATTGATTAGGCACGCATACCATTACCAATCCTTCCATTTTGTTTTATAGCTCTCCAAGTTGGAATCATCTCTAGGTGTCTTCACCGGCATATAGATATGTGTCCCTTTTAAATTGCTCATGCATTTTCCTCTGATTATATTGTTCTCTCGTTATGCCTTCTCCTCGGGTAATCATTCGTTGCTTCGTTCTGTTTGAGAAGGTCATCTTCCTGGAATAAGGCTTGGAGTTTTGCATCACTTTCCCGTGCTCCTCTTCCCTGCCTCAATACTGTAACATATATGAGGCCTCTTTCTCTGACTTTCTGAGAAGATGTAGTCAGTTTCCATCAGCTCTTGGAAGCAGTACACCAAAGATAGACACTGGCTTTGTAGTCTTTCTATCCATATCTTTCAACCATGTTTGTCCAATTTACAATCCCGTCTTCGTACCTGCTGGATGAGACTGTCCATGTATTGGTAGCTGCGACTGTGTTCCCCCATGAGATTTTGCGCCCAGTACTTTCCTCAGTCTTGGAAAGTACTCTTTTGAATCTCACTTTGCATCTCATCATGTTCTATACTGTCTGCCTAAAAAGCTCCTGGGTATTTATAGTCTTCATCCATCCCACACAAGTTATGACTCTGGTTCCCTATGAGCTTGATGCCTTTTACTCTTTCTAGTTTGCCA
This sequence comes from Margaritifera margaritifera, assembly GCA_029931535.1. NCBI lineage: Eukaryota > Metazoa > Mollusca > Bivalvia > Unionida > Margaritiferidae > Margaritifera > Margaritifera margaritifera. The sequence goes on from JAQPZY010000833.1 coordinate 340,319, forward strand.
TGCTTGGTGCCTAGAGCAGCGCACTTGTCGATTCAAATTTTTATTTGGATATTGGCGACTATAATATCTACTGTCTGAACAAATGAACCTATTTCAGCTTCGTTTCGCACATAGAGTTTCAGATCGTCCATGAACATCAGGTGAATGATCTTGAGAAGTTCTTCGGTTGGTATGCTGCATTATATTGTCTCAGCACTTTTTAGTCGAATTATTGAATCCACCATAGGTGATAGGGAGTCTTGTTTGAAGATACCCATTTTGACTTTGACATACCCCGTTATACTGCCCTTTTTACTTATTATTATTATTATTATTATTATTATTATTATTGCAGCTGCGCTCATGTCTTACCTCAGTCCAAAAGACAGGATGACCCGCCGCGCGTGCTCAGCTGTATCCAGGAGTTCTAGCGCCTCAAATCTCACAAGACTTCATGCGAGACAGGCGTTTGCGCAGACACAGCAGCAACACCGCCGCCACGTGACCACCACAAGTAGAAGTTCAGATATACCTTTGTCCAAACGCAGACCGTGGCAAATGGGTGCAGAAGACATGAATATAGAAATTACAAAAGTGTCGAGGACGGACAAGCAAAAACTCGACACTTTTCAACCGGGAGCTATTTCTGACTCTAAAGAAGATGCTTCTTATCACTCAAATGACGATATTTATGATTTGCATGAAGAAATGAGGCGAATGAAACTGAGTAATGCGAATTTGAAATCGGCTGTGTCACCTTCGCCATTGAACGAAAAGAAAAAAGTACAAGGTAACTTCTGATTTTTTTTTCCTCGATCGTTTTTCTGGCAAATGATGACAGAGGGAACTATTTTCGTGCGGCTACACGAGCAGACCATATAAAGTCTCATAGTACACACGTAGTAAATATATTTCATTAACGGATAAAGAACAAATCAATGTTATATATATATATATATATATATATATATATATATATATATATATATATATATATATATATATATATATATATATATATATATGTGTGTGTGTGTGTGTGTGTGTGTGCGTGTAAAGCACATATGTGGACATAAAAATAAGAAGAATTCGTTCACCATATTTTCATTGATGTCATATGCTATGTTACAAAATAATTACTTCCCCTTCCTGTTTGGAATTGTTGACACGATGAGTTACGTCCCTTTATCTGGGAAAGCCGTGATTCACCGAAAGTAGTGCTTTTTATAGCCCCCCACAGTTATCCTTTACATTTTAAAAAATGATGAAAACAAACTAATTAAAGGTGTTTTGGTATTATAGAGGGATAAGTTTAAGGATTTTCTTTGAAATTATCACTCGCGCGTTATAGTTAACAACAAAGTGTTATATAAGGTAGGCCTACGTGTTGTTATTAAGTTCAATATTGCTAGCTCTAGTTTTCGTCGAACTCATCTCAAACGAAAGTTTAATTTTCAGTATCGAAACGCTGAAAGGCAAAGAATTGCTCTAAGGTACCAAATATAAACATAAAGTCTTTCTAGAAGAATTTATAGCTGTAAAAAAAATGCTCGCGATTCTCTGAAAAATTGGATTTGCACTGTATATTGAGAAACTACCCTTTGTGTCCTGAAAGCCATGAAGTAAACACGGAAAATTCACAGAAATAGAGGACAAAGGCATGAAGCAAACATAGAGAAAAAATCACAGAAATAGAGAACAAAACCATGAAGTAAACACGGACAGAAAATTCACAGAAATAGAAGACAAAACCACGAAACATACACCGAGAGAAAAATCACAGAACTAGAAGACAAAACCAAGAAGCATACACGGACAGAAAATTAACAGAAATAGACAAAATAACACTTTTACAATATATACTCGTTTGTAAGTCGAGTCCAGTTGCAAACTGCACATACCCAGCCCTGCCCTTGCATAATTCACCGGCAGATCTGGGTCTATGAAGTTTTGTTAAGAGTAACCAGTAGAACAAACAACATAGACTCTTATCTGCCGGCGCATTATGCGAGGGCAGATCAGAGTCTGTGTTGTTTGCATTTGGATTCGACGTATAAGTGAGTATAGTATAGACGGTGTCTATTGGATACATTTCTATAATTAAATAGTGATTCTAAGATGCCATTTTGCCAGTATCTTTTTTTAAAACTTTTTAGGAACATATAACCCTTAATTCAGTAAGTCGCGAAGTTGTTAAAAACGCGAAAAATGTAGGAGTCTGAATAAAATAAAATACGATTATACGTGTATAATTTTATTACATCCATCTAAGTAATTGATATTTTGTTCACACCAGGATAAACACACTCGTGGATTTTGAATCTGACTTTTACAGGGTGGAAATCACTTTTTTGGTCAGAACACTGTTTTCTTTTTTCATTTCATCCACATGACTGTGTGTCATGCATACTTTCTCATTAGCCGTCCTTTGTTTTAGAATATACGAGACACTTCTTTTCAGAATGGATACAATATACACTTAGATAATCTCTTTCACATAAAACAATACATGAATCACATCCTTTGATGGACATCAATTTTGCATATTTTTCCGAATTTCTCTTGGTCAAACTGTTTGACAAACAGTATTTTATTTTCAATCCTCAGGGTCTGATCAAGAACTCACCTTTGTGCACGATCAATTCAGACCTTCCTCAGCCTCCCCTATAAGTATGAAATCCTCCTTGGAAGATTTATACCTGCAGACTCAGCAAAGCTTTAGCTCCATCTGTCGGAAAGGACTCGGCCCCGTTAACAAGAATGGACGAGGAGACGAGGTAAACAATAAAAAGAAACTCAGTTATATGAACCAAGATGAAAGGAGACTATTCCATGAAAAGGCTGTAACGAGAGAAGAACTTGATGGAAGAGGCTGGACCATGGATGAAGATGACCGGGAAACAATGACTGAAGAGGATGGCGCCAATTTTGATGGTTATTTAAATGGGGCGTCCTCTTGGGAAAATATGAGACAGAATTGTTTTCCCAAGAAGGATGGCGAAAATGATTTTTCTGGAGAAAGCAGAAGTAACGAGATAGGTGATGGTAAATCGTGTAAACTCTTTGTGAAAAAGAAGCCATTCGATGGAGCACCGCTGAAAGTCATGCCGGTCAGTCACACCAGGAACGGAAACAAGGGAAATCTGACTTTGAGAAAGAATAACGGGGATGTTTCTGAAAATGGAAGAGCACAGCTCACTAAAAGGGATATTCACCAGTATGATGAGAAGGAGGATGAGGATGACTTGGATACAGTACAGCGTGCCTCGTCAATGCTCAGTGTGATCACAACCAGAGATGTAACTACGGATAGCTCAAAATTGGCGCCCTTTTATTTGAGCCCACGATCTCAAGGGGATAATCTCAACAATAATAGTGAACAGTCAACATTGCAAAATATACATACGCCGGCCGTGGAGGCTGAACTCAATATCAGAAATATGGATTATTGGACAAAAATAACCAATAATGATGACATACATGGGCACCATACTGCTCATAAAATTGCTCATGACGAGAGTTTTTCTAGTGAATGCTCAGAGACCAGTGAGATTATTAACTTACTGAAAGTAGAATATGATCAGCAGAGTATTATGCACCAGCGACCAATCAGTGTTGGTCGGATTTCGTGTGAAACTTTGACACCCGTTCCAAATGTTAGCTCTACACACCCATCTTATGTTACAATACCACCATATCAGAGTCATATCAACTCTAGAAGACCACATTTTTCATCTAAAAAGAAAACAACATTGTTTTTGTATAAGGAAGACGCGGATGAGGCGGAAGAAAATAGTGTACCTTCTGACAATATGCGCATGATGCCAAATAAATCCGGTACAAACAGCTCAAGAAAGGCGACTATCAAATCTCTTAATACACAGAGCACACCACCCTCGAATAAAAATTGTATTAAGCCCAAAATGTATGCCAAACATGGCCAGCTCCAACCACTTACGGAGGTGCCTTCATCGAGGAAACAAAATAAGAATAGACTCCTCGTCAAAGATGAAGAATTGAATCTTCCAATGGGCATCAGAAGTGGTGCGATTTTTAGAGGGGCAAGAACAATGAAGAATGTCAGGCTCGACCCAGTCCAGAGTAGTCAAAGACCTTTATTAGATATTCCATTGAGGATGGATAATACCAACGAAGGCAATACAGGGCGATTTGGGTTTGGATCGCAAGTAGGTTATGGTACCGTTCCTTGGCCAGCGTCTGAACATTTTGGACGAAATTATTATTCGAGGGGATACAATACTTTGCACATGAATCATTCACAAGACTCACGTTATAAGGGGACAATGGATAGTAAACCAGACACTTTGCTGGTTCAATCGCTTCCGCCGGCTATGCAAGAGAGGAAAGACACACATTTAGTTCAAAGTACGGGTTATTCTGTCAACGATAGAAGCAATAATTATGATACTAACATTAAACAAGAACATAATGTCAAAAGAAACAAAGACCGCGACAACAATACTAAACAAAATCCTGATTTGAAGGAAGGGACAACAAAGACCACTGAAGTGGAAGACAGCTTGTATTCGTCTAGTAAAACTGGCGTCAGAATTAGGTCAATACCTTTTAAGGAAACAAGGAGGGGTATTAAACTTGAATGGTTACTAAAGGAGGCTGCCGAGACGGAAGTTTGATTTCGTAAACAGAGGTATTTAATCTCCAAGCCCTTTTGTTTCGAATTCTTTTGGCGAATATATATTGACGTTGAAACCGTGTATGTCTAATGAAGATGCCATGACTAAATTCTTTGAGTGGACAATTTAATTTATGGCGAACAAAAGTTCTATATCTAAAGGAAGAGATCAAAGCAAACGATATGCTGAAGAATGACGTTGGAGATCCAAGTCTCGTACTATGAGGTTCTTTCAAATACGAATCGCCGATGAGGTCCAGCTTTCTTTCGTACCCAGAACTACATGTTGATACATTTTATGTTAGAAAATTCCTGACTGAATCCAATAAGGCCAAATTTTTATTCTTTGTGAAATTTGTGATGTTTTACATTCGAAGTGCGTTAGTGAACGTGTGGTGTCCAAAACGGCTCTTATTCAACCCTCTAAGGTGTTGATGTTATTTATCAGCATCATGTTTTATTATTACTATTTCTTTTATACATAGTTAAGTTTCTTCGGACACTCTAACCCCGTGACAGATATTTCAATCATAACTATCCATATATCTGGGAAGTCCGAGGATATTTTGCTACAGGCTCAAACAATAAAGCTTGCTATAAAAAGATGTAAAAATAATTCCAGTTCTTTCAAATCTTATGAATTGAAAATAAATCCCCTAATGTTGTACAACTCAATTATAATATACTGTTTAATTCTTCGAATCAAGTAGGCACGTGACCCAAACTTCTGACATATCTGAAGTTCGATACTTTCTCTCCATTTTATGCGCTATGTCAACTAATTTTCTTGAGTCTAATTTAGGAAACTCCGAGGGATATGACTACGCAGCACAAAGGTTGTTAACAGTTTAAATCGATTTTATAGTTTTACATGAAAACGAGATACATCTGTTGAAAGTTGTGAAATTCAGACAATTTCAGTCACATAGGAATTTCGTTTAATTGGAGCAAATCTTTGGTACCAATATTCCAGCAGTTTCAGAATTACATCCAAAAATGTTTAATGAAGATAAGATTTGAACAATGCATGCTTTGCTTTTCTTTCAATTTTTCCGCATGTGGAGATAGCAGTGGTGTAGGAAAATTCAACTGAGATTCTAAGAGTGTTCATAATAGATTTTGCTGGACCTTTTTGGAGGTATAGAATCTGCTCAAATCAAGTCGACAGATCTGGAAAAGCCGTTAGAATTTTCCTATAGAACAATTTAAAAGAAACACGAATACATTTGATGAAATATTTGTAGTGTACATCATATTACCTTTTCTAATCTTTTATATTTTATGTTGCTGTTGACTGCATCCAGTAGAAACTATAGTGCATTATAACGCCCCTAATGTAAGCTTAAACAGAGTTGTCACGTTTCGAAAAAGGTGTTCAACTAAGCATAGTCATATGGACACGATGACACATGTTTCAACCAATCACAACTACTTGGCTATTATCGTAATTCCTGGCATAAGCTAGTGTTGGGTGTAGTAATATGCGATTTTCACACATTTCGTTCGCCGGAAGACCGCCTTAAATACAACTAGAATGCTTTAAGGTTTCATGATTTGAGTAAACGAGATATTTAAAGTGCTAAAGAATAAGTTCAAAATGACTGTCTTCATAGAAATTTCACAAATTTTCCAAAATGGTTCCTTCCTTCCTTCATGCTAGGTGCATAATGGACCCCTAAAAGAACAACAAGTTGCAATTTACATGGCAAAGCCGCTAAATTTTGTAAGTACTAATCGCGTTACTTTTAATTCCAGTATTGATTTACCGAGATTTGTTGTGTTGTTTTCTTGCGAGGGGATGGGGGTGGTTTTTGGGTTTGTGGGTTTTTTAAATATTTATATATATATATATATTTGTTTTATAAAATAAACAATTTGAAAACTGCTTCTTGAATATTATTTTCAATAGTTCTTTCAAACACGATATAATTGGTAATATATGCCTGTATGTCATGACTTCAGTTCTTATGATATATGAGATTTTTAAAATATTTTTTATTTTCTGACAAACTGCTGATGAGTAGGTTCATTTTTTTCCGTCTGTAGTACGCAAGAAAAGGTCATGCGTTTTTAACTGAATTGAAACGACCTGTCATTACTGAGAGAGAGAGAGCAAATAGTGAAAATAAACTTTGCTCTTTGTCATACCTAGGTTTCGAAACTATACTAGTGACCTTGAACTTGGTATACATGTATAAGTCAAGGCAGAACATATTCATTAAAGTTACGTGGTAGACATCCGTCAGGGGAAATCCATAGTCTATCGTAATGACAACCTAAAAATAATAAAACTAATAATGACGCCAGTAAGTGTTAATAAAATATTATAGTTCACACGATGCCAGACACCATACTGAACTTAATATCTTTAACATCTTAAAATATTAAATTGCTATATTTGCTACTGAAAGGCCTCATTTTTCCGATCTTCTTTGTCGCCTCGACATTGTGGAACTACATGCATTTTGTTGTAAATTTTATATATATATATATATATATATATATATATATATATATATATATATATATATATATATATATATATATATATATATATATATATATATATATATATATATACGTATTACTTCTCTACACCAACACAGTCTTCCGCCAGTCAAACAGCACCAAACCGCAACAAAATGGTCTTGGATGCACTCGCACTCCCAGCACTGGCATCTCATTGCCAACATCATCGTCAGGAGAAGAGACAGGCAGGATCTCCCAGTGACGAAGTCCATGAGAAGTGCAGAATGCTGGACTGGCTACAGGCTCATAATCTTCAAGTTCAATATCCAGATTCATCCTAGTAAACAACCACAAGGCAAAACAGCAACAAAAAAAATCACAAAAAGCTCAGTATCTCCAAATTCAAACAGGATAATGTGAAACAGGCGTTTGTTGAAGAACTGTGCATCGACTAGAAACAATTCATGCGAACTACGAGAACGTTCAGGAAAACTGGGCATCCTTCAGAGACTTTGTGTGCTCGGCTGCATCTAAATCCCTCGGTCCCACTACACGTAAACATCAAAATTGGTTTAATGAGAACAATGCTGCCATACGGAGACTACAGAACGAGAACCATCGGCTCCAAAAGGCCTGTTTAGAAGACAGTACTTCAACATCTAAGAAGGCAGCCTTCATCAAGAGCAAGAGGAATGTCAAATGTAAACTTAGAGAGTTGCAAGACTCGTGGCTGAGCAACAAGGCAGATGAGGTTCAGTATTACGAAGACAGAACTGACATGAAGAACTTCTGTAATGCTTTGAAGACAATCTACGGACCACGGTCATCAGGTACATCTCCACTATTGAGTGCTGATGGCACCACACTGCTCACTGATAAAGAATAGATAATACAAAGATGGACAGAGGACTTCAACAACATCTTCAGTCAATACTCATCTATTAGTGAGGAGGCAATTGATCGACCGCCCCAAGTTGAAATCAACATATATCTTGCTGATCCTCCAACGCTGACGGGAACTGAAAAATGATTTCAGGGCAATGCAGAAGCGCGAGCAGCGTAAATCTCGGAACCGCAGCACGTCCTCTATTCATCAAGCAACCCTAAGCGGTATCTCCTGTCCAGTGTGCCACAGACAGTTCAGAGCACATACTGGCCTGATCAGCGATTCATATGCTCACAGAAACCAAGCCAGTTTGTAATGTCATGGTCATCTTCGAAGGAACTCGAAGGACGGTTTGGTATGATTACCTGATTATGCATATATGACGATAAATTAGCACATTTTGAAGTCTGTTCCTTCGCACTTGCGACGACAACCAGACAGGGATACAGCACTTCTTGTTGTCGTTGATGATGATAGTGCTGAAATTTAGTTGCTTCAGAGGTCATCTGGATGTCTTGTGCATAATCATAACAGGAGCCGCGGTAGGCCAATTGCAAGAGCGCCAGACTTCGTAATCAAAGGTCGCCGGTTCGATACCGCACAGAACAGCCCAAATCGGCTACCACTGTTAAAACCCACAAACACAAAGCAAACAATCATCGAGTGATTTGATTAACTAGTATCTAGGATTATATAATTATATATTTTTCATTATACTTAAACCATTGATGGATAACGAGCAACTAGTAGAGCACGTACATGTCTATGGTGATAGGTTGGCCATCGAGGAGGAGTTGCAATGCTCATAAAATTTCCAGGTAACCCATCATCTTTAGAGAGAGAGAGAGAGAGAGAGAGAGAGAGAGAGAGAGAGAGAGAGAGAGAGAGAGAGAGAGAGAGAGAGAGAGAGGGGGTGGGGTGGGGTCATAAGCTACATGCAACGGTACACACGATAATTGGAAAAAGAAATCATGCTAAAATATGTTCTGGGTTTTCTGTACTGGAACCAAGGTAGTCCTGTCCCGTAATAACCAGATTACAGTGGAATTTGTCAAGTTGAAACGCCTGCTTTGCCGACCTGTGGCCCACACTTGTGGTCAGGTTTTGAAGATTCCTAGAAATTACGAGAATGTTGCTATTTTCAAAAAAGAAATTAAGAATATTCTGAAGGCTATCATCTGGGTCATGGATGTCGTTTAAACATACGATTTAAAATCCATAAGTATAGATATTCAGGAAAGGGCGGAACAAGTGCACTCGATGTTATATAGTTGAAACATCATTTTGTTCTTACGAATTGCATTTCATTTGTTTTAATTCTTATTTATATCATATACTTACAGGTATATAACGATATATAAAAACAGTCGGTACATTTGACTATGTAAGGCAGTCTTCTATTTGTAATAATCCTCATGTACAGAATGTTTTCTTACGATTATAAAAAGCAGCTGAATTGCAGCAGCGACTAGTAGAGTTGCCGTTCTTAGCGTGACGTTATTGATGCTACTCCACATTTGCTCTTATCTCAAGCATTGATAACGTCTCCTAATCTCATCTTAATTTCAGGACATCGTTTATAAATAGAAGACTAAAATTTTACATACCTGTGGGGTCTTTTTCTAATTGTTTCTTTCTTTTTTTTTCTTTCTGAACACACTGTTTCAAAAATACCGATCTATTACTTGTTCATTAGGTCAAAATGAAACACATCCATGCAACAAACCGATGGTCGTGCCAAGCGACTTTCTGGGGAATCGATATTAGAGAGGTAGTTAGTAGTAGTAGCAGCAGCAGTAGTAGTAGTATCAGTAGTAGTAGTAAGTGCAACAGTCCTCTTAATCGGGAAGACTAGTGACTAATCAGCTTTGTTCGAAGTTTATTGTGTGCACCTGAGGGCGACAAGCTAATATAATTGCTTCCATGTAATGAAAACATTAAACCCCTATTCAAAAGCAACATCCGTCCTTCCTGTAATTTACACCAAAATAGTTTTTTTTACTTCCTCTTATTTATTCTCATTTGTTTGTGCATTCATATATTTCATACTTCACTTATTTGTCTCTTTTCGTGTAAATTCATTTATTCGTTCGGTCATTGATTCATTTTTATTCTTACAGTCTCACTCTGCTCCAACGTCTGTTTATTCGTTCAGTTGTCTGTCAAATATCTTTTTAACTAATATTAATTTGAAGTATAACTGCCGCAATTGCAGATATGATTCATTATGTCATTCATGGCAATCTAAGTTAAATAATTCAGAACAACATCACGTGTCAGTAAAAGCTTAACGCATATACAGATAATTGACTTGATACTTCCTAGTCTCTCTCTCTCTCTCTCTCTCTTTTCTCTCTCTCTCTCTCTCTCTCTCTCTCTCTCTCTCTCTCTATATATATATAGATATATATATATATATATATATATATATATATATATATATATATATATATATATCCAAATTGAACAATGTTTTTCCTGACCAACCATATTTCATTTGCTATTGAAGAAACGACATTGATATTTTTGTCTCAATTTTCGTTCTCTTTTGCTAAATGAGAATTCCATTTCACAACTAAAGATTTCTAGGATTTTTTGAGTCCAGAACTTTTAGAAGGCCACAAAACTGCTTGACAGATTCATTCATTCATTTTTTTTAAAAAAGTGTTTTGCATAACAATTAGTATGCTCTATATGAAGTCTAATGCATGGTCACTTTAATGACAAAATCACTTAACTCAGTTTACTTAAACTATTTAAGCGAAATCATGAAACATAACTTTTCAAAATGATGAAGTATTATTTTCACCTCAAAGTTGCAGACCAAACACATCACTTCTCTCAACTGCATACACCTTTGTGTATACCTCTTCTTTGTCGATTGGAATAATTCAGTGCTACAAGCAGGAAAACATCGATATAAAAAAGACTAGAAATATCACTAGATAGATATATAAATTGAAAATTAATACATAACAAATAACCACAAAAACCTATGTGTTTTTTCTTTCAATGTTGTTTATTAAACCAGCTTGAATTCGTCTTGCTGAACCAACTCACTAAATAACTCACAAACAAATAATGAAGACTGAAGACAAGGGTGGACCCAAATCTTCGTGAGAATGAACGGAGGTATAAATATACAATACAAGATTTAATGGTTAAGATATCTACCGGGTTGACAACATTGCTTGGTGAGACTTGGGATCCAATGCTCCATCACGGTATCCTCCTGCCACTGACGTAAATTGCTTTCTCGAGCTAAAGAAAAGATATATCCTCTATGATCACCAAGCTCTACTGCTTCACTATTTCAAGGCCTTTTCTTGTTCCGATCTTTGTGCCAATAATGTTTTATCTCTTTATTTTTCCCTTTTCCAACACTTTGACTTTGTTGCTACTATTTTTGGTCGTCTGTTTCCATGTGGATGATTTCCACGACAGCGTCTTTCATGAGTAAGCTTTGAGTAGTCTGCATTATATGCCATCTTGACGTATCAGTCCCTAACCCTCCACCTTTATTTGCTATTAAGAGAAACCTCCTTATGATAAATAGAACCCAACTAATGCATGACATCCAAGCAATTCTAACGACTTTGTTACCTCCTACAGCAGAACAACTTGATAACTGCCTGCGTTCATTGCCTGGGTTCATTGCTTGAAAAACATGCCCCAGCAACCAAGTGCAGAGTATGAATTCAAAAGTGTTTTCCGTGGTATTGCAGTGTTAGGGACCAGCTTCGCACTGCTAAAAGAGACCGCCGTAAGGCTGAGAGGCTTTGGCTTTCCACCAGACTCACTATTCATAAGCAATCTATGAAGCTGCTAAGAAGAATGTCACAAACATAGTCCATTCAGCGAAATTAGCCTACTCCAGTACTAAGATCACTGAAAGATCCAGCTGCAAAGAGCTCTTCGAGATTACTAACAAGCTAATGTCAAGGAACAAATGTACACTACTTCCAACTACCTTCTCTCCAGTCGACCTTCCGGACCAGTTTGCAAATTTCTTCCGTGACAATGTACAAACCATTAGAAATAAGCTTGACAAAACAATTTCAATTGACTCGTCGTCACCATACAGTTGCGATACAGAATTTTTGCGGCAACCGTTAGCAGCATTTGAACCTGTCTCTATGGATTTAGTTAGTACAATCATGATGAAGAGTGCCCCAAAGACACGTGAACTTGATCCGATTCCGACATCACTGCTGCTCGATTGCTTAGATCCAATATTTCCTTCACTAACATATGTTATTAATACTTCTCTCTCATCCGGGGAATTCCCACCATTTTTCAAAACTGGCATTGTAAAGCCTCTGCTGAAGACACCAACACTCGACCATAACGATTTAAAGAATTACCGCCCAGTTTCTAACCTCCCATTCATGTCAAAAATCTTAGAAAAAGTTGTTCTATCCCAACTTGTATCTCATCTGAATTCAAACAGTCTTTTTAGCAATGTACAGTCTGCATATCGACCTCGCCACAGTACCGAAACTACCCTTCTGAAAGTAGTTAACAACCTTCTCTCTGATTTGGATAGTGAAAAGATTACAGTCTTCACCCTCCTTGACTTGTCTGCAGCATTTGACACAAAAGACCATGATATATTACTTCACCGTATCCATCATGTATTTGGCATTCACGATACAGCCTTACTATGGTTCAAGTCCTACTTGGTCAACAGGACACAAATTGTGTCCGCAAATGGAAAACACTCCAGCCCAGTTAATCTATGTTTTGGTGTTCCACAGGGTTCTGTTCTTGGACCTGTTCTCTTCATTCTAAACACTCAGCCGCTCTCAAACGTCATAGATCGTCATCCAGTGTCTCACCAATTGTACGCTGATGACACCCAAATATACAAATCTAGCCACCCAACTGAAGTTGATGCTATCATCCAAGGTGTACACAGGTGCATTTCCGATGTGAAATCATGGATGACATGTAACAAGCTGCAGATGAATGATGACAAAACTGAAGCCATTCTGATTACAACACAAAGACCTTCTCATTTACATCCTTTACCTCAAACAATAAATATCAGCAACACCAACATTAAATTCACACAGTCAGTACGAAAACCTAGGTGTTGCTCTAGACAATATTCTCTCATTGCACCAACATGTCATGAACATATGCAAGGCTGCATATCTTGAGCTGAGACGCATCAGCTCCATTCGCAATTATCTTTCAGTTGATGCCACTAAAATACTTGCGTGTTCCTTAGTACTTTCAAGACTGGACTATTGTAACTCAATTCTATCTGGTTCGTCTCAGTATCTACTCCAGAAACTTCAAAAAGTTCAAAACACAGCTGCTCGGATCATTCTTAGAGTACCACGAACAGAGCACACCTCCCCCATGCTCTGTACCCTACACTGGCTACCCATTCGATCCAGAATCAAACACAAAATTTGTTCTCTCTGCTACGTTTCATTGACTGGCTCCAGTCCAACATACCTATCTCACCTCACCCATGTGTACACACCAGCAAGATACTTACGCTCCTCTTCCGACACTCGTATTCTCATTATTCCCACTATCAAAATGAAGTCATACGGACAACGTTCTTTTGCATACCAGGGTCCAACAACGTGAAACGAATTGCTCACTAAACGTAGACACGAAAACACAGTGATCTCATTCAAGAGTGCTATTAAAACTCACCTATTTTGACTGCAAGAATAGACCTAAAGACTTAATAATGTTTCCTTACCTTAACTGTTTTCAGCATGTTTTTGTTTTCTAATTTCATGGTGTGTGTTTTTCGTAATCATATCATTATATATGTGTTTTGGTGTTATCTAATGTTGTAAAGCGCTTAGAGCTTCTAAAGATTAGGAGCTATACACAGTCCTCATTATTATTATTATTATTATTATTATTATTAGTCCAGGATCACATATCTCAGACAGTTGACTTTGACAGTATTGTCGAATTCCGCAAACAAGATCATGTTCACCCTGTTGTCCAGGATGTGAGCAGACTGAATTTTCTCATGCAGTTGTCCCAGTTTAAAAGGGAGCAAACGTCCCTCGTCACTTCCTTGGTCTAGTGTGAAATGCAATCCCTACAAACAATAACCTCCTGTATAGCCGTCGTAAGAAATACAGCGTGCATTGTTAGCACCAAATTCTCCAGTGGCTTCAAAGAATCAGGTAGGAATTACAGGTAGGATTACAGAATCATGTAATTCTTGTGGGTAAAGTTGGGCTCAAAGGGTCTGGTACACAAAGTCTGTCGGTCCAGATGACTTCTATCTTGGAGACGTTGTAGTGATGAAAATGTAATACGTTTTAATCAATAGCTCCGTTGAAGACTGCATGACTGATGCTGCGATTGAAGAGGAGAATCGCGGTGGCTCATGTGTTAGTGCGCAGGACTCGCGACCAAAAGGGTGCGGGTTCAAATTCTACCATCAGATCAGCCTGGATCAGTGACTGTTGAGTGTCCTTGGGCAAGGCATTTTACTGGAATTGCCTCGTCACTAAATAAATTACTTTTGCTGCTGTGCCGTAAGAGAGATGGTTGAATAGTTTGCAAATGTATCGACTAGTCAACGGAATGTCCTGCATAAAAAGAATACCTCACGAATTCCCATCTCTACTGATTCGTTTTGGAATTGGTTGGCGATGGCGTTTCCCTTTCGTATAAAAAAGGATCTTTTTTGTTCAAATGATCTTGTACGTGATTGTCTAGTAACTCCAAGACACACTGCGTTTGATTCTGGTGATATCCAAGACTTGAGCTGGATGAATGATTTCTACCAAGGCCACATTCTAATGAGCTTCGTGACTCAGTTGTATGGACTGAAGTAATTTCGCCGCGAAACAACATAATGTGCTCGTGGGTAAAGTAAAGTAAAATTGATTATTCATATTATGATCTTTCTCATGTCTGAGTCGCCCTATTTAAAAGGATTACATTCCGAACGTTCCAATGTGATGATGTTACATTTGTTGTTGTTCTTATGCTGGAATTGCCATTGCTGCTACTACTGTGGTATCTTAGAACATCCTTGATCCACCAAATTGGATTCTGGAACAAAGTTTTCTTTAAACACTACACGCTGTTGTTCGTCGTACGACATGTTGGGATGATCGTTCAGAACTTGCAGAAGCAAACGCGCTTTTTCTTGCATTCATTTAGGAACTCTTTCTTCTACTTGCTTTCATAGTGCATCGCCTTTCGATGAAGATTACCGTAGTTGCATTAGTAGTTGCCGTCATCGCCATGGCTGCTGTTCTTTCTTGGGTCATCAAGTTGTGGCTACAAGCTCGTTTTATAAATATTGTTCAATTCCATGCAATGATTTCAATTTTAATAAATACATATCGTGTTTTTAAACGTTTTTCCGAATAATTGTTTTGTGTGGTATAGTTCTTGATTTAATTCTTTTTTGACAACTGGTCTTGACACAACGTTGGCTTTATTGATTTGGTTGTCTTTATCAATTTGATTTATTTCATCACAAAAAAGCGAATATATTTTAGGTCTTAATCCAACAAATTATTTTACTTGCTTTCCAATGCATACATCTTTAAATTTGCCAAAAGCTTTTTAATTTTCTCCACTCCACAAGGGATGATCATTAATATATTCATTTGTGTCACACATTGTACTATTTTTTTCCATATCATCATAAATATTTTCAGTTTTAAACTCCAACAGCAAACTATTCGTGTCTGTGCAAACCGGCCTTTCAGACGGCCATGAAAATGTTTTCATAAATTGTAATAAAACTTGGGCTATGATATGTTTACTGTCAGTTATAATAAAAAAATTGTACTATGAATTAGGAGGAAATATAGAAATAATCAAATCCCTTTCTATATCGTTCTGGTGAATTTAAAGTTGTATTTTCAAAGACCATAAAAGAATAAATCTGAATATCTGCATTTATTATAAATATTTGCAAATAGTTGTTTATAGATGTCTCCAGAACAATGATCATCAGATATTTGACGTATAGCTTTGTTATCTAACCCCAACAATATTAAACATTTAGTCTTCGCCTAATATACATTGGCACATCATAATACGATTGAGTTAGAAAGATCCAGTTTGTGTTTTTATTCCTCGAAAACTAAAATTATTCATTATTTTGTTCATATTATTGTGGTTAATTTCAATAATATCAAACACGATTATTGTTTGTGTACCTTTCCACTGCAATAACTTCTTCGGCGGGGGGGGGGGGGGGGGGGGGGGGGGGGGGGAGGGATATCTAATATGTTTATATTAGTTTCATCTTCTAATGTGTTGTATAATTCTTTCAACTTGTTCTATTTTGGTTAGTCATCATCGATAGTATATATTTTAAGTTTATCATAATTAAAGTATTTAAGTAAAATATTAACCAACAAGTGGGCCTTTCCATGCCATGTGCTTCCAGAAATCATATAATGGCAACCAGATAATAAGAAGTGATGCTTAGTATTTGTTCTTTATTATCAACATCAAAATTTATTATTTCCATTATAATACTTAGTTACATAAAAAATTAAAATACAAAATAAAAAAATTAAGTTTGATTTTCTCTAGAGCCATTGAGCTTGTACAATTTTAGATCTTTTTCTGAGGGCTTTACAAAATTTTCATTTGTTTGGAATTTTTAAATTTTATTTCTTCAAACACATTTTATGGTTTGGTTATTATCACCATCGAAATTGGATTTCACAAGCATTAATAATCCCTTAAAAATCGGTGATTGAATTTTAATTTTGTTGTCCTCCAATTTCAATGAACTATGTACTGATGTTGCTGTTACAGGAATAACACTCAATATTACCACACATTAGAATCGCTAATATCGCCTCTATACTTGCATCCCTCCCCCTCCCCCAATAAGTGGTGTTATCAGCATAGTTGAGTCTATATGCATAGGTCCTCAACATTGCTAAGGAGTAAAACAAACAGACTTGGAACAAGACAATTTGCATTTGTACTATAAGAAGACCATTAGGAGAACTTTATTTAAAAATAATTAATTAAACACATGTAATATAATTTACAACATGGACTCATACTAAAGCATCACAATGCCTGCAGAATGTTGCGGTGTCTGAAAAATATTTCATTTTTCAGTTAGTAAAATGAGGATGAGCATACTGTCATGGAGGATATGTTACTTTTGTTAGAGAAACTAAAAGAAAATATTTGTTTTATTTGTCTGCTTTTCATGTCCTTACTTTGATTTATTGTCTTCGTTTTTTAAACAGATATAAATCATTCAATCTTAAATAAAAGTGTCAAGGACCGAGATGAACACTCAATCCTATCACTTCCATGTCTATCTTCATCAGGCGATAGTGCCCCAAGAATCATTCAGCTACAACAATCGTCTCCTTCCAGGAAGTTATCAATTGAAAATTTGGAGAGGGGGATGCGGCATCTAGTGAAAGAAAAATTGCAGTTAGAGATTGAATTTATCATGTTGAAGCATAAGAAAGTTATGGAAGAAATGCAAGTATTAAAACTTAAAAGGAGTTCTTTAAATTGAAGCCTAGTAACTTCGGTTAACTCTGTGTTCTAATTATTCATAGACTGATAGAGAAATACCACATACCTAATAAAAAATCAGTGGCGAGTTTGACTAGATCTTGCCTCAGTGTAAACTCTTGTGAGAATAATGAGTATAATTTATGTTTATGATACATGTTAAAGTTGGTTATTCTGTGATATTGTACATTCATTATATAAGCTGAAATTAGTTTTACAAATATAATTGATTTCCATTGACTGACATGTATATGTTAAAATTGCCTCTTCTGTGATATAATTGATTTCCATTGACTGACATGTATATGTTAAAATTGCCTCTTCTGTGATATAATTGATTTCCATTGACTGACAGGTATATGTTAAAGTTGATTATTTTGTGATATTGTACGTTATCATATAAACTGAAATTATCGTTACAAATATAGCTGATTTTCATTGACTTATATGTATATGTTACAAGTGGTTATTCCGTGTTATTGTACATCAATAAGCTGAAATTATCTTGACAGATACAGGATCCAATTGAACACTAATATTTGATTGGAATTACTTCCCTCCCAAGCCAGAATATGGCAAACTGGTGTAAGTACGGAGAAGTGAGCGCAGAAAGTTCATAATTTATAATGTTGAGAATAGTTACTTTCTACTTCTGTTTTTGCCTTATTTTGCGTGTCAAATGATGAACATGCTGAAGAAATACCATTAAAACTTTATAGAATTATAAACTTTACTTATTTTTCTTTACCAAAGTTCTCGTATAACATAGTTATGACAACCTCAAAAATAGGTTACAGTCGAAAATCAACATCTGTTTCCATAACAGAAGTAATCTTTTCATACATTTATTACATGAAATAGATAAAATAATAAATTAGGTAACTTGTATGCGTTAGAGGTCAGCTATTGTATTACCCCGGCGTTGACGTCGACACAGATAAAAGCATGTACACCCTTGCTGAATCTCCATTCTTTGTTCCTAGGTCATAGACAACAGTTTGGAGTGTGGGTTTCAAAGCATATACCACCTTGAGGAGGGGACTGAGAGTGCTAATTTTGTAGCTGTACATTCTTGATTAGGAATTTGCATTTAGCTCAGATTGTTTGCACACAGTATCAATAATTTTTGTTGTACCTAGAAGAATGAAACTGTTTGTGGAGATGCATCTTGATGAGTATTACATCCTTATTAAAGAAGTTGGTCAATGTGACCCATGTTTCATGTATCACTAACTTTGGTTAAATTGTGTTTTAAGTTCATTTATTAAGCTCTTTTCTCATTGCTAGAAACATCAATCTATATGAATATATGCATCGTTACTAGTACCACAACATTACCGCAAAGATAGGTCACTGTGACCTATATTTCACATTTTACTGGCTTAGCTTCAGTTTTTGTGTTTAGTTCATGACCAGATGAGTTTTGTGCACCCTGTATATATACTGTTATACATTGATTCATTTAACTTGGTGAGGGGATGCATGATGAGTACTACACCATCGTTCTAAAGGCAGGTCACTGTGAACTATATTTCATGCTCCACTAACTTTGGTTAACTTTTGTGTTTTTAGCTTTGTTTTCGCAAGCTCTGTTCATGCTAAAATCATCAAACTAGATGATTATATGCATCTCTATTAGTACTACACCCTTACAATAAAAGAAGGTCATGGTGAATTACATTTCACATTGTTCAACCTTATGTTCATTCTTTTTTAGCTCAGAGCCAAGTAGAAGATAGAACCCTGTATGCATACTGTTATACCAAGATTCATGACTCTTGTTGAGTGTGATTCAACTTGTACTACACCCTCATCCAAAAAGTAGTTCACTGTGACCCATATTTCATGCTTCAATGACTTGGGTTCAATGTCAAACATTGTTAGTACCAGAATCATCAAACTAGATGATTGTATGCATCTCTATTAGTAACATACTCTTACAACAAAAAAGGCCATTGTGACCTACATTTCACAATTTACTGGTTTATGTTAAGCTTTTGCATTTAGTTCATTACCAATTTTTTTTCTCTTGCTGTATAATACCGTTATAACCTGGAATCACGAAACTTGGTGAGAGGATGCTTCTTGATGAGTGCTATACTCTCATTTTAAAAGGTCAATGTGACCTATATTTCACACGTCACTGTCTTTGATTCAGTTGTATGCTTTTACTATCCATGCTATAAATATTGAACTAGACGATGGTATACTTCTCTTTTAGTACTACACCCATACCAAAATTGGTCAATGTGACCTATATTTTACATGTTACTGGTTTAGGTTTAGTATTTGCATTAAGTTCATGTCTATATAGACAGTTGGCATGCTATGTACATACTATTCTACCTAGAATCATGAAACGTAGTGATGTCTATTGATAAATACTACTTGACTTGGATTAAATTTTGTTTTGATGTTCATTTCTCAGGCACTGTTTATACTAGAATCATAAAACTGATCATAATATGCATCTCTGTTACTAATCAGTACCACACCCTTACAAGAAAATAGGAAGCTCACCATTCATCTTTAACTGGTTTTGATTACGTTTATGCATTCGGCTCATGACCACGTGATCATTTGACATGGTTTATGCACGCTATCCTACCTAGAATCATGAAACTTTTTGAGTGGATGGTTCTTGATAAAAAAAAGTTATACATCCTGTGTGAAAAAGAGGTCTCTATATTCTATATTTCCTGCTTCGGTGACTTTATTGAAATTTTGTGTTAATAGTTCATTTATTGGGTGCTGTTTATGTTCCGATAATGAAACTTGCTAATTGGTTGTACCTCTGTTACTACTACACCCTTAAGACCAATGAAGGTTACTGTTACCTACATTTTATGCTTTACTAGCATGGGCTAAGTATTTGTGTTTATGATCACATGCTAGACATGTATACATCCTAGCCTGCCCAGAAGGCCCTTACTAACTAGTGCAGTTGGAAGTAGGAATAAGTATGTTTATTGAATGGTAAACCTTCCGTATTATTAACTATACATTGTATAGTGTAATGTGTTACCCTCAACAAGCTAACTTTGTATCGCAAATGTGACTGATATAACTAATCAGATGACTGGATTCATGCTGTAAGCTTTTCATGTAGCCTCACCTGTAGTGGCTAATCAAGGTAATTATTGATGAATGAACTATGTTTGTGCTGCTGACTGTCACTCCAAGGTTACTCAAAGCCTGTGACTTTCACCCAGTAAAATTTTTGTTCTTGGGTTGGACAGTGATACTAGCTTCTGAAGCAGATTTTGATAACGATGACTTTTAATTTGGTTTTTACTAAATCAGCATTAATCTCTGGTTTTATATGCTCAGTATAATACATCTACTTTGATGTCATATAAAAGAATGTTCTTTTGTTATTATTTTATGTCTTTTATGCCCTACCACAGTAAGTAGGTAGATAGGTAGTTGGTTTCACAGTATGTAGCCCAATATTGGCTATATAGTGCAGATCAGTATTTAAAATTTAAATTTTTAAAAAGATTAAAAATTGAAATGTAGAGATTAAAAGTTCCTCACAAATTTCAAATGATATATCTGCCATCAAATATGGCTGCCATTCAAATGATGCCTATCTGCAATTCAAATATGGCTGCCATTACTAAGAATAATTTGTCTTTTTAATGATATCGTTTTACAACCCACTTAAAAGATTTTTAATCTAATTGAATAAAGCATCCAGGCATGAAGGGTTTTCAATTTTGTTCAATTTTGAATGCCAATCTGCCAATAATTATGGTCACTGTTACTAAAACCAGGAAAACGTTTGAATGACTTATTGTCAAAATCTTCTGAACATTTTGACAGAATTTGACACAAAACATTTTAGCATGAAGACATTTTAGTTTCATACAAATGTTGCCGGTCTGACATCTGTTATTGCCACCATCAAAGTCGTAATCCAAGGGTCGCTTGTTCGACACCCGCCCAGGTCAGCCTGGGTCAGCTGCCTTGGTGTGTCTTTTGGAAAGGTACGTTGCGCTCATTTCCTCCCATTATATACCCAGTAATGTGTTCAATGTGCCGTTAAAACCAACCAACCAAACAACATCATTTAGTTAATAATAGGTTAATAGGTTTAGAACAATCTATTTTTGCATTAGCAGTATCATGTTTTGTCCCTCAAGGTCATTTTCTATTTCTGCTTGTGAAACATTATTGGGCTGCTCCTCTCGGGACATCGTCGTGTCCTTAATGTCCATGACAATATTATGTAGAACAGACAATATCACTAGTTTGAGGGCAAATAGAAGTTTGACTCTGAGCTCGACATGTACATAAAATCTTCTTTAGTATGCTAAATGTCTGCTCAGTTAGAATCCTTGTAACCCTTCACTATCCCTTTCTTTTTAGCCAGCTTAAACTCTGTCAAGCGCTCCGTTCGCGTCGCTCGCTCATCGCCTAGATCCACGGCCACCTTTTTGGCTGCCGGAGCCTAGGCGGATGGCTTAGCTTGCTGTTCAGCCACAGCCACGTGAGAGGCGGCGCATTGATCTAAAGGCTTTTAAAGAAAATCGTCTGACTCCTTTCGTTGCCGGTTCGTCGATTTTGCCACGGGTGCCTTTTTGCTTTTCTCTTGAATGCTTTTTACGACCTCGCGCGCACATCGTGCATCTTTCAGCACTTTACCGATTAACTCAGTCGACTCTTTTTCTTGTTTCGTCTTTTTTCGCTGAACTTCGCGCAAGGCCTTATCTTTCCACACAAACTCATCGGCCAATGCACTCATCTCGGCAATTTCAGACTTTGTGTGTTCAGACATCTTTGCAAACAATGTTTGCTTGATGACTATGTCAACTCCACGCAAATGTTTCCAAAACGAAAATATTTAGTGGCACGACATGCGCCGCGACAACAGCAAGAAATCTTGCCAAGTATCTGCAAGATTTTTCAATCGCACGCTAATATCTAATTTTACGACCTGCCCCGCGACCGGCACAGCCACGAAAAGAGGTTGGCCTGGGGAGGGGGGGGGGGGGCGGCCAACACTCTCGCCTGTATGCAAGCGCCTAAAGCGCGGGGAAAAGGATTTCTGCTCCAGTTGTGCCGCAGAGTAAAAATGTTTCAGGACCTATAGCTAAATTAGCGCTGTTTTAGTAAATCTGCTCTCAACTCTATACGTTCGTGATGAAAGTTTCAAAATAAGAAAATGAGACTCCCAAGGGTAATGTCTAAAAATTCTAGTTCCCATCTACTGCTCCTAAATCGTGACTCAGATTGGGGAGAGGGAGAAGGTGACATGTAACATTTAAGTTTCTAAAACTAAATCCAGAAGACATAGAGGATATACCCTGTATCTATTTATATCCATGTTGCTAAAATTAGCTCACCATTGAGAAATTCTACGTGACTGTTAATAACACAAAATGTTGCCAAGTGTCCGTATAGCTCATGTACTGGAATGCACTCTGCGGTTATACTGTCTCCCATGCTTACCAGCCACTCCCTCATCAGTCTCATGTCGCCTTTTGTGTTCCTTGGTGTGACCATTTTTCATACTGTCTATAAATTTTTTCTGTGTCACCCTCATCAACGTATAAAAACCTGTTTTCTTTTTCGATAATATAGTTCAGTTCTGAGCTTATATTTGCTAGCGTTTCAATTATTTTCTCTCCCTGAATCCACTGCCATTTATCCACTGAGAAGCCTCATGCGATAGGGGTTCCGCTCTACAGTTATTATGTACTTCTGAGAGAGGCACCGGTATAAGGTGAAATTGTTTGCATTGGCAACATAAACAGCAGAGAGAATGTTGGCATACATCTATGCTATTTTCATATACTGTGGCTGAAATTTCTTTACATGTGGTAATTATGAAAAGTGTCCACTATATAAAGCATAAAGCTGGTAAAAATGTCTGCTCCCATGTGCTACAAAAAATGAGCCTGAACCATTTCAAAATACTCTCAATTTAGCAGTTATTAAAAAAGGGAAAATGAATTTTGCCAGATTAGACAATATCAGTTTCTGAAGGTGCAATGAATCAATTTTAAAATATATCAAATGTAAAGAAAACTCATCGGCTCTTATTTTTTTCTTCTCCAATTTGTTTTGAAGTCCAGGAAGTGAACATCACCAAGCGGAGCTAGCAGTCTTTTGAGAGATGCACATCTGAAGTAACGCCATGCTGTATACTCTATATCCCAAATTACACCCATCAATCATGCACTAAAATAAAGGGAATTAAAAGGTATTTAACAATACCTAAGATATATAAGATATTTTTAAAACTACCAGGATAACCAGTGAGAAAAACCTGGGAAATTATTTTCCTTTAAAAATTAAAAAATCAAACCTATGCAAAGTATGAAAATGTAGAGTGGAACCATGTTGACATTGGTAAGATAATGGTTTATGATTATTTACGTAGTTATGAACAGATAATCGGAATTAGGTATATGGAATATTTACCTATAAATCAATATCCTCTCTCTCTCTCTCTCTCTCTCTCTCTCTCTCTCTCTCTCTCTCTCTCTCTCTATATATATATATATATATATATATATATATATATATATATATGTGTGTGTGTGTGTGTGTGTGATTTTATATTATTTGATGCTTAGCAGCAGCATCTGAAAATGAGCGTAATCTTACTTTGAAATTTTTGATCCTCAATGAGTATATTGATTTCTTTTGAGCCTAACTTTCCAAGTACTGAATAAAAATTCAACCCCATGTCATGATAACGTATATCTGAAAATATAGATGCAGCGCGACGTATATATTTTCCGTTCGGAAAGCTAATTTATTTCGGTGCGCCAGCTATTAATTCCCGCTCGCGATTCACTATTTTGTTGGTTATTATTTCACGCGTGTAATTATGTATTAATTTCCGTGTTTGGTCGCCATTATTGCACAAGGCAAAGGGATTGGACTAAAATTCGACCAGCTGCATTAAGTCTTTCCCGCAAAATACACAAAAAACAAACTATAACAGGCATCCGAATTAAATTAATGTAACATATATGAAGTCGGTAGGTAGTAATATATGCCACTCGGGGGCATAAAGGGAAGGGGGGGGGGGGACTGCATGTTAAAAGGGTCAAAATATTCGGGGGTCTAACGGGAGTTTAACATTGGCGCCATCTTAGTTCATAGCTAACACTACTCCCTAATATGCTTCTTCTTAAGCGCTACTACAGTTTAGGTCTAACCAGAACGAAAGTCATTTGTGACAAAATGTATTTATGTTTAACACTCTGTTTAATACTCTTTATGTTTAACTTTTAGAAAGGAAAGATTCTGATTTATAAGCTTCATTCATGTTTAGCTCACATGGCCGAAAGGCCAAGTGTGCTTATGGTATAACCCTTCGTCTGTCACGCGGAGTGCGTCGTCCTTCGTCCGTCAGTCGTCCGTAAATATTTTTATTTTCAAACTTCTTTTCGAAAACCGCCCAAGAAGCTTTAACCACGCACACAGCATCCTGGCACAAAGTCATTTCAAGCTTTTACAAATTAAGCCGATCTGCCATTAAATATTGCTGCCGTTGCCAATAACAGAAAAATGTGTCCGTCGCCTGACTACTCTTTTCAACGTTTTATCAAAAAGCCGCCTTACTAGTTTCAGCCATACTTGGTGCAAAGCATCCTGGAATAAAGGAATTTCAAGTTTATAGAAATTACACTGATCTACCCTCAAATATGGCCGCAGTTACTAAAAAAATACAAAAAACTTACAACGACTTCTTTTCCAAAACCGCTGACTAGAGTTTGACCACACTTAGCAGAAACATTCAAACATGAATACCTTTTCATTTTTTACAAACGATACCGATCATATATATATATATATATATATATATATATATATATATATATATATATATATATATATATATATATATATATATAAACACTCTGTTAATATTATCAAGCATTCTCCTATAGAATCCAGGGTTATCACTTTAAGCTCGGTTTGGTGTATATGTGTAATTCTCTGTCTCTCTCTCTCTCTCTCTCTCTCTCTATATATATATATATATATATATATATATATATATATATATATATATATATATATATATATATATATATATTCTAATACAGGTTAGAAAATTCGTACTCTATGGAGATACAAACCCGGATCCGTTGGTTACGGCACCAATTGCCTTGCCTGTTAGCACCACCCTCTATACCATCTCGACCGTGCACACATCACCAAAATGATGCTACAAAGTTGGTGGTATAGGCATTCGTGTGTAGCAGACATACCTACATATCGACCCAGTAATTAATTCTCATCTAAGTACACAGTCCATCTAGATTCCTAATACATAAATTAAGGTATATAGAAGTTGTTATAAAGAATTACAAATATACACCAAACAGAGCGGAAAGTGCTATCCCTGGATCATACCAGAGAATGCTTGAAAACATTAGCATAATTTTTAAATACAAATAAATAATATTATCTTACAGGTTAGAGAATTGTAATTCTTACTCTACGGAGATTGGAACCCGAATCCGCGGGTTACGGCACCCATCGCCTTGCCTGTAAGCACCAACCACTATACCATCTTGACCATGCACACATCACCAAAAAATGATGCTACAAAGCCGTTTGTATAGACATTCGTGCGTAGTCGACATACTTGCATGGTAGATATGGTATAGGGGTTGGTGCTTACAGGCTATGCGATGGGTACCGTAACCCGTGGATCCGGGTTCGAATCTCCGTAGAGTACAAATTAAAATTCTCTAAGCTGTATGATATATAAAGCTGTATAACAAATCAAAGCTTTTTGACTTAACTCCAGGCTGGGAACAAAGACCGGGCACCATGCGTGGCGAAATATCAAAGCCATCTACAAAATGTGCAATAGAAATTATATCCCGGTAGTTATCCATGAAGGTACTAAGGAAATATGTCAAGAGCATTGTGTAGCGGGATGATGGATACGAGGTAAAATGATAATAATAATAATAATAATAATAATAATAATAATAATAATAATAATACATGTAAAGAGGTACGGAATACTTACTTGGGTAAATATTATCGCAAATATTGCGTACGTCTGATAAACTACTGCCTGGCTATAGTTTTGATAAGATTGCATTAGGAAGGTTGGACTTTTTAATTTAGGCCGAACTCCCCATGAATTTTCAATTTTAGTATCCAGTAACGTTCTTTACGTGTGCGTTCTATATCAGTCCACCCCAGGTTGGATTCAATCGGTAGCATCTCGAGGGACTCGACTGAATGCCCAGTCGAGTTGTAGCAGTTAGAGAGTTCGCGTTGATATTGTTGCGAATGTGGGTCTTGTGGTTATTAATTCGTTTTCTGAAACCAACGATTTCGCTAACATATTGAGTGGCACTGATCTTGCATGTTCAGAAGATAGATTACATTTTTGGTTCGACATCCTAACTTCTGATTGATAGTATAGCTAACTCCTGTCGTCGAACTTCTGAACGATTTGGTCCCGGGTATATGTTTGCAAATTAGGCAACGCTTGTCTTTGCAGCAATATGTGCCTGAATCTGTGGTCTTGTTTGAAATTACCTTGGAACGTACCAGATGGTGTTTCAAAGTTTTAGGTCTACGGTACGCAACCATAGGAACTTCTTGAAATATGGCCTTCAGACGTTCAGAGGATTTAGTCTGGTGCCAATGCTTCTGAATGATTTGTTGTAAGTTTGGGGCATCGGGATGGAAAGTAATCACAAAGGGAACGCGTTTGTTGGTTTTCTTGGTTTTATATTTCAGGAGGCTTATCTATCGAGGAGTCTAGTTTTGTTAATAGCCTCCTTGATATAGTTATTGCTGTATCATCTGCTTCTGAAGTGCCACTTGAGCTTTCTGGGTCTCTTTTCAAAGGTAGCCGGATTAGAGTATATGCGTTTTGGTCCTAACACATATGCCCTAAGGAAGATTTTGTAAAAATTTTATTACGTGCTGGGGGTGCAGATGGTTGGGTGTAGATACTGTTGAGAGTCAGTTGGTTTAGAATACATGTCAGTTTCTATGTTCCTCCTCCATGACGGTATATTGAGATGTTGGACCTGTTTGATGACTCCGACTTAAATTTACTCGTAAGATGGAAGTTTTTGGCGATTTCAAGAAATATTTTGAAATTGTCGCCCGTTTCCTTCCATTTTGATTCAATGTCGTCAATGACTTTGCGCCGGCTTAGAGGTCTATATGGTGCCTCATTGAGGAGCTTTTGTTCGAGGTTTCCCATGAAAATCTTGCCATTTTAGTGCCCATTAAATTTATAGGAAGTGGAGAGAGAGAGAGAGAGAGAGAGAGAGAGAGAGAGAGAGAGAGAGAGAGAGAGAGAGAGAGAGAGAGAGAGAGAAGATATATTTCGAATGAAGCTTTTCCCGTTTACAAATGTCAATAGAGCATTGGTATCCGTCAGATCTCCGTTATGTCAGAGATCTCGTTTATGATGAGATTGATAGGAAGTCACGAGTTCAATATATAATATGTTACTTGCTGCGAATTCCTTGTACAGTGATGTAAAAACAAGAGCAGGCATTTTTGCAAGAAAGGAGCATTTCAACCTGTAATGTCTGTGGCGTAAAGTAGTACGCATACCTCCGAGTCTCTGCAAGATATTCAGAGATAATCGAAGTGATATTTCCAATGCTGGCGAGTTTTTCGGAGGACAAACATCTGGCTAGATGTAGATGTCCGAAGACAACTTTTTACAAAATGAAAGGTGTTGAAAATTAAAACTTGACGACGTTTCAACTATTAATGAAATACCTGCACTTTTAATTTTTGTTGTTGTTGTTGTTATTTAGGCAAATTTGTAATGAAAACACATGTAAGAAATCATTCGGTTTCAATAATCTAAAACTATTGCCTACATTGCTGTTAGTGATGACACGTCTTCTAGTCATTGTGACGTCTTGAAGTTATTATGGCGTAATGTGCGGTAATTTACTGTGTATAGATTACTTGCATCATAGCTTTGGTACTTTTTCCTTGATGTTGGTTCACGTTAATCATATGACCGATGATCTGTGAATAACTGTACGGTGTAACTATGCACGGTATTAATACCTTTAATAAAACATTTTCATTGACTTTGATACAAAACATTTATTTTCGGTCTCGTGCAGGTTAAATCTAATACCTTGTGAAAGCAATGCAATATATATATATATATATATATATATATATATATATATATATATATATATATATATATATATATATATATATATATTACGTATTGTATAGAGAACTATGAGGTAAACTCTTAAAATATTAACAGAACACTATAACAACATAAAAAGGGTTTATTTACATAATCCTTCAACTATAAGGACATCATAACAAATGGAACACAATCTGTATCTTTTTATGAACCTAACAGTGTAAGGTAAACATTTTATAAATTACTCTAATGAGCTTGTACTCAAGCAACTATATTATATTACATTACATGAACATTAGTAGGATTGTTTCTTTTTCAAAGGTATTCACTTGAACATGAGCAATGTCCACTCGGTTTCTTTCTTTACCTTCATTTTTTCCCCCTCAAACTCCTCCCAATCACATAACAGATTAAATACATTTGGATCAATCTGTCCGGATATATTCGAAAGGCACGGAATATTATACGCTCTGTCAGTGAATTCCTTAACATAAATGGTTTCTATTCCTTCAAGTTCTTTTATCATTTCTGCGTCTTTTTGATTGTTTGCTACACAAGATGATAATGACTCCACTGAAAAATATTTTCTAAGTTTTAAGGGAACAAAATCCTTTATGAATATATAAGGTGTACGAGAGTACACGGTTTCCTGGACATCTAATACTGGCTCAAAATGATCGTGCACATTTTCAATAAAGATTGCAGATTCGAACTCGAGACCGGTACCCAATGGGTTATACGGAACCCATGCATGTGTAGTCTTTCCGCCAACCTCTCCCTGTTCACAAAACATGTACACTGACGTGTCTGTAAGTATAGCGAACGACAGTATTTCCAATTATGTCCCTCATGTACTGCCTTCATTCATCTTTGACTGCCTGATTTATTTGTTCATTGGTTGAGATTCCACACGATTAAAAAGGGTATTGTTTCTTTCCATTAAATTTACAACAGCATCACGTACAAGAAGATGATATGTTTGTACCTCAAACAGAAAGTAACTCAATGTTCTGAAAAGACAGTTGCAGTCCCCTTTTATTGTTATCGTCTTGATCGGCATTGCTTATCGTTTCATTGTATGGGAAACACCCATTTCCTTATGATCGTTTTTAAAAGTCTGATGAAATAATTTTGATTTATGACTCTGCCATTTGCTGACCACAGGTCGAAACTTAATTGTACTTGTTGCACTTGTACTGCCTACATATATAATATGGTCTTGTTCAACCATATTTTCAGGTTCTTGTTCAACCTTTCTTTTCTTAAAGGGCAGTTTGTTTTCTGGAATGCTCTCAGCCGATCTGTCTTTTGTCTTAGAGAATATGTACTAGTCACCATCGCTTCCTTTATGTTTGTATAGTGTCAACCAATTCCCATGTATTGAGGTCTTTATACCTTGCAAACTGAATGTTCCCTTGTTTCTTATTGAGGTTATTGTAAACGGTCCAGTCAAATTAGCTGTCAACTTGCCGCCCTTCCGTGTTGCCTTTCTTGAATAGTGTAATAACACTTTGTCGCCAACCATGAAGACCTCACTCTTTATCTTTGTATCATGGTATTTCTCCTGTTTTGCTTGGGCAGGGTTGATATTGTCTGAAGCAGTTTCCCTGTCACATGATAACTGCATGAAGGCGTCGCATCTTTGCTTAAAAGACACATCGTCCGACTCGTTCTCAGAGAGTGTAGATGTATCAAACTCAATAGGTAAGTGCGCCTGTCTGCCATAAACAAATAAAAAACGGCGTTTTCTTTGTAGAGGAATGCTCGGTCGTTATATATGAAAAAAAAAATAGGTTGCAATAGCTTATCCCAGTTATTGGATCGGTCATTTACACACGACGCGATCATGCCACACAGGGTTTTATTGGATCTTTCCGTTTGACCTCCAGTCTGTGGATGGTAAGGGGACGTAATTCGGTGATCAATTCCCGTTTTGGTGCAAAGCAAATCATTTAGTCTGTTACAGAATTCTCTTCCCTGGTCTGTAATGAATATATCTGGGACGCCGTGGGTGCAAATGAATTTTGAAAACACATCGAGCACTGTAATTGCTGATTTATCAGGAATTCCCTCAGCTTTTACCCATTTCGTCAAATAGTCCGTGAAAACCAGGATGTATCTGTTACCCGAAAATATATCGTAATATACAAAAATAAATGTGACCAAAGGGGCGACGATGATGGCCCAATGGACCAGAATACGAGGCCCGAATTTGTATCAGCTATTTTGGTGCTCCAAGACCTCTGGCGCCCTGGGCAAGAGCCTCGTCCCCCCCCCCCTCCCGTTAGTATGCTACAGCGATCGGCTACCTAGTGTTCTGGAGAAAGACATAATATATATGACCCAGAAAAGCATAGTATCCAAAACATATCCAATGTTCGATTGAAATATTCTTTATTCACGAAATCGAATCTCACTCTTTATATACAGGTCCCTACATTGTGACATCACAGCATGCAACATTCAATTCGACATTGATTTTGCCGTATGTATTTCTCGGGGCATGTAAATAATGACCTTCCGAAGGAATATGGATGCATGAGGATCCAACTAAAGTGAATATTTGCCATTTAAAGGTATGTGAAATAAAATTCTAAAGAATGACACCCATTACTGAAATAGTTCTGAACACCAAAATACACATATATTTACATGCTCTCTATGTATATATTGGTCTGCACACAGGAATTATGATTTCTATTTGTTTGAAAAATAAAATCAAAATAAAATATGATTTGAGTCATTTTGATATGAATTATTTACTTTGTTCCTAGTTATAGCACTCGTCAATCGGTCATACTTTATTGGTCAGGTATCATAAACAGCTGATCGTTCCAGAACAGAGGTAGTATGATAAAACAACTTATCGTTATGGAACGGATGTAGTCTCCGGAAGTGATGCTAAAAGTTGGTTTCATTTATTTGTTTTTAAGTTGCTTAATTCCTTTTTAAATTGACTGCACACCCTTTATTGTCCTCCCTTTGATCCCATTTCTTATTCAAGCTAAAACAAAATGTTGCGCACATTAAAGAAACGGCATTCTTTTGCTCAGCATTGTCATTATTTGTTAATTGCGCATTTTAAGAAATCACACCCGACTTTGATTAGGCACACATTTCATAATTGAGCAGTAGATGTTTTTATATAAAAGCTGTATAAAATATTGATATTATAACATACACGTACACACGCAGCAAGGATGGGTCAATATCCTTGTGTTTTTTGTTCCAGTGAATGTAAAACTTATGTTTTGCAATGCACAAGTTACAGACAGTAATTGTATTCCCATAAGTGCAAAAGACTTGAGATCATGGTCTCACGATAAACTTGGAGTTTCTTTGCATGACGTGTTCTTTCAATGGGGATGTATATGATGCTGGACAAGCATTACAAAGATAATACAAATCTATGTTCTCTAGATAGATAGATAAATAGATACCTTGATTTGAGTGACATATTTTTTGTCATTATTATTCTTCAAGTAAATATTTTGATTGAATTTATTTGATTCCAAGGATTTAATTAGATTCTATTTGTGCAGCTTTTTTCTTTGAAATGAATGTACACGGTTACAACAATTATATAAATTTCATGTATCTGTCTATGTATCCATCTATCTCTCCTGTCCAAATGATACATTGTTAATGTTATATTCTTTTGAATTGATTGACTTACTCATTTCAAAGCCTACTTCAATCGAGAAAAAAAAATCACTCCATGTTATTATTGTGTGTGCAAAACTTCATTAGAGTGACTACAATATTTAAGTAATTGATTTAAGTCACAACCTTTGAATTATAGTTATGTATTTCTTATTCTTTGTTTATATGTGTTGTTACTATTTAGGGAGACAGTACTCTAATAAGCTCATGCTTTGTACTAAATCCCCAAATTCATATGTTTGTAATTGCAATTGACTAAGTTTCATAAAATAAATATGATTTAAACTAACTATAGGTACATATATCTGGACATTCTTGCCCTCTGGGCATACTTAATGCTTTAATCTACATTTCTCCATTTGTTCATTCAAATCCTGTGAAATATCACACCAACCGTAAGTGTTGATTGATACCTGTCACATGTGCACACATTGTATTAAGTCAATTAATTCATTTTTTAATTGACTACACACCCTTTATTGTCCTCCCCATGATCCCATTTCTTATTCAAATTAAGATAACAATGTTGCGCACATTAAAGAAACGGCACCCTTTTGCTCATTGTTGCCATTATTCGTTATTTGCTCATTTAAAGAAATCACGCCCTGATTTTGATGTTTTTTTAGCAAAACAATCAAGCTGAAATTGAGGAGATGTCCGTGTTTATATTTAAACAACACTGTAAAAATAAATTTCCAGACAGCAGGAAGCTTTCCATTTGAATAAAAGAATGCCCTGACCAATGCTATAAAGTCTGAAAGTAAACTTCTCATCACCTATGTGATTTTGATTCCAGAATCAGGGCGCATGTCTAACAATGGAGAGAAAGATGCAGTTTATGTGCAATTTTTAAAAATGAATCATCCAGCTATTTTAAGGGAACTTGTACCAATGTCAGTTGGTGGTGATGGTAACTTCATATAGAGCAGTTTCTAGAGCACTCACTGGTTCAGAAAACTTTCATGAACTTCAGCAACTATGAACCGCAATAGAACTGATACTGAATCCTATTTACTATGATGAAAAGTCAAACATTTTTATAAATATGATCTCTGATAATCACATTGTTGTTAGTGACTATTCAAAGCTTGTGAAAGACACTATTGATTGAGGCTGGTTCCTACTCTGAAATGGCACACATGTATGCGCTAATAATCTGCCACAGTTACAAGCTGAATTTGCATCAGAACCTTCAAATCATAAGATTGTTGGAAGGGCAGTAAACAAATCTGCATCTCCCACAGCATGCCTAATGTGGACACAAATGTCTGTCCCAGAAAGAACAAATGGATTTTTACCCAATTACTTTGTGGCTATGTTATATATATAAAAGGAACATATGGTGATTATAAATGTAGATGACTCACTATATGACTCAGTGGGAGGTATTTCTGTTAAATCTGACATGATGGTAAAACACCTTAGTAACGAGTCACATACCGAAATGCAACTGACATACAAAACAAGGTAAAAGACAGAAATTACACATACATAAATCCAGCAAAAGGCAAATAAGACCAGGGTAATTTTCTTGACACAGGAAAAGCTGTGGAATATTTGTTAAAATCAGACTCGAGCGTAGAATGAATTCCATGTGGTTTGAAACAAAATGTATAATTCATTGTGAATAATGTGAACAAACTTGAAAAGAGGTTAAATAATGGCAATAGTTCTTTTTCAGATGACTGTGGTGTATGGAATACATCTGCTGCATCCCCTAAATCCTACTATTTACTGTCTGACAACAGGAATCTAACCATGATGTTCAAATAAAAATAGGAAGTATTCTTTAAAAACACAAGTCCAGCAGAAAACTGAGTATAGACCTTTGGATCAAGAACCTGGCAAAGATCAAGTTGTCGTGATCCACAGGTACTATATTCAGTTGAAAAAGAACAATATGTTCAAAAAGATGGTCACATGGCTAGGGGAGGGGGATCTGGCAAATAATTTGTCACTGTTTGAATATGTCAGGAAATTTTCTGGTTTAATGCCGTGTGGAAATTTGATACAGACGACAGAATATTTATGGACACCTGACGATGTTTTAGATGACATTATGGAAATGACTGGAAAAATAAAACTGCATCAATATTAAATAAACTGACTCTGATATATAGTGAACTGTCCCAACCGACAGGACTTAACAAATTTATGAAAAGCAAAAATAAAAAAAATCAAAGGACAGAAAGCTCCAGGACACTCCAACAATATTGCTGACCAAATTAGACACCTTGAAAGCTTGGTAACTGAAAATAACCCTTTTGTATGATCAATTATCAGGACCAGCAGTAAATCCCCATGTGTAATTTTGTACACAGATGAAGATATAACATACATTTAGAATCTTTGTTGCTTCAGGCAGACTGTCCTTGGCATTGACAAAACTGTTATGCTGTGTAAAATGCATGTGATGGTAACAGGTTACAAGCAACTTATGGTGAAATGAGTCAGAACAGGAACAAAGGAAATGAAATATTAATGTACGAACTGATAATACTGCTAAAAGATCCAAACCTGAATATTAAAACATATTTCCCTGGAGATTTCATCATAAACATGCTATAATACAGGCTGTGGATGCAAACTGTTGTGTATATAAATGTGAATCAGGCACATGATTGTTTTTGGTTTGATTTATTGGAATATATCAATTAAACACAAATGGTTAATGACAGACTGTCGACTTATTATTTTTCATACATGCACTTATTATTTTCACAAAGAAGTCAACACCTTCGTCAAACAAAAAAAAACTTGTTTTGTCCTTTCTCATTAAAATGCACCTTGTCTGCATCATATTCTATTGGGAATCTAACATTCAGTCTAATGAATCCAACATTCAACCTCGAAACAATTTATTTATTTTGTGTCTTAGGGCATTAAATGAATTCATTGTCAATTCCGAATTGTTTATGAATATTCCCTGTTCACATATTTCCAAGAAGAAGACTTTCTTAACAACCATAATATCAACTGTCATATCATCAAAAGCAGTGTATAAGTACACGTTTCACTATTGCCAAATATTTGTAAACCTTTTAAACAAAAATGAAATGCTATGAATTTTTTTTATGTGTCAAAAACTATATCATTAAAAGTTAAAGTAAATATATAATATAATGTCATCAAATACTTTTGGTACTTTGATACTTTTCACTTTCATTCTATGTATGTATTACTACGATTCGCCATTGATCAGACCTGTCGAATGAATTTCAACTGAGTGATGTCATTACATGAATTGTGCTATAAATAGGAAAAAAGTAAATAATTCGTTCGTATCAAAATCACATAAATCATATTTTTGTGTGCTTTATGTTCAAACAAATACAAATCATAATTCCTGTGTCTACACCAATATATACAATGCAAGCAAATAAATACATATGTATTTTGGTGTGTATTTCAGTGTATTTCGGTTTTTCTGTGTATTTCGGTGTTTCTAGTAACCCATATAACTACAGTATACCGAGTAGGCCAACTGCCAGTATCCCTGCCATGGTTCATGCCCTCAACCTGAATTTTAACACTTACATTATAATATTGTGAGAAACTATTAAAATCACCATAGAAAGTGTTCAACCATATCTACATGTACTTAATTTATTCGTCGCTCAAAAATGTTTATTAACTCTCTAAATTCTTTGCAAGCAACAATTTTTCCTGAGCATGTCAGAACTTGTCTATTTCTGGCGGTCTGTCCATGGTTCGTGTCTATTAAATAAAGACAACATGACGTAAGATTGGAATGTGATAATTAGGCCAAGGTGTAGCAATTGATCGTTTGTGATGTCCTTGTATTATTAATATTTTAATATTTGCATCTGTAATATATTTCATCTCTTTCAAACGCATATTGACTGCAATAAAACACTTATAAATAATGATGACAAAAATATCAACGAATTTTTTTTACTTTTGTATTTGTCAAGCTTTTCGATAAAATTATCATCTTTAAAGATATGGTGAATTTTTAACAGATTTTTGTTCATGTTATTTCATAACAGAGTTTGTTTCCTTTTATTAGAATATTTCAATAAAAAATTTCAAACTATAGTTTTCCATTGTATTTTTTGTAACATGATGTAACATGTGCATGTAATAGTAAACAAGTTTTTACATTACCTTTGTTGTCTCAGAATCCTCTGTCGTGGGTTTGCTGATAATCAAAAGGTAAAGAAAACCAACATGTGAACAGTGGCCCTGGCTTAACAGCTAACACTCACTCCAGGGCCACAAACTTGTGGCAAATATGGCATTAGTTAAATTGGACCTACGTATTTAAATCTCATTTCAAGGAATATTTCTTAATCAGCACTTACTTACACTGTCAATAAATGCTACTGACCCAGTTGATGACATCAGGATCTCAAAGCAAGTGCATAAGGTCGCGAGAAAAATTGGGTACGAATCAAGGACGGTCAACAATATACAAGTAAAATCACATGCCACATTATTATTAACGGAACACCTAGCGAAGCCCATGACGAGTATTTATTCCGAAAAAAACAAGAATGCAAATAGTGGGTTAATCTGGCCACAGCTCGAGGAAACCAGGTAGTTTAATACCACAGATCCCAGAAGATGAACGGACACACATACACTAAGGTAACCAGGCATACTCTTAGGTGGCAAAGGTGATCAGTTTGTCGAGGCCCCAAAGGTCAGACAGGATCAGATATAAGTTCTGCAACTGATTCCTCATGCCCGCCCAAACACCTGACCTCTCATTTACTCTTTGGTGAGATTTACATAAGTAGGAAAACTCCCCTCTGGTACCAGAGGTAGAGAGGACCCAGGTTGCTGAGTGGTCTAAGTCACTAACCTTGAAAGATCACTGACATCTCACCTCTGTCTACATGGGTTCGAGCCTGGGCTTGGCCAATGTGGGTATGTGAGAAAGTTTGCCAGTAGCTTCCCATGGGTCTGTGGTTCTTTCCGGGTTCTTCCTCCACCAAACATACTGGCCACCATGTATAGCCTATCATGTGCTAAATAATGGCATTAAACCTACAAAACCCACAAAAAAAAGGTAGAGTGGGCCGCTCTGGTGATAAGGAGTAGACCTGTTGTTCCACACCACTCCATTCTTCCTAATGCACACTAGGTAGGATTGTATGCAGGCACAAGCCAGTTGAGTTCCACGATACATAGTTGCCTCCCTGGATCAAATCAATCCATTTGGTTTACACCCTTCACTATCCAAGCCTCTCAAGCTGTGACAAATTATTGATTAAAATAAGTAATAGCCTGAAAATTAGAATTATACCGATGTGTGTTCCAAAGATAGCAGTGTCCAAACAACAGATAACAAGTTCTGAGAATAGCTAGGGTGAAGCTGTGTTAACTCCTTTGATGACTGTGCTGTGGGAGAGCCCATTAGGCTAATTTGCATAGGTTAAGTGGAACAACCCAATTCGTTTGAAGTTATAGGTAAATCATAGAGATGCGTGTTGAAGAACAAAAGTTATTACACATCATTGCCTTGAATGAAAATGTTTAAGCCATCTTTATTAAAGATTATTTGCAAGTTTGTGATATGCTGCAATGCTTTTTTAACTCGGATTTCACTCCATATGTAAAATGCAAAACACAATTATTTCGGTAGTCAAAATAGTGTACAAGTGTGATTCATTTTTGAAGGTAAAATGTTGAAATGCTGCTGTGACTCAATAAAGGATGAGCCTTTTGCAAAGCGAGCAATGCCAAGCAAAACTAATTTTATTTTTTACACACATTGCAAAACACCATATTGACATCAGTCATCTTGGAGTGTGTGACATCTGGAACATAGCAACACCACCCAGCATATCTGACACTCCCTCACCGGCAACACAGTTTATCACAATCTACAACAATCAACTACAATCTACCACAATCAACGATGAAAATAATACAATCTACCACAATCTTCTACAATCAAGCATAACAATACCACAATCAACCAGTATATATTCAGTGTTTTATAAATAAATATATTATTATTATAATTATAATATAATTATAATTATTATTATAAATAAAATGTTTTCTAACTCAGATAAATAGCTTTATTCATGAGTACAGTAGGCATGATGCAAACGACTTTTTAAGCTTTATAAATTGTATAGAATATAATTATTGTTATTGCCATTCTGGTAAATGGCCAATTAACAGTCATATGAATATGATACCATATTGATATTATATTAGAACTTACCTATTTACATCATAACCCATGGAACTTTTAATACTTGTCCCCAAATGATGTCCACATTAATTCTCTACTGAATAATTACTACATATGTACTTTCATGGATTTATTTTTTATGTATGTATTTTATGTTTCATAGATGTATTAAAATGTCCAAGGTAACTTGCAGGTGTGAAATTCAGGATCCAAAATAATTTTTTAAAAGTCACAAGGGTTAGTAATGTCCAGTGTAATTTGAAGGTGTGAAATCCAGGTCCTAAATCACAATGTGGCAGAGGTTATGTTGTTTTACCAGGTGTCAGCAGGGTACAATACCCGGGCCTGTTGTTTTAATTCGAATCAGCAGGGTGCAATACTCTGTCCTGTTTTAATTAGAATTACACTTCTTATAAATTAAGCCATTGTTCTAGTTGTGCTTGAAAGTCTGTGTGATGCAGGTACAAGCAGTTTGCCTTATTTGTACAAATTCATGATGACTTTTATCAGAAACTTGGGTATGATCTTTTTCCATCAGTGGCCACCCAAAACACAGTATATATACTGTATATGTGGTATTTTAAGGTTGATTGTGGAAGATTGTCATATTTGCAAAGTCAGTTGTGGTAGATTGTGGTATTTTCATGGCCAGTTGTGGTAGATTGTGGTAAATTGGAATGTCCTTGTTAATGTGTTAGTTGTATCTGCATTGCAGTCAATGGAAAGGAAATGCATTAAGGTTTCTGTGTTTTTAGAATGCTTATACAGCGGGGCTTTATCATGCTAGCACTTGGTGGGAGCATTCATTCACATAAATATCTGTAAGAAACCAATATACAATTAAAAGAGATCCAAAACTGTTTGACATTGTGTTGCAAAGGTCCTCTAAATCCTTGTTGCCATTCTAATATTTCCTTAATTCTGTGTCAGAACGAGGAACAAAGACTGAGAAATTTGTAGATGCCTTTCACAGCGTCCATCCTGGAATTCAGCCAAGCCAGTCAGTAGCCCAAATGCAACCGGGCCACAGTATCAGAGGCCCACATTGTATATTGCACCCAGAGTTACCTCCATATAACAAAAAAACAACAATATATGAATGTTCTACATGTAAACCAACATATGCTCCCTAGAAAGCACAATACTATCTTATATGTGCTGCCTTAAATCCAGTTATTATTATTATTATTATTATTATTATTATTATTATTATTATTATTATTATTTCGCTCCATTATCATTTTTTAAAATTTACCTTGTTCTTTAATTTTAATTAGCACCACCCACATCTTATTACAAAAATGCAGTTTAAACTCTCAGATTTTATGAAACACGTCAAGTGATAATTTTACAGTTGGAATCTTCTTGTGATGTAATCATTATTACTGATAATTCCTTTTTTGGCAGCAGAAACAATTTGTGGGTCCAACCATAGACAGACTATTAAGTAGCCTAAGCAATTTTTACAGTTATTATGCTTTTAAAGAGAAAAGCCAAGTTTTCACACATTATAGAAAAATAATCACAAGCAATTGATTTTTGCTTTTGAAATTCCGTTAGTATATTGCTTATGCAATATAAAACCTTTCTTCATATAAATTCAAGACTCGGATGTCTACAAAACGCCTTTTTTAAACATCTGCAATCTGACTTTTGTACATGGTACCAGAATGTTTTGAAATGGGAGGTAGATTATAGTAAATTTAAAATTTAACTCACTATCAATACCATATACGGTGTAAAATAATAATACAATGATTGGCTTATGACAGTAGATTATCTATACTCAGTTTTAGAATAAGAAGCATTACAATAATTATGACTTCAAGTTATAGACATGTATGCAGATCACATGATACAGCACCAGATTGTACTTGGATAAAAACAATGGCAATGATTATAAATCACACACACACACACACACACGCATATATATATATATGTATATATATATATATATATATATATATATATATATATATATATATATATATATATATATTGATTGGCAGAACAAATTCTATAACTGGTAGGTCCTTTCATAGCTCTTTGCAGACACTCTCAAATTCTCACTCTTGTGATAAGATAGGGGTGAAACTATTATTTTTGTGGCTGCCAGCGTTATTGTGCATATGTATTCTGAAGTTTCTTTCTTTTTGGTTAACTATCTTCCTTGGAACAAAATTGTAACTTAACGAAACATATTTCATGGAAAATGTATTTTACAAATATAATAATGAAACTTAATAAGATGGTATGCATTTGTGTTTGGGTTTCCTTTTTATGCAACTTTAAATAAATACACAATGTATATGTGGAATAGGAATTGTAAAAGTGTGAAGAAAGTGATGGTACAACTTTCTCAAAAGATTTCATAGCTGGATGGAATACTGGCACGATTTTGATAATTCCACATCATGTCTTTTCCCAGTTCACTAGATAAATGAACAATTGGACAAGAACACTTCCATGTCTTTGTGTAAGTAACATAACTATTCAATGAAAATTATATTCAGATGCACATGACGCACACAGAAAATGCTTGTTTTTCGTTTGATAATTTACTGCTAACCAGTGGAGAGTTGCAATT
This sequence comes from Margaritifera margaritifera, assembly GCA_029931535.1. Classification (NCBI taxonomy): domain Eukaryota; kingdom Metazoa; phylum Mollusca; class Bivalvia; order Unionida; family Margaritiferidae; genus Margaritifera; species Margaritifera margaritifera. Next base: position 381,373 of record JAQPZY010000833.1, read on the forward strand.
TACGATGTCCCAGTCCATTTTATAGGTTTGGTATCTTGTTCTGACTTTTCATCGTTACATAGTCACTCGGATCACCAGCAGCAGGTTCATTGGAAAAAAAAAACATGCAGCAGTATTTTGGAGCAATTTTGCAGCTATATAAAGTTATAAAATGAAATATCTCCTATGATTGACACTTCTTGGCTTTTAGAAGCATGTTGACCTATTTTCTTTCTGCTTATAGTTGGTGCCTCTTTTCAAAGTATAATGGTGATGCACAAACATGGCATAACAATGCCTTATGCTATTAGTGTACATGAATGAGATTAGTGAATACAAAATTATAACAGCTGCTACATAGGTAATCCATTGCGAATAGGTATTTCTGGAAACATTTTAGCAGTATGGGTTATGAGGAAAGAAATGAAACTGTAAGTTATGATAGTTTCAACCCAAACGTTTACAGTTTTATTGTTTTTGGATCATTTATGATTATTTAAACTATATTCGTACGTGGCTTGATTTTTTTATCAGTGTCATTACTGATGACTTTGATGCATGCATTGACACACAGAACTGGCAAAAGCACAACCACAATCTAAATTGCACAGATTGCCCATCGATTAGGGCATAGTTAATGAACAAGTGAATGGGATTATTTGAAAGCCACACAACTTTAGAGACATTTCAGATCCATTACAGTTACTCATGCTTGCAGCAGTTGAGTCTTGGACTAGGAACATTGCCTGATAGGTAAGAAAAGTAATGACCAGAAGGAAAGTACTTGTTAGCCCTACTTATCATAAACCAGAAGAACATATGGGATTGCCTGTTGTCCATCGCCTATGTGTGGTCTGTAGTCCTTTGTCCATCTGTCTGTTAGCACGTTTGTTTTTCTCCTAAACTACTCAGAGAATTGTCATGAATCTTTACACACACATTCATCCCAAGATCCAGCTTGTCCTATATTAAAATGATGCTGCTTGGACAATGGCCATTTTGAAAATCTTCTAATCGCAACTCCACCTGAAATGGATGGTCATGTCAACATGGCGTTTTACTAAAAGACTTTTTATGATGTCTAGTTGCCCCAAAATGAAAATGGTGCCAACCTGAGGTACAAGATAGCTGCCATGGCAGCTGTCTTAAAAATCTTGTTATCACTACTCCTGCAGAAATGACTTTCACTAAAAGACTTCTTATGATGTCTGCTTAGATCTGAGTGAATATGTTGCCAATCTGACATCCAATATGGCTGACATGGCAGCCATCATGTTATTGCTACTCCTCCTCAACGGTAAGCCATATCAATATGGAGGTTTCTCCTGAATACTTTTGATGTCTAATTGGTCCTAAATGAAAATGGTGCCAATCTGGCATCTGATATTACTACCACAGTGGCCATCTTAAAAATCTGTTATCACTTCTCCTCCTACATGAAAAGTCTTATTGACATTGGGTTTTTACCAGAAAACTTTTTATGATGTCTAGCTGGTCCTAAATGAAAATGGTGCCGATCTCACATCTAATATAACCTCCATGGCAGCCATCATCAAAATCTTGTTAACGCTACACTTTATAAGTGGAAAGTAATGTCGACATGGGGTTTTCACCAGAAAACTAAATATGGTGTCTACTTAGTTCAGAATGAAAATAATGTTGATCTGACATCTAGTATGGCCACCATGGTGGCCAAATTGAAGTCTTGTTATCGCTTCTCCAGAATTGATGGTCATGTCGACATGGGGTTTTCACAAAGAGATTTCTTGTCATATCTAATTCATCCTAAATGGAAATGGTGCCAGTCTTGTATCAAATATGGCTGCTACTATGGCAATCTTGAAAATTTTGTTATCACTACTCCTGAATATATGGTCATATTGGCTTGGGATTTTCACCAAATATTCTTATAATGTTGTCTAGTTTGTCCTAACTGAAAATGGTGCCAATCTTATATCCAAAATGGTCACCACAGCAGCTAATTTGAACATCTTATCGCTCAAGAATATCAGAGATGGTTTCAACAATCAGCAGTTAAAAAGAAGAAATGGTCTTATCTTGAACTCCTGAAAATTCTTTTCAGACAGTAGAGCGTCAGTTCCTTCAAGGGACTCTACTATTATTATTGAATCTTTTTATTTTAGTTCATATTTCTGTTGGGTTAAAAGTTGTTTAGAATGTCATCTAAGTTCCTAGTATTAAACCTCTGACATGCACAGCCTTTTCTTTCAGTACAATACTTCTTTTGCTCTTCCTACTCGTAATAATGCAGATTTGAACTTTCTTCAAATTTGGCACAGGTCTGCTATAACTGACATAAACATCAGTTATCTACATACACAAAACTTTGAATCAGCATTATTATAAAATGTCAGGATAATTCAGGAGACTTTTTTTACTGCGTACATACATGTACTAGTTGCACTGATCAGATATGGAAAAATACACAATCAGTATGTGACAAATCTTTGCAAAGAATGATTATAGAAATGTATCTGAGGTGTGATAAATTACTGCATGTGCATTTGATAAAATGTATGTAATATTTGTACTATTTAAAATTTCTCTGATTTTTCAGAGAAAAAAGCGGACAGTATGATCTCGCCACTCGTCAGCATCTCAGTCAAACAACTTCATCAGTATATAGGGACTAATAGTGACTGCATTGGTAGAGTGCACAATAGTTTATACAGTTTGATTCAGGCACACAGTTAATTTTAGGGTTGAAGTAGCGAATAACTTTAAATAAATTTGTAATGAGGTATTGGATGAAGTTTGATCTCTTCAAAACTCTGTATAGACTCGACAGGTGATAAACATGGAAATAGAATCCTTGAATTGGTTCAGATTTTCAAAATGCTTAGTTATTGTAGGAACTAAAGTCCTCCATGAACTACTCAAGTTCAATATTCAAACATATAGTTTCAGTGAATATCATAAATTGTGGCTAGAGAAAGTCAACTTCCATGGTCGGTCTGATGGTGTGACAGTGTTGTGGAAATCACTTAAACAGCATCATGGAACACTAGATGCTTCATGTCAGCTAAATCTTCGGTCACTTCTTTCCAAATGGAAGTGCAGTCGTGGGCCCAAAGATACGGATATAAGACAACAACTCTCAGTTCTAAAACACTGGGAAGATGACATACAAGATTTTATGAGTAAGCATGCAACCCAGCATGATACATTGAAGAAATGGTCAAGTGAATTACAAAGCCTTGCTGCACTAAATACTTCTCTATTGACGTCAATAAAAACTTGGACTCAGGAGTTTGTCAACCTTTGCCAAGCAGATCAGCTGGATCTTGTGCATCTCACAGAACGGCATCATGAAAGAACAAAACATCTATCGGAAGATTTTTTGAATAAACTTGAATTTTGCATCAGACAGGGGCCAGAGGAGCTTCATACGGTTTTAAACATATTTCAACAAGATGAAGTGAATTCTGAGAATGCTTTGAAATCAGAATTACATAACTTTCTTACATCTTGGCAACCAAAGATTGATGAACTTCTGGATATATGGATTACACAAATTTCGGGCAGTTCACATCAGCAGGTTTTACAAAGTTTGGTGACCGATGTTAAGAACTGTCTACCAAGAGTACACCAAACATGCCAGACAGGGCTACAAAACATCTGTAGTACATGGCACAATAATTTACAAAAGAAATTGGCTGATTGGAACAATCAGTTGCAGCAAGTCAGCACATCCACCAGTGATCTACATGGTCTAGCGAAGTCATGGCACACTGATCTTGAGGCATTTCCTTCTGCATCTGATCAACAAACAAGAGATTTTTTTACTCAAAAAGACCTGATCTGCAAAATCTGAGGACAAAACGAATTATTACGGGCCCACAATGGTCATATCTGTATCCAACTCATAGTTACATTGAGCTGAGAAAATTTGACATAATTCTTTTGTATACTCTACACAGAAATGTTTTTCCAATTTGGCCACCAGAGTTGGGTTGGAGAGGTGAAATACTGGAAACAGATCATTCAACAGGGGCAGACTTGATGAGATTGAAACAATTCAGAAACGTTTACATTGGCCACATTCCTGATCCCACTCTGACAAATTCTGAGTTTGAGAAGTTGTGGATGATACTTGAAGAAGGTCTGAACAGACTTTTGAAAGGTCTTGGGCAGGAATTCCAAGAAAAGGTCAAACAGAGAGCAGCTGAATTGAAAACCTGTCCATTTGATTTTCGTGAGGAAATTAAGCTTCAGCTTTCGCTGATAAATTGGTACCAAGGTGACATATTAGATATATTAGACTTACAGCAATATACAGATGACAAAATTGAAAAATTTCTCAGCCTTGTCCACACCATACATGAGAAAGTTCAAAAGTTGTATCAACAACAAGTTATCAACATATCTGAGATGCAGGATTTTAAGACCCAGATGGATCACATGATGAAAGGTAATATTTCGTTTTTACTTGTGGAAAGAATACTAGATGCAGTTTTCTAAATCTGTTTAAAATTTTGATGATTTATCCCTATTTCAGAATTCAAACTTCTTAGTTTGCAAAATGTTTATTGAACAATTACATCGAGGTCCACAGTTTTTGTATGAAATAAATCTGTTTGAATTAGATATTTTTAATGTTAATTGAAGTACAGTGATGGTGTCAAATTACTTTCACTATCAAAGCAGATGTGTATGTAGTAACAAGAACCACCTCCAATTCACCAAACAAAACTTTAATCTCGCAAGTATTCGAAATTCAGTTTTGATTTTAAAAAATATTAAAATGACTAACATAAAAATTACATTTAAATTTGTCTTCATCATATACCATACCTCTTCCGAAACAAACAGAACAATTGAAGAAAATCAAAACAAAGCAAAACAGTGTCTATGCAAGAATAAATGTCATGCAAAACTCAGAAAAGTAAGATATATTATATGCAGTGTCATTTAAAGGGACACAAATTGTTTTGACCATGAAAGAGAAGTGTAAAATAGCTATTAAGTTGCAAAAAATGCATATTTGTGTGGTATATATTGGAATATTGCACCATAAATTCCCATCTTCTCAATATGTATGCTGTCTATATCATGTTGACTCAAATGATACACCTATATTTTTCTCTCAAAGGATTAAATATTTATAATTGATAGATATTGATCTTTTTGGCATACTATACTTCCATTTAATAAGGGCTAATTTTGAAACAAGGCATAGAATTGTATAGAATAATGTATTATATATGTGAGCTTAATTTACTGGGTATGTCCTCCCCTTGATTTCTCATAATTATACTCGGGGAATGACTACAAGTGATTCACTAATGAATTATTGGTCGCATGACAGCTGTCATACCCGCAAATATTTCATCAGGAATTCCTTTAACTGTGATGGGGGGTGTTTGTATATGAGCACCATCTGCATCAAAGGTTAATAACCAGCCATATGACATCGCAAAACACGGGCTTGGACATTTCACCTAAGTGAGTTATTTTCTTTTTCACATCTTGTACTATTATAGTTAGCGTCATGAATTGGTGGAAATGGAGCAATAATAATTAACTTGTGCCTATGATAAAGAAACTCACTTGTTCACTCTGGAGATCTGTGATACCTACATATTTAAACATAATCACTATCCATCTATCCATTATATTCTATACTAGTATTTTACACAGAATGTCATAGATTACATAATTTCAAATATCAACTTTTTAGTTAAATCTATAATCTACTCAAATAAGCTGCAGAATTGTGTATATGAAACATTCTAAATTTATAGAAATGTGAGTGCAAAATATTGAAGCATCTTTGTATCCACCTCCACCTATCCTAATGATCTCTCTATATATCTTGAACTAAGATGGTCATCAGTACTTTTTGGTATATAAGGATGGTTATTGATACTTTGCCATGGATTGAGAATTAGTTAAAGGTCATGGAATAGAATCAAGCAGTTTCTCTAACTCATCAATCATTCATTACTTGTATGTGAAAGACTTATCATTGCCTGTCTCATGTAGTATAGTGTTCCTACATGAAAGTTGTAAAAATGTCATTTTAATTGGTTCACTCTTTTGTTATTTTTTTATGGATTAAAGGAGTGAAGAAGAAGATGGCCAGCTATGCAACAAATGTATCAAGTAAGTGTGCAACGTTATATAGTTCATTGACACTATAGATTTCCTGCCACATAGTCTTCTTTATGAGTATGTAGGAACAAAATCATAGGAGGATTGTTGTTGATGCAGAGGTCCATATCACACAAAATCTTACTACTTTGAACTTCAAGAGAACAGGCTGAATAGAATTCGTATTTAAATCTGAACTTAATATCTGATTGCTCCATGATTGTCAGGAAAAATTGAGTGATATATACCTTTGGATAAAGAAACTACAGTCAAACATGTCCTAACAGTCACCTGTGTTCAGCGGTCACCTGTTCTCCCCGGCAAATTTCTTATATAAATGCCCTGTATTTAATGGTCACCTGCTTTCAGCAGTCAGCGGCCAGGTGTTTCCTAACCAAACACTGGTTTCACCCTGCCTTAAGCGGTCACTGGAGAGTATCAGCAGTGACTGTTCCAAACATTTCATATCTTGATTGTACTTACTGTAGTCCAGTCACTCTGTCAGTCAAACTCAAAGGTTTCAACATGTCATCTTCGAAAGCAAGGCGGTTTTTGTACTTAGAGATAATCAAAGCAATTCCTGTGCTGGATAGTGGACAAAATAGTCATGTAGTTGCGGCATAAATGGGAGTCGGGCTAACTCAGATCCAAGGGATTATTAAGCATAAGTGAGATATTATGGCCAATTTTGAAAACAACGTTAATCTGGAGTGTAAGAGATGTACAATCACACCTAATGAGTAAAGATACATGTACACTGCACTTGTAATATCCCTTATGGTTTATATGCCACTAACAATAGCCACAGGAAGCTTCTTTTTATTCCCTAATCATCAAAGGTCTCTCACAAAAGCCGACTGTTTTTGATCTCTGTGATTTTGAGCAACTGCTTAATTCGTCAGTTTTGTTTGAAGTGTGAACATCTGTTTTCCTGCCTAATTATACCAGCTGGCCTAACAAAAAGTCACTCTTGTGTTTGACAATCACAGGTAAGCTGTCAATTAGTAATTTTATTTAGATGATATTTCTACTGATAAGTGAAACTTTTTATTTCATTATTTTGCTATTTTTCTTTTTGCTAAATAGCCAAACTAAATATATGTATCTTGATAGCATACTACTACTAATAATAATGCTAATGCTATTCGGTGCATAGTACATGTATTTGACATGAACCAAGTTTGAGAGCTGAACCTGCCTTCAGAGGTCACTTGTCTACAAAGGCCACTTTGGCCTTTTCACATGAGTGGCCACTGTAGACAGGTTTGACTGTATATGGTTCAGGAAAATGATGTTTTGAAATAACCTGTAAAATACTCAATTTTGTTTTTATTATATCTGGTTATTATACAATAACACTTTGTATAGGTTACCAAACCTTTTTTAGTCCTGTGAAAAAGAAAAAAAATTATTTTTGCAGTAATCTTTACTGGTAAATAATTCAAATGAAATACATTTCACAACAACACATAATTGGATGATTTATATAATACTCTCTCACTTATTTAAGAAAATGGGAACACTACTGTACCTTGCTTTGATTCATGTCCCTTATTTTGCAGAATAAATATACACCCGATTTTCATATTTTATTGTGATTTGTAGTGGGTGGTGTTGGTGACAAGCCATGTAGAGCTTATTTTATTTAAAACTTGTATGAACAAAAATGTTTATATCTAACCACAACCGTTTGCACTTCATTTCTCTACACGGTTGCTACCTACATTCTCATCAGTGTACTTAAAGTTTGATTTGTATTTATCTTTCTTTGAAAAAATAAATTCACTATTTATAAACTCTCAGAACAGACTCGTCCCTAGTCACAAATTGCTGTACACTTGCAACTGTAATATGATTGTCGTAAATGTATAAATCGTTACAATGAGCATCCAGTCAAATACTGATACAAATTGGAAAGGTTCTCCAATTTACATTTCTCTACGCAGTGGCTGCCTTCATTCTTTTTAGTGCAATACCATTTCAGTTTGTTTTACCTTTTTGTTCAGATAAGTTACTATTTATAAACTTTAAAGATGGACTCATTTCTAGTGGCAACTAATGTGCTCTTGCAAATGTAGTAAGATTGTTGCTACAGCGAAATTTTGAAATTGGTAAAACAAGCATTCAGACAAATATTAACAACATTTAAGCAAATTGAAGTGATTCTTCTATTTTTATTCATGCATTCAATCTTGCATTCTATTAATTATGTGTGTAATCTTTGGAAGACTTACTAGTAGCATAAATTCCGTAGATGGATAAATATATTTTATTTGCCATTTATAGAGAATTACGACAATAAAACATGCATATCCTGGGATAAATGGATAAATGTCAAGAATCCCTAATTAGCTTGTATTGATTCTTTGGAAAACGCAGCAGTTCTTCATTATAAAGAAAGTTAATGTATCACACAGAATATATATATATATATATATATATATATATATATATATATATATATATATATATATATACACACACACACACATACTTTCATACACACAGTTACATTGAAGCTTGTTTGAAAGCAATTTATTTGCTTCGACTCCTTAGTTAAATGTACGATCAATATATGAAACAAATAACGCAAACCTGGGAATTTTGTATATTAAACAAACTTTGAATTTAAATGCGAGTTTAAATGCTTGAAGTATATATACTTCTTTTAAAACTATGATTTCCATCTGTACTTTCTCAATAACTTATCAAAGAGATTTCTTTTATTAATGATGGCTTTCTAACTACACAATTATATAAAGCGTAGGAGTGGTACTTGCACTTATTATTAGAACCACTGGTCTGTTGTCCACACCTATTTTCTTTCAGAAATTAGAGATAGCTTGCTACTGATTGAGTAAAAGTAAGCATGCAAGAATATTTTTCTTCATTGATAGGAAATTCTCGAAATATGATTTACAAATCACAAAGGCAGATAATTGCATACTATCCTGTTTTTGAAGGATACTATCAATGTATTCGGAAGATAATATGGAAAACAATATAGTGACCACATTTTCAGAAACTCTCTACAGGAACAAATATAGTTACTTCCAAACAATTTGGATGTTTGATCCGCCATACCATATTGTATCTGCAATTTCTTGTATTTGGAGGACAATAACTGTATAGCTGCAATACGCTTTGAACACACATGTCAGCAGACTGAAGAAGAGTTTCTAGCCATTGATAGGTAGTCGAGAAGGATTGTTTTTTAACAGGGAGTGTTTTCGGGGAAGATTGTATGGTATGTATTGAAAAGAAAAAAAAAGATATGCCCCCTGGATATAAAGGCCAAGCCATACGATTTAATTTATTAATTGTGATCCTTCCAAAACCAGAAATTTATGTGGAGAGTCCTACCACTCCCTGCAGCTATACAATTACTCTCTGCCACTGCAACCATGTAAAAAAAAATTCAAAAATTCAAAAACCCAAGCCAGCAGAAAAAAATTCTAGACTAAAATCACACAAGCCTTATTTATACTAGTATCTGACTAATCCAAATCATGAAAACGATGTTTAAGTCCAGTCAGACAAACCGTCTTGCTGAAAGTGCTTTCATGTGCATCCATGCATGACTACTTTTACATTTAATTCGTTGCCTATACATAAATAATGTTAAGCAATGTTTATTTTTGTTTTTGTAGACGATTTTCTAAGAGGGATAAATCAGTATATGGTACTTTAGTGGTGTAAATGTAAATATTCCAACCTATTTGATTGAATTTCACACATCACCGTTGGCTCAGTGTAGAAAGGAATCAAACAGTTTGGAAACACCCATTCAACCATCTAAAACACAACGCAACTAATACTATTAGGCAATCTTGTCAATCATTCCATACTTAAGTATGAAAATATGATTTACACAGCATCTTGCCTGTTTTCTTGCATTATAGTGTGCTTACGCAACAAACTTAATAAAACAACCCTTTTATCGTCTCATATCTTGGCTCATTTTTTTACAGAAAGGATGAGCAGAATGGAGACATCAGTACATAGAGTTGGAAAATTGATAATAGGTAAGTGCAACTTTGCATATAGGGATAATACTATATTTTTGCATGGTCTGTTTTCCATGAAAGGACGATTAATGAGAATTGTCATTTAGGCAGACTCCATGTTACACAAAACCTTGCCTGCAGTGGCGTAGCAGGTGCCCAAGTAACCCCCCACAACTGGGGGCCAGTGGGGGCCCAAAATCCCCATCAAAGAACTTTTTTATTGGGAAAGGGCCCCCGAATGAAGGGGTGGGGGGGGGGCATGATATGGCATGGTAAGATGTATTCATATTCAGCCCAGATGCTTTAATCAAACTGCACCATTGCTGTCAGTAAAACAGGGATAAAAATGTTGCGCTCGATAGTCTTCATTCCATACCAATTGTGCCAACTCCGTTTCCTTGTATGAGGTATCACTAGTTAGTAGATAGAAACAGCAGGAATCATCAAAAAGCTTGCCATTTTTAATAACAATTTTCATATAAATATTTGACTGTGCTGTAGGTTACCATATCACTATGGCATTGCGACTTCTTATCGTTTGTTAGAATTACATGTTTCAAGGGAATTAAAAGTTGCTGAGTTTTAAAAATGATATTGTTGACTCGTCTACATCCCTTTTTTATGATGTATTTAAAGTCATATGAGATTAAAGTGGCTTACTTAGTATTGATTATATGCCAGATTTAAAGCGTTGATAATAGTCTTTTGTCTTTTATTTATAAATAATAAAACATTAGGATACAACACTTTTTCACACCCAGGTCAACATTTTTCTACAATATTTGTGGCTACATTAAAGCACAAAATGAGGGAATTTTCCACTACACAGTCCACAGGATTTGGCCTAATCAAGTCATGTGGATAACTTCAAAAATCTTGTTTCGTTGCTGTCTAAATATTTCTTTTAGTCTAATTGTAACTTTCATAGATGACAATGATCTTATTACAGTTATCACTGTTTCCACTAAAAACGTTCTATTTGTATATTTGGTCGTTATCTATTTTTAGTACTTTCACTCCAACTTTTGGCTGCAAAGCAATCTGAATACCATGCTAGGACTGCTACATTAAAAAGTACTTGTGACGAATAGCAAGTCTCAAAACTCCGCTTAGTCACGAGCTTTTGTGCTACTGAATAAAGATTATGTTTCTCTGATTGTATTATATATTAATTGGGGATCGATCATCAAAATTAAATACATGTATGTACAACAGATCAAACTAACAGTAAAGCTTGGTGAAACTGATTAAAAGAAATTCAGAATGGCCCAACAAATCGTTTAGAATGATGTCCATTTTTAAGTGAACATTGATTGAAAGGGCATGATATTAACAGTATATTGTTGTAACTCTTGTTTTTAGCACTAAATGAATAGCACAATGTTGAGTGTAGCATGCAATGCAAGAGACTCCTGCAACGTCAAAGCCATGGGTGTTAAGCGATACAATGCGAGTCACAGCAATGCATTGGAATGCATCTCATATTTTCTGATAAAATGCATTTCACATGGTTAGAGAACTGCTTGCCATCATCCCATTTGCTTTATCCGTATATTTTTTACATGTATGATGCAATTTTGCTCACTAGATGTCTTATAAAAAGTTTTACATTTAATTTAGAATTGTAAAGCATAATTTAAAAGTACTAGCCATTTGATTTTTCAGTTCAGAAAAGAGCAAGCTAGACATTGACAAACTGGAGATCCACTAACTTGTTGTAAACTTTTCACAGCTATATTTGGGCTAAACTGAAAACAAATACAAAAGGAGAAATAGCAGTACTATATATGTATTTTTCATTACACCAATATTTATATTTTAGAATGGGTGTGCATCATAAGTTTAAGGGTGATTATTGGGAAAACTAGGTTATTAAAGAATTAGTAGACTGTTCAAGTACATTGAAATAATTTTGAAAGAAGAAATAAATTATATAGAGTAATACATAATACAGAAAATCATGTAAAACAAATTTGATTACAGGCATAAACTCCTAATTAACAACCACCTAAATACTTTTTTATGTCTTTATTTTGGGTTTCTTTATTTTGGGTTATCACTAGACAATAACACCTTTTGTTAGGAATAGCAGCCAACCAAAACTTCTCTAATGATCTAAAAGTGAAAAAAGAAACATTTTCTGATGATTTATTGATTTCTCTTGTAATTGACATTAAAATGTAACATCTTTCAAACCTAAATTTGATATATTGTAATTATTTTTGGAACCAAAAAGTGTATAGTTATTTTATTCTGTTCCATTATGATATCTAATTTTCTTATGCCAGGCCGTTTGACACTTTTTCATGTGTATATGAAGTAAATAAAATATTTACTTTAGCCCAGGCACATGCACTATGTTTCTCTACATTGTGATTATCAAAATTTATAAGTCTTAATAATAGACCAATATTGCAGTTTGTTTTGTGTTTTAGCAAAAATTAATACACCTTTATAAAAGTTCTACAAGAAATCGACCTGATTCTATTCACATATTGGCAACTACATTTAGTCTAAAATGTTACATAGATTTTCTTTGATAGTCAACAGCACTTTCTATCTCGGCTTGAATGTGAAGTAAAATGTCCTAATAGAACCTCCAAGTTCAATGAGAAATTTTGTTTTGGTTCATTGACAAACTGTATTTCAGTTCAATGACAAACTTTTCCTGCTGCAATTTAACATCTGTTTAAATGATGTTTATTGTTTTATCAGATAAAAGCAAATTTATGTCCGTAATTTAGTTTCAAACAGTTTAAGTTAAGAATATTAGCTGTTTCTGTGAAAACACAATATTCTTTAGAAAACAAGCAATTCATTAAAACTTAAGGCGAAGTGCAATTTTGTTTCATTCGCAAAGTTGATTCAGTAATGAAACCAATAATAAACTAAAGAAGTAAAATTAACCAATAAGGTTAGTTTGATTACATAATCACAGTTATGATGATGGCATCCATTAGCCAAATGAAAATTGACACATATTCATACAAGGAATTAATCATGTAAATGAATAGTTTTCTTACTCGAATTAGTCTGCTTTTTGATGACTGGATGCAATACCTTTACAGGGTTTAAATATGATAGTTTCTAGTGAAATTATCATTATGACTAAATTCTCCTTTGTAATCATAGTGTATTTGTTCTCCTATAAACAGACAGAAACACCAATTATTATGCACCAAATTACACAAACAGCAACTGAAAAATGAATAGGTTGTCAATCTCTTGTGCTCAACTCTTATCTACCAAGGGCTGATGACCATTGTCTGCATTGTATGTTGAGTTATTTCAGTTCAATTTTGCATCTGTGCCAGTTTCTTGTGCACTCATAGCCAGCGACTTCTCTCCTCTGTGTGCAGATAGATACATGTTGCTTCATATGAAAATTTCATGCTTAAAAATGATGTTTTTCCATAAATTGACTTTTATGTAACTTTAATTAAATTTTGTTTTTAAGTCTGTTTCTCCTTGGAAAAAGTGGAATGCAAGAATTGTTGCAGAAGCATCTTCAATGCTTTTAAAGAGCTCTTATCAGTGACGTATGTTGCATTCAGATCTGATTTCCATGACATCAGCATTTTGCATCAGAGGGTGGCAGGTTATTTCTATTTTGTGCACATATTTTTCTTATTTCTTAAATATATCATTACTTTATTACCTATGACAGTCATTACTATATATATATATATATATATATATATATATATATATATATATATATATATATATATATATTTTTTTTTTTCTTCTTCTTAATAATTGCTCACTACCCAGGAAGCATTTACGAACAGATACCTGTCCAACCATCCTTTGTGGAGGGACAAATACTGTTTACACATTTTGGCTTACACTGACTTAACAAAAGTGTTTTTTTGTATGGAAAAAATGATTTCGGAATTTGTTCGATAATTTCAGATCCAAAGGTGAACAGAGCAAAATTAAATAATATAATTGGTAAGTACACAGTAATGATTTATATCCTGCATTCACTATGAAAGTAGATGGTATTACTTAAAATCTCTTTTATCACAAGTTCTTAAATTATTCACCTAAGCCCCTGTCAATATGTAATTTTAATTTCCCTGCTTCAAGTAAACATCTTCAAAGAAATTCCTTCTTGACCAACATGAACAACATGAACAATATATTGAAATCTCCCAGTACAGAATTTATCATTATATCCAGATATAATGTGAACGTGCAATTGTGTGCAAGTATACAGAATGCATGGTGAGCATTCCAAGACATCTGTTTTGTATAATAATAGTAGTAATAATATTAATTCTTTATTTAACGAGGGTAGCTCAATTAGATTACAGATGCATCTAGTCTCCCTTGAGGCCCTCAGCTATTCTAAAACCAAAAACAAAGATTACCATGCACAGAGACAAGACAGTTGGAGTAGAGACAAGGTATACTGACATGTAAAGGTCAATTAAAAATCAAGTTTCAAATATTTGAGATATTTTTCTTTAAAACTTTCAACAGAAGTGGCTGATCTAACAGATGTGGGCAAGGAGTTCCATATCTTCGCTCCACAATATTTAAGACCATATCGAAATTGTTCAGTCTTGGGTTTGAGGAGTTTCATGTGGCCATGTATGGTCGACCATAGGCATATGTATGATTGTGCATTGAAAGTCGTGTGTAAGTGTATGTTTTATTCCTCATATGTCTACATAACAGTTGACATGTTAAATGTGTTTACCTGTATACAGTATATAGTAATTTACCCAACTGTTGATAACCATTGATATATATATATATATATATATATATATATATATATATATATATATATATATATATATATATATATATATATATATATATATATATATATATATATATATATATATATATATATATATTGAGAACCACATGCCAATGACTGTTTCAAAGGGAAATGCCACCTTTCTAGTTTATTATAACTGTATTAATTATTGAATTTGAAGCTACTCAGGTACTTAAGATGTACACTGAAATTTAATGAGCACTTTTCACAAACCAGGTTTAAGGACTGATGAAAGATAGAATGTGTCATTTAGTAGGATTAACTTGTCTGGGCCTAGTTCTCCATAGCAAGTGACAGCTTTAGTATTTAGTGATGATAGGCATTATGACTTGTATGTACATTTGATGATACTTTACATTATGATTGTTATTTTATAAAACTCCCATATCTCATAATTTTTAACTGAAAATGCATTGAGCTCATGAACTCATACTTGCCAGTGCAGCGCCCTCTGTGAGCAAATGGCAAACCTTCTTTTTAGAAAAAAAATTGAGAAATTAAACGTTCTTTTCCCCTAAATTGGTGGAACAGTTGTGCACAAAGTTTACAGCTGTAATAAATAAAGGAACTCGTATCATATCTTAGTCTGTACCAAGTGTGTTGTCAACATTAAATAAATATTATTATTGTTTTGTAATAATAATGATAATAATAATAAATTATTATTATTATTATTATTATTATTATTATTATTATTATTATTATTATTATCTCTTTGTTCCATGGAATACATGGGCAATTTGGGCACTTATTTTTTTGTACTTATTTCTTGATACCTAGTACATGTATTTAAGACTAATGATGACAATTATAATATGTACATCCAGAACAAAATATGCTACACTTTGCCTAATTACAGCTACATATAAGAATTGTATACAAAACAGTGACTATATTTTGATGGTTTAAACATATTACCGGTATAAAAACGTTATATCCATACAAATTGTTTATTCTGTCGATTGCCAAACACCCAGTTTGCAAAAATTATATAATTTTGGTGAAATCTATATGAATTTGGCAATACTTACAAGCGAAAACTTCAAGATAAAATAATTGCAAACCACATTTTAAATAAATCTCCACTTCTAATTGTCGCCACTAATCCTGTCCCATTTAAGTGTAGGAGGCAGAATGTTGTTGCATGAACCGTTTGAGCTAGTTGCCCCCAAGAGTTGCTAACTGAGAAGTGTACACAAATGTAATAAAAGACAAATACAATTGCTCATTTAATTTGTGATAATTCAGGCACATAGAATATGCTCACTCCAATGTGATGGGTCACTGGAGTGTATTACATTTGCTTATAATTTTAGGATTAACAGATCAATAAACCCAAAAATAAAATGAAATAAAAGACAAACACTGGCTTCACCATATATATATATATATATATATATATATATATATACATATATATATATATATATATATATATATATATATATATATATATATATATATATATATATATATATATATATATAAATTTTTTGTCTTTCTAGTGATATGATTATGTTTTTTACAAGTATCTTTAAAATTTAGTTACCTTTTGTAGCGCATAAACAGAGGTAGCACAAAACAGCAAGAATGACATCATATTGGAAATACTAGTCGCAAACAGGAGAAAATAACCACCAAGTATTAAACATCCTAATCCAATATAGTGTTACATTTCACGCATTTATAGCTGTATCAAGCATCAACATTTGCAAGAGGCAATATCTAAGTTAGGGTATAATGTCACGATTGCACCTGGATTATTGTACATATGGTGCGTTATATAGGTTAAAGGAGATGCTACTAATGCAGTGATTAGCAATTTGAGTAGAATGCTTGTGTAATAGATACACATTTCTTATGATAGTGACGATCTTATCAAGCTGAATGACTACAACACTTTCAAGACATTCAGAGATTTGTTGTTACAAGATTTTGTAAGAATAAACAAAATAGAGCACGATGTCATGAATGATTAATTGAGAAAGCAAAGATCAAAAGTGAGTAATTCACAAATCACTGGCACAGAAGCTTTTTAGCTTGAAGTATACGAAAAGAAATTTGAAATTCATTTTTTTCCAGATACTGACATATCATTGTCCACTGTATCCATTCTGTCTTTTTGTTCTTACTTGGGATTCGAGAATTACCAGTACCAACTCTCTCAATTGATATATGTAGTAACCGAAATTACAAGATATAAAATATCTGTCTCCAGTACAATGCGGTTACTTCTGATTCAATAGCTCTGTCCGTTAACGACAAGTACATGAACGAAATTCTTATTTTCTATCACAAGAGAGAGAATTAGTCATGCAGCAGTTAATGCAATTTTAACAAATGCTACACTTGATTCAGCACGAACGAGTTTAAAAGGAGTTTTCATACTATTTAAGACATACAAATAAACTGATCTGTATAAATTCCTAATCTGGTAATACAAAAGATAATGAGTCATGTGGAAAGATTACCAAGAATGTTTTAGTCTCAACACAATACATTAAAGCTACTGTTTACAAAGTATTTATTCGAAGAACTACAAAAGCACATGAAACTCGGTAATGTAACAATTTCTGCACATTGTAATTTGCATGATTTGAGATATAATAATAGATTGCATTGGTATAAGTTAGAAACTACCTAACGTTAAACAAGGCACATGCCTGGAGATAAACATAAAGATAACTGAGATGACACAAAATGCATATTTATTTTGTTTCAGATGATCGTGTAAATATTAAGAACAACCATATAAAACCTAAACTGTTATAATGGACGCTACTTTAAATAATTAGGTGAATTACATTTTTTCAGATGGTGGTATAGTTCCTGAGAGTGACAAGTGTTATATGAATGACGTTATTGAGCAAGATGTTTGGAGCGTGTATATAATATACGGTGTTTAAAAAAGTACAAAACCTAAAGATAAACGAAAGTTTAAAGACATTTTAAAAACATCGCATGTCAACAGCAAATTGTGTGCATTGAGATGTATTTTATCCACGCAATTCCGGAGTGAAATGATGAAGGATATGACAGATTCAGTATAAAGCAATAACATAATATAATCAGATGTGAACTATCACTAACTTTCTACAACTTTTAAAGAAAACTATAACATAAAGGACAATAGGTGTAGGATATAACGAGCAAGCAAAAGGGCAACAAAATAAATATAAAGAATGTTTGTCTTGTTGTGGATGTGTTCGACTCATTTGCTATTTGTTTTGGAAATCACATACGGTGCTCAAACCACACGTTATCTGTTTTTAACCATATAGATTCCATGCATGACTTCGGCACATCTATAAAGACATCTGACACAAAGAACCATCAAAAACAAAACTACAACCTGTTAGAAATTTTTACATTTCAGCGTGGGTAACAAAAAAATAAATTATGATGCTCTCTTTATGACAGCTAGATAAACCAACACCACGTTCTATCCCCACATCAAGTCTTATTTAATAAGTAAATAATATATTTGAAAGAACATCATGGCATGATTTCATGAGGTTCTTACAATTACGGTAAACAAGTTTGCACTAGATTTGATTGAAACCGATAATAGGCACTTCTTTGACTATGAATTATTTATATGACAATGACATTGCGAGAGACCCTGAGGACAAATTCAACAAATTGTTTAAATTACTTATTAGTGTTTACCAGAGCACTTATACATTGTTACTAATAGACGAGTGTGCCAACAGAGAGGATACGAAGAAAAAGGCAACCAATTTAATGTAGTCAACATTTAGTAATTAAAAGCTTGGTTAAAAATATCACCCAAGCACATGTTAAATCTTAGATTTATTTTAATCACGCATTTCTTTATTTCTTTTAAATACCTTCCTGTTAGCTTTGTTAGTCTTAAAGGAATAACGTTTACTTCAATAATCAAAGAATTCTTGCATAAGCACGCCAAATAATTCTTCTTTGAAAGTTCTGGTATTTCTTTTCAATTGAGGAACAAAGAATAAATTATCTTTCTTGTAATCGCGTGTCATAAAAGTTGGTTTTATTCTTATTCTTTAGTTGTCTATACATTAATACACCACGAACCCGTATCTGTCATTAGCAACCTCATTTTATCCCAGTGAAGCCACCATAAATGGATTGAATTAATTTGAATTTCTTGCTCTTTAAGCTAATAAAACCAAGTCTGTATCTATATGATCGTTCTTCACGCATAGAATAAATCTGTATGGTATCTGTGAAATGTACCTTTATCAAAATATATTTAAAATTCAACCTCTTGCTTAGATTTCCCATCTGTTTGCCAAACACAAAATAATTCAGGAGTTTGAAAGAATTCTAATCATGCTATTGGTTGCTTTATGTCTCAGAGTTGTGTTCAATTCAATGTAAGATTCAAGCCATGGTTCTCGGTTGAATAACACGACTGTGCATCCTTTTTAGTTACAAACCTAACAGAACTTAGAACTTTAAATTACAATAGTGGTTAATGTATCTCTCTTAGTTTTTCAATCCACAATAACTTAGTATTATTTTCTTCCATATAATTTTCTTCTGTAATGGTCAGAAGTCACATTCTTATGGAATTATTTTTTAGGTGCTAATGGGTAGTCTTTAAAAGAGTCGTTTAGCTGTACTTTACAGCTACTTATAAAGTACAATACTACCAAAACTTTGCAAGACATTAGATTGTCTTTGATTATTTTGACTTGTCACTTTGCTAGCCCATTGACATGCGTGCACTGACATATGACCTCTTGATACAAATTGTTATAGTCTATGTATATATTAAATGACCTTGACCTTGACTTATCGTATTCTCCATCATTTTGCAATTTTTCTTTCATCATTCACATAACGCTTATGATTTATTTTAGCGTATCTATTTGGATTGATACTAATTTCTTCCCTCATTCCTAATTGAATCATCAAAAACACATGACAATCTGTAAGTGATTCTAATTCTAGATTGCTTATGTTCAAACTCGCAGGATCAGATTGGTCCTGGTGAACGTAAATAATTTGGATCTAGTTTGCAATTATTCATACATGCATTCCAAAAATCATTAAAAATATCCCACAACATTAAAGGTTCCGCTCTGCAGTTTTGTACTTTGCAAAGAGTTTGATTTTTACAGAAAACAAGTTTCCAAGGTTTTTTCACTGGTTATACTAGTCATTTCAAACAGACCTGGTATATATTAAGAATTAATAAAATATATTTTAATTCTCTTTATTTTGGTGTATGATTGATGGGTGTAATTTGGGTTATAGAGTATACAGCTTGGCTTTACTTCAGATGTACCTCTTTTAAAAGACTATTGGCAGCTTTCATTTTCCCTATTTTAATAACTTCTAAAGTTAGTGTATTTTGATCTAGTTCAAGTTCATTTCTCAAGTACATGGGATCAGCTGTCTGATTTAGTTAACACGTTGTTTCCCTAATACCACATGTTAAAAAATTTCAGTCACAGTACGCAAAAGTAACATAGAGGCAAGGCAATATTCCCTCTGTTCTGCTTGTTGCAATTACACACAACTTCACCTATACATGTCTCTCTTTCAGAAGTACTAAATAACTGTAGAGCTGAGCCAAAGCCATTATTGACCTACTGCAGATGTATAATTCTAATTTGACATATTTTACACACTGGTTATCATCCTCTGTTATCCCTGATCCATGGAGACTGGAATCAAATTTATCGATTCGTGGTAATTTAGTTTCCTTACACCTCTATCACTTACGCTTGAACTCATACGGGTTAAAAAAACTCAAATATTTAAGTTTCATGGTTTTGAAATGTTTCATTGTTTTAGCGAATTTGTCATCACTGAGATTCTTTGCAAGTTTTTTTAATGTTTGTCCGATAAAACCAAAACTAATTAGGAATCTGATTATCATTTTTATAACAACTTCTTTGCCATCAATTTTCAAATCTATTGACTAAAATTCCTTACTAAACGAAACGTAGATTTCATCATTATCTGAATTTATTGTCGCTTCTTGATCCGGGTCATTTTTTGTACGAGCGCTTTGATAAATAGATGAGAGTTGTAGCCTGACAAGTTCTGAATAAATAATGGTACATGCGTTGGATGTCTTTAATTTAAATTGCCTTCGTAATGTGAAGGACCTCATTTTTGACGATTAAATGGTCATAATCTCTTACTTTGTTTTCGGTGATTTCCTTTTCACAAATATGCCATATTTTGGAGGAATTAAAATGCCTCTTGGCTTCTTTTGTGAATATCCTTTCAGCCGCGTTTTGTGGTCTAATATCTTCCTACATATTGTTTGTAATTTTCACTACATGCTCGTAGAATGTTTGCATGCAGTACTCTTCTAAGAGGATTATTAGTTTGATTACGTCGATAAGTATTCGATGTTTTCTTTTTCAAGCAACTTGCATGATGGCGGATATTTACTAGTAGTTTTCTACTGAGATATTTTCTAGAGTCTGGTCCTCGTTATATAGTACACCCTAGAACGTGGGTTGGTGGAGAACATTAGTAATATCCAAGGGTGAGTGAAAAGAAATAAGTAATTATGTTACTACTACTACTAATAATAATAGGAAGAAGAAGAACAAAAACAACAATTTGACCTTGTTTTCGCACTCTCTAATTCAGCGTGATCTGTTTTCACACTTTATCATAAGAAATTCCAGAAAAAAACCCCGTAATTATTCGTTGTAACTATGAGCACACTATGAGCACAATCATCTAAACCAGTTTTAAAAAAAAAAAAAAAAAAATTTAACCAAAATTCAATGCAAAGAATAACTTTTGCTCATATTTCTTCAGGCATTTCCGATCAGGTCATACCACACAAACTTTTCAAGATAATCGCACGTTCTATCATGAGTATAGCTCATTGAAAATATTACTGTTCAGCTATCTTTGAAATTTGGAAATGCATAGAAATATCCATCTACTCATCTAAGTACACAGTCACTCCGGATTCCTATGACAGAAAGCACGGTACATAGAGTGCGAATTACAAAATTCCCTAACCTGTATGATAATAATCTTTACTCCATATCACAAAATTCACTGCATATTTTCATGCATCATCCAACAGGATCCAGGGATAGCACTTTCCGCTCCGTATGATGCATATTTGTAGTTCACTATAAAAACCACTATATATACTATGATTTATTGTGCCGATAAGCGGGTGTGTCTGTTGCGCACGAATCCCTATATCAGCAACTTTGTAGCATCCTGTTTTGGGCTGTGCGCTCGGTGCAGGGGCTATAGGGGTTGGTGCATGCAGGCAATGCGATGGATATCATAACCCGAGGACGCGGGTCCGAATCTCAGTATTAATATTCTTACTCCATATATATATATACATATATATATATATATATATATATATATATATATATATATATATATATATATATATATATATATGTGTGTGTGTGTGTGTGTGTGTGTGTGTGTGTCTGTGTGTGTGTAAGGCACTATTTCTCCAAGAATAAATGTCCGTATATATTGGGAAATATGATCTGCGACCTGAAAGGATGTTGTTGGTACCTGCAAGAAGCCAATAATTGTTTTAAGAGTGATAATGATGCTAAACCCGCACATCTTGCGTTTCATTTTAGGTAGAAATGAAGCTGTTGTGTATTGCAGTCCTAGTAGTGATTATAGCCTTGACGAGAACAATTTGCGGAAAAAACTGCTCCGAGACAGATGAAGTATGCGAATTCTACCTCGAACTAGACCATAATCTGACCATGATGAGAAACATCGATCTTGTATTTCCGTACAATGGACATGTCTACAAATATGATGTCACAGACACTTCCAGTGCAGTCCCGATTGACATTAATGAAGTCATTATAGCAGACGGTTGTGAGCAACCTCGAGTAGTAGCTGTATTCAATAATACTATGCCTGGGCTGCCAATCATAGTGTATGAGGGACAAAGGGTAATTGTGCATGTCAAGAACAAACTCAAAAGCGAGGCTGTAACGATTCACTGGCATGGTCTACATCAGCGTGGAACACCATGGATGGATGGTGTTCCATTCGCTACACAGTGCCCAATCCTCCCCGGTCAGAGGTTCACTTACATATTCATCGCTGAACCAAAAGGAATATTTTGGTACCATTCGCACATGGGCAGTCAACTCACAATGGGAGCATTCCGAGCTTTGATTATTCATGGCAGAGGGGAAGGAAATGCCACGCCAGAGCACATAATGGCTATACAGGATTGGAACCACGACTGGGACGCAGACACCAATGATATGAAAATGCGATCCGGATTTTTTGAGGAAAGGAAAACAGTCGATCATTCTAGGTCCATCGATGGAACTTTTTTCAACATGTTCTTGATGCATTCAGGTTTATTTAACGGACGGGGTCGTTACTACGTCTGATGGATTCGATTTAGAGACGGTGGTGGTTGAATCTTTCATTATAACTGCTGGCGAGAAATTTGATTTCATTTTATACGCAGACAAACTCTCGAGGCGGGTAAAAATCATACAGCGGAAGCCATATTGCAATATAATGGTGCGCCCATCGAAGATCCAAGTACATTTAGATAAGCATGCACCCAGAATGATCCGTGCATTGTTTTAAATTGTCCATTCTTATATTTTCCCGCGCTCGACCACACGAATTGCATGACATTTGACCAGCTAAAAGTCAAAGAT
Source organism: Margaritifera margaritifera (assembly GCA_029931535.1). Classification (NCBI taxonomy): domain Eukaryota; kingdom Metazoa; phylum Mollusca; class Bivalvia; order Unionida; family Margaritiferidae; genus Margaritifera; species Margaritifera margaritifera. The sequence goes on from JAQPZY010000833.1 coordinate 404,919, forward strand.
GATACAGATCCCGCTCCCAACATTGAACCTTGCAAATTTAAAGAATTTTCCTGAACTTTGCTTTTCCAGGGACAACATGGATTCCTGCATCGGTGAATGGCCTTGCATTTGAGCAACTGTCTGTTTCAGCCCTGACTCAGTCTCAGGAGTTGTACTCTTCTTGTGACAGACCTGACTGCGGTGAGGAAAAGGTTTGTAAGTGTACACATTCCATAAGTGTTGACTATGGTGACACTGTACAAATGGTTTTGCTGAATATGGGCAAAGGAAAACGCTGGTCGCATTCTATTCATTTGCATGGACACTCATTTTATGTGGTAAAAATGGGCTATGGACGATACAACGTAACAACATCAAAATTTATAGAAGACAACTTAGATATAGATTGTAGAGGAAATCCAAACCGCAGTATGAGCTTCTGCAATAAAGCCACATGGGCAAACACAACTTGGCTTGGCGGAAATGTGCCTGGACTTGAATTGAAGCGGCCACCGCGGAAGGACACAATAATCGTGCCGACGGGAGCTTATGTGGTGATACGGCTAATGGCTGACAATCCGGGACTCTGGAATTTTCACTGCCATGTAGATCTTCATAATATAGATGGTATGCAGATGCTCGTGAACGAGTCTTTCAACCATATTCCTAAACCTCCATCAGGGTTTCCTGTGTGCTGGAACTATCCATCTGACTATCGTTCCAAGATTAATGGGAATACCGCTGATGACGGCTCATCTGGTAAGTATACTTTTTATAAGCATCTAATGAAAGTATCAAAATAGTTTTATTTTTTCTACCTAAGGTATATTCTTCGAGCGCGGTCATTTTTCATCTTGCAATTAAGTACAACATGCCAAATGCAAACACAATTCCGTTCCGTTATCGAATGTATCCCATTCGCATCAAATAAATGTATCTCTCTAAGAAATCTTGTGAAATTTTTATATTATAATATTATGTCGTTTTACGCCTAATTATTGCGTTTATTGAGGCTGCGTATTTATTCTTTTTCTTTTTTAAAAATAATGAGGACACATTTTAAACCTTGCGTTTCTATTTCGATGTTTTCAGTTACAAATAAACAAATGTTCAAAGTTTCTTCGACACGGCAAATACTTTTTTCAAATTTCCTTTTTATTTAATGATGACATTATTGTAGATCTTAAATTATCAGCTAAGTATTGAAAATTTCTTCATTCTTTTAATTTCAAAGTCTCTCTCAAGGCTTGTATATGCTCACTTTTAACTGTTTCAACATTAATTACGTGCTTATTATTGAAAAATGTATAGAATCGTACTTATATCGTCAAAATATATTGAATATTGTATTTACTGGTATCTTATTTTTCAGAGACAACCGTTATCGTTCTTGTTGTATTTCTCGCACTTGCAGTTATTATAATAGTGGGTATGTTTATCAATAATTGTTGGAAGAAATCCACCTACCAAACTTTTGTCTAGCACCCAACAATCCTGCTTTTAGCTAAATTGGAACATGTTTTTTCATTCAAAGTTGCATGCATATTTTTGTGAAAGTGAGAGTGTTTTTTTTGTGCGTGCATCTGTCTATAAAAAGGTGAAATGACCCTGCATCGATAGTTTCTAAAATTGTAAAAGGACTCGCTACTATTAAAATTACAGAACTAACAACTTGTATTATCATAGCTTTTATTGAGCATTTTTATTTGAAATGACAATTTTAGTATCTTTATATAGATAACCAAAACATGAGAAAAATTTCAAAGGCACGATAATCACTACGAAAGTGGAATAAAATGGTAAGACAGACTCCAATGAATTAGACTGCATTTATTCTATATAAAGTCCTTCCACTAATAAGCGGAGGTAGACGAAGCTTACTAAGTCACCCTTAACAGTTGCAGAAGATAAAAATAAAAGAAAAACAGATTAAAACTGGTGAAAATTGCTCACAGAGCATTGTAACGTCAGTAAGCATTTTCGCATTGCCTTTACGGTACGGATTCTCTCTCTCTCTCTATCTCTCTCTCTCTCTCTCTCTCTCTATAGCAATTAAATGTATCACTTTCTAAAAATGTGAGAGAAAAGAAATATCTTTACTAGCTTTGTTTTTTTACACACACATATATACAGTTTTTCGTTGGTATATTTTTTTTGTTACAAAAGTAAATTGACTGAGAAATGAGACCTCACTGAAGAGGATGCAGATTCATTAAACATCGTTATGTTTTTATTTATTATATGTTTGCCTGACATTTCAAACTAATTTGAACAAACTGTAATCTGTAACGAAGAGAAAATCTTTTAAATCTACCTTTTTCAGTTTAATGTTTGTTTTCAATCAAAGTTATTAAAACTAATTGGATTGTTATATATTGTCTGCACGTAAAATAAATCAATGCTTTTCAGTTTTTCGTATACTGTTGACATAACAAATCATTTTAAGGGATTTCGGATAAATCTAATGAATGCAATCAAATGAGTAATATCAGGAGAATGTTGCCCAAGAAAGGCCGAAATTTGATTTAACAAAGAAACTTCTCATTAGCCAAGCTAATAGTCTTCATTGTTTGTAGTAATCGACTAATTTACCGAAAAATGAGGCGTTCTTAAGTGGGAGGTTGAATTTGTAAGTTTATTAAACTGCTGCTTAGCATCTTTGTCACATGGAGATATTGCCCACTCAGGGCAAGAAAAAATCCTGAACATGATCCACTTGTCCAGAACTGAGACTGCTATACAATATTTTAAATATCTCGACTTCTTCTTCATCTTTTATACATAATTCTATTGGTAAAAAGAAAACATTTACTCGCCATCTACAATTTTTAACGTTGTCTCAGTCAACAATGGAGTTTTCCTCCCCTATTACTAATGAAAGGTATATTTTATTGAAATTTATAAGTTAAATATATTTACAAATGAAGTCCTCACCAGTAATATTTTTTTCCTATAACAGCTTATTAAGCCATATTTATAATTTCTGCGCTCTTGTCGTATCGGTAGTATGTCTTTATTAACTTTGGATTTTTTTAGTTAATGTTATATATATATATATATATATATATATATATATATATATATATATATATATATATATATATATATATATATATATATATATGCTGTCGTCTGCACATATCACAAATCACAATTTCTGTGATCATTATTCTGATGTGATCAATTACAAAATGAACAATTAGTTACAAAGTACATGCAAATGGAGATTGTTGGTGATTGGCAGGAACAAAGAAAAGGAAACTGGGCAATATTTATATCCATTGATGTTCACATGAAAGTAAAGTTGACATGACAAAACTCCATATACTCATTATGAACTCACAATTAGAATCAACTCTTTGTCTGAAAAAAATCGGATAATGCAAAGTACCAAACTTCAAGAACTTTCTCAATCTGAGTAAATTTGATTCCTAAAAGCTTTGAATGATATTTAGTTCATTTTTATCCGATATCATAAACTTAGTTTGAGTGTGTACTCAAGTTGAGGAGTTACGTTAAAATAAGTGGCATGAGGATGCAAAAATGAGGAATATTTTGTGAAATTGTTCCCATTATTCGGTTGCTTATTAAACATTTCGTGTGTCAAAAAGAAACTTTATCCATAAATAAGAGTAGAAAGAAAGATGTCTTCTGAATTTTAAAAAAAGAATTGTCTATCTATAAAAAAACTCATCAAAAGCTAAGCTCTTAGGAACTTGAAATCAATTGTCTTCATTAATAATCAGATTGAGGTGGATTTTCATGAATTAGAAAATGTTTGATGTGAACAACTAATGACGATCTTCATTGATGAATATCTATCATGGACAAAGGAGGAAGATTATATTTGTTTTAGACTTTTCCATTGGCTATCTTTAATCCACAGAATAAAAAATTATCTATAAGTCTTACTGGATTATCATAGTACAGTATCGGGAAATTGTTCAAGTCGGCTAATTGATAGGATATTGAAAATACTGAAAAAGCAGCCATAGTTATTTTAAACGCTAACACAAAAGTGAACCAACTTCACACCGGGTATCCCAAACATCTAGAATTATTTTAAACGCTAACACAAAAGTGAACCAACTTCACACCGGGTATCCCAAACATCTAGAATTATTTTAAATGCTGACACAAGTGAAACAACTTCACACCGGGTATCCCAAACATCTAGAATTATTTTAAATGCTGACACAAGTGAACCAACTTCACACCGGGTATCCCAAACATCTAGAATTATTTTAAATGCTGACAAAAGTGAACCAACTTCACACCGGGTATCCCAAACATCTAGAATTATTTTAAATGCTGACACAAGTGAAACAACTTCACACCGGGTATCCCAAACATCTAGAATTATTTTAAATGCTGACACAAGTGAACCAACTTCACACCGGGTATCCCAAACATCTAGAATTATTTTAAATGCTGACACAAGTGAACCAACTTCACACCGGGTATCCCAAACATCTAGAATTATTTTAAATGCTGACACAAGTGAAACAATTTCACACCGGGTATCCCAAACATCTAGAATTATTTTAAATGCTGACACAAGTGAAACAATTTCACAACGGGTATCCCGACAACTAGAATGATTTTAAATGCCAGCAAAAGCAAACCAACTTCACACCGGGTATCCCAAACATCTAGAATTATTTTAAATGCTGACACAAGTGAAACAATTTCACAACGGGTATCCCGACAACTAGAATGATTTTAAATGCCAGCAAAAGCAAACCAACTTCACACCGGGTATCCCGACAACTAGAATTGTGAGTGACAACTAGAATCTGAAGTACTATGTTGTGCAATAATATTACCGTATGATGCTATATAATACAATTTCATCATTTACTTTAAAGTAATATTAAACAGCGGTGACTGTACTATACCTATTTCTTGAAAGATAAAACCAGATTGTTTGAAGTTTTAATAATACCCACTGAAATTTGTAACTAAAGATTGCAACTTTTTTTTTTCTCCAGCTAAACAACAAAATAAGCATTTAAACTTATGTACAGCTGTAGCTTTGAATGTTAAAAATACTATTCAGGTACTAAAATTTCCAACTTGTCACTTGAGAATTATCTGAATGCTAACGTTAGAAATTATCGGCGTCTTTAAAACCAGGAATGACTGAAACGGCATTAATGAAACCCGGAGTGTAATGTTCCTGTAGACAGCCAGATCCATGGAGTGTTATACTTCGTTTTCCGCATAAAAGAACATAACTAATATTACATCTGCGGGACTGCAAACTTAAACCAGTGTAAATTATTATAATTAATGAATGTCATCGTTGCTCATGAATGTCAAGTCTGGATCAACCAGACCTCTTGCGGGGTGAGATCTACGCCATAAAAGGTATCTTAATGATCTATACTAATAATTGTTAGGACACGCCTCCTCGTTGCTGTAAATTAGCAAAGAAACAGTTTCGCAATTCCAGTGACCGAAATATTTTTGTTTCTGTTTCTTCACTTTGACATCATTAAGAGTGTTCCTGTAAAGAATAAACGTTAATCAATAAAGTCTCTTATGCTTGTTCAATATAGTTTTCTTTATTTAAATTGATTATTGAGCCTAGCATATTTTGTTAATACTAGACAGATCGAGAATATGGTAATATATTATTTTCGAACAATTATATCTTTCATTTACGATGGAAATCATTGCAAACAAGTTGGTCCTTATATCAGAAGAATATTTAATTGCCCTTTCCACATCAATAATAATGCTAAATGGATACAAATGTCCGCTAACCCTATTTGTAAGCAAAGCAAAATTTGGTCACTGTCAAGCGGTGCTAAAATAAATCCATATCCCAATATTATTTTTCTTTTTCTTGTGTTGCGCTCTCAGTGTTAAATAAAGGTAATCGGTGATTCTGAGTATAACCTGTATTATTTCTGACAGTGTGTGTGTATATATATATATATATATATATATATATATATATATATATATATATATATATATATATATATATATACTGTGTACAATGAATTATATACTTTTACCTTGATGCTTTTACTTTACTGTCAGCAAATATAATTTTTGAAATCCTCACTTTATTATGCTGATATTACAATGGATAATACAAACAATAAATAAAACAGTCAATCATATTTAAATGTTCAAGGAAAAGCATTATCTTGCCCTGAAACAACAAAATATTACCAACAAGAGTATGCTATATGACCAACAATATAATAATTCATAACTTAGACGGGATTAAATTTATGAAAGACAAAAATTCCATTGACACTGTATGTGGTATTGTTGAGCGATCAGCAGTTACAAACGCCGATTTTAAAATAATGCATAGCCGAAGCTAATTTTATATAATAGAAATGTTGCTCAATTAAATTTTCAGCAGCATATTTTCCCAAATCAGCTTCTTAGGATCAATGTCTTAATATTTGTTTTTCAAATGTCCACACAGATAAACTACTGCAATAGTGTTTGCCACATTTAACATCGGCTGTTTGATCTCGGTAGTTTACCGTAGTGTCTCTTGTGTTTTAAAATATTTGCGTTCACTCCAGACAATCCCCAGTCTGAGCAATGTTTGTCTGGTTGCATCAATTACATCACTATCGCGCCTTTCATACAGTACCCTCTGTAACTAGTCCATGGGAACTAGAGCATAAAAATGTAATAATGCTATATGTGTATTTATGCTATGCACTAAGAATATAATTCATAAGCAAGAAAATAACGTTGTAGCTTCAGCACGAAAAGCTTGCAAATTATGAGATTAAGATACTCAATCACCGCTAATAGAGAGCAGCATTCATATTACACACCAGCGCAATACATTCAGTCACCTTTGAAGAAAATCGCATATGCATCGATATAATCGATGGACTTTTGTTGTATCTATATAGCACATGTCTTTATACCTAATATTTAAAACGAAAGAAAGAACAACTATCGATAACAATCAGATGCACTAACCTCTACCAGACCCTCGCTTAGCTGAGATCCGATTGAGACTCGCCAGATGTCTGGTTCAACGAGGCTAGAATAATTTTAGATCTTTTCATGCTCAACAGTGACAAGAGCGTTGAATGTTCGTTTTCTCAATATTGAATTATCACCTTGTTTCCTTCTGTTTAGGGAATAAAACTTAAAAAAAAAAAAAAAAAGCAAGTAAGGGGTCTAACTCTGTATTAACATGATGTCAAAAAGGGTAGGAATTTTTAATGCTCAATGTTCAAATATTTGCTTGGATAAACCGGGTTTTTAAAATTAGTATTTCTTGCGAAGTTAGAAAAATTGATGTTTTTGAATTACAAGTGATACATATGATAATATATCAATTTTTTTTTCTAAAATTTTGCTTCTTCACATTTTATTAATTAATTTGATAAAATTATAAATTTGGCTCCTCTTTTCTACAAATATGCATATTATTGTTTACATTGATATGTATTTATGGAATGAATCTAAAAACAGGTATTGATTAATTGTCGAATGAAACTATGATTTATTACTATTTGTTTACTTGAAATTTCACCTTTCTTCATAAACATTAAGATAGATCAATACAATACATTGGTACATGTACTTTTGTTAAATTGTATATAGTACCATGCCTGCTTTTATTAATAGTACTAAAATACTGTCAAATAAGAAGACAGAAGCCATAGACGTCTGGCATGAAAAAACCATATATGTCTAGCATGAAAAACCCATGAATGTCTAGCATGAAAAACCCATGAATGTGTAGCATGGAAAGAACACGAATAAGTAGTGTTTCATAATACACGTCTATAATATTAACATATGGTATCTTCTATGGACAGATATTTGCGCTACTGTTGCTTACAAAAAGGCAATGATTCCACCTTGATCGTCGACTATTAGGCGCCCGAGAACGCCATGAAATACCGAAGTACCGAGAGTCGTGTTTGGATGGCATAATGGAATCTGTACAATACCAAATGAAACTGCATTATGAAATCATACCAAAAGATATTGATACTGCTGAATAAAGAATGTTGGTGCGTAAAGAGAGGATATAAACATATATATATATACACACACACACACACACACATATATATATATATATATATATATATATATATATATATATATATATATATATATACATATATATATCTTGGATGGTAACTGTAAGAAAAAAACAAATAAGACTCCAGTCCAATTAGCTTATACCGGTCTCTCCATAACATTTGAAACATAAGCAGTGTACAATCAAAACATGACGAATCACAGATTGAGATGAACGATACATATGCAGTAGAAGAAATGTAACAGTTGTTTTCAGACGTACGTTAGTGCATTTGAGTTAGCGGGGAAAGTCTCCACTTATATAAAGTTAAATAAATGAAATGACTGAGATCGCTTTCAATTAAACACCATCTGTTATCTACTCCTTCTCTACTTTCTGTTCAGTGTTATTCTTGTATGAATATTTTTAATATGCGCTAGAACTCATCGACAGTTAACTTTTGACAAATGGGAAACCGCTTATTTCACGGAAAATTCTTAAGATTCATGTACCCTGTGCGACGCTACCGACAGGTTGTTGGAGGTGAGCCAGAGAGAGGGATACATGATCCGTTAAAATCGACAGGTTGTTGGCGGTGAGCCAGAGAGAGGGATACATGATCCGTTAAAATCGAGGATAAACGCTACCACTCCTGACAGAAATGATTTTTATTCTTATTAACAGAAAAAGAGAAAGATGTTCTACCCAGGAATCAATACTGGATCCATTAGAGCTCTCGCGAATCAATTTGGAATAAACCGTTGAATCTGTCTTTGAATGGTAAATGAATTGGCAGAGGTAAAGGTAGGATAAAATTGGTGATGCATACTGCTAGAGTTTAGAACGAAAACTGACACAGAAAGAGAGCAAAAACTTATTTTAAAGAGACAGCATTTGTGCAGAGCATAGACACAAGTGGATATAAAAAGCATGCCTGCTCACAATGATTTATCATAATCTGCTAGAAGCGGTAACTATTGGCTGACTTGCTAATGTTGGTCGTGATTATAATCTGCTAGAAGCGGTAACTATTGGCTGACTTGCTAATGCTGGTCGTGATTATAATCTGCTAGAAGCGGTAACTATTGGCTGACTTGCTAATGCTGGTCGTGATTTTTGGCGGACAGAAACAGAGCTGCGATAATATTTATCGTACCAAATTATCTTAATCTTATAATATAAACACAAAAAGCTTGACAATGACTCCGTGTAATGTCTTTTTCTTTTTTCAGCATTATATTCGACATTTAAAAAATGATATATTCATGTTTGCATCAAATGTGAATTCGCCGGGGAAGGGAAATAACTAAATTGTAAAAACTTTATAGACAACAAGTAGTGTAACTAAATGATTGTGTAAAGCCTCTCGAAATAAAGTTCTTCTTCTTCTTCTTCTTCTTATTATTATTATTATTATTATAAGTAGTGGTACCTCATTATAAAGAACATGCTACTACTATTATAACGCGGGTATGATTACGGATTCCACTAAACTGGTCAAATTTTAAATTGATAATCTATATCACATACACTTTGTTGTTTGGCTAATTCTAGTTAAATATGACATGATTTCACATAATACATTTCTGTGTAATCATTTACTTTTCATGGGATATCAATTTTCATGATTTCGTGCTTACTACCAACAACAACAACTTTAAGTCCCAAAGTATAATGACACATCTTTGGAAATATTATAAAACCTCTTTCTCAGTCCACAAAATAAGTAACAATAAAAATATATCATTGTCTCCCAAACCACTAAAATTAAAGCCACAAATATAATTAAGTGTAACAAACTAATTGGTGTAGTGGGATTTGTGTGTAATATTATGACAACATCCCTCGGTATAAGGCTTTCTCCCGTCTAACGCAGGTCACTTGTATTGTTACGACTCTAGGTCTTAAATAAGTTGCAACAGAAATAAAGCGAAAGCAACAAGGTAAGTAAAATCAACAAGCAATTTATTTCTAGACAATTTTCAGGTTGCATTTAGATAGCAGTTTTATATTTTTGAGAACATTGCCTCTGGGTTAGGTCATTGACTCAGAAAGGATACCTTTCCCAAAGTACAACATAAATATTTGTCTTGCTATTCATTATCACTTAGGCTCTGTATAGCATTATATATTGGCACAAAGAGAAATTTGATCACTAATTCATAAAAATTATCTTTTAATCTAAATACGTAATTAAATTACACTAAATATTTGACAAATCAATTACTTTAATATTTGCCATTACTCGAATGAGTACCGTAGACCATTTATAAAGTATAATCTAAGTTGCAATCTATAAAAAAAACCCATTTTTTTTCCAGTAAGGGTTTGAGTTTTCAAAGTGCTGCTGTCTTTTGATACAGGATGAGCAAAATAATTGTATTGATTTTGTTCCAGCTGTTAAAAAGACACGTTTTAAATCCCACTGCTGTCTCTCATCAATAAAGTCATGTGTATAAATTGTTACGACCCTATGGTAAAAACAAACGTAACAAAAAGAAAGTGAAACCAATAATGTTTGTAATAATGAACAAACAAAAATCAAAATACACTTACAGTATCGTGTATTAAAATCCAAATAATCAAACTATTATTAGTGTCCTAATCACATGTCCTGTATATATAGAAACTATAAAATGTTCCAAATGAATGAATGTTCCAAGTTAACGAATGTTCCAAATGAATCTTCGTAATGAACGAACGTTCTGAATGAATGAGTCTTCGAAATGAACGAATGTTCCGAATAAAGATTATTCTAAATAAATGAGTCTCTAATGTTCCGATGTACTAACGATGATGTAATCCAGATAATCTTTAAGAATGTTCACAGGCATCCCAGAAAGTCCTAAATATATCTCCAAATGTTAGTGAGTACTCCATATAGCTCTGATGAATGGTCCCCTAAATAACTCCTTTCGAATTATCTATACAGCATGTCATGACTGCATTACAGGATCCCAGCACGGCTATTATTTCAAACAATCTGATGATTCCAAAAGCTGATCGTATAAACAGATATTTTCAACTAAAGATTTAAAATGGGATGAATATAATTAGTATATTCAGGTCTTTTATACAGTTTGCAAATGGCATATTTCACAACAGGAAACGTGTCATATTACACCCAGAATGCAATACTAAATGCGTCTTTTTAATGGAAAAGTACTCGACGTACGGTAAACAACTCTGACCTTGAACATAAGGTCAGTAAACATGTTGTTATTTGATTAGTAGTACAACTAAAGCCAACTTAAATATGACTCGCTATTTGACACAATTTTAAAGTAGTCATAGGCCAATAGTTTAATCACATTATAGATTCCATATACATAATTCCTTAACAAAATAAATAAATAAATAAATAAAAAATGTGGCAGTTATCCCCTATTTCGATTGAAACTTGAGACCCGCAGGTTTCCGCACCAATCGCCTTGCCTGAACGCTCCAACACCCATAATCTCTGGACTAAGCGAACATCTCGCTGAAAATGGATGAACAGAGTCGCGAATATCGCCTGCAATTAACTCTTATCCAAAGACACAATCAGTGTGAGTTCCTCTGCGATAAATCGAATCATATAAATATTTATATAGATAGCTACAAATATACACCGGACAAAGCGAAAAGTGCTATCTATAGATTTTACACGAGGTCGCGTGATAATTTGAAGTAAAATTATAAATGAAGAAATAAAATTATCATATAGATTAGACAATTTGTTACTCATCCCCTGCTAAGATTCGAACGCAGATCAGCGGGTTACGGCACCACTCGCCTTGCCTGCGTGCACCAACCCCCATACCATCCAGCCTAAACGCACGTCCTCTCAAAAAGGATGGAAGATAATCGCGGATATGTGCATTCGTGCGTAGCAAACATATTTGCATGGCGACGCAGTAATAAACTCTCATCTAGATACACTTTCATTCTGGATTCCTCTGACAGAAATCGAAGCATATAGAAGTTACTAAGAATAGTTACAAATATACAGCAGGCAGAACGGAAAGTGCTATCCCTAGATCATACATGAGGATGCCTTATAATATGAAGTGAAATTATATATGGAGAAAGGACAGCATTTTCCGCTCTGTCCGTGCACTTCCAAGCACATGGCGGCTTTCAAATCGTCAGCCGCTCAACGAATCTTTGATAACGGAATTCAGCCAAAAATTATCATGGAGACAAAATAACGGCTGTATGGAGGATGTGGCAAAATTTGGATCTGCACTGCCATAGGAAGTTTTTACGACGGCGGGTGTATGCTCTGGTGCTTTGTTATGGAGTAGATGGATACCTCAAGTACTAGTGCACATACGGATGGTTCGGTAGTGTTCCGCAACTTTTGTTAACACTTGGCAGGTATACAAATATCCATTGACAATAGCCGAGTCAGATCGGTATCCACAAATAGTGCGTATAAAAGTCTCTTGAGGGTCCAACTATGTCGACCGATTTATGGTCTCTGCTCGTTTTCTCAAACTTTTTTATTATTTCCTCTTACGTCAAGTTCAGAAAAGTAAATCCATATTTCATGACCTGTGACCATCTCATTCAAACGTTTTTGGTCAGTCCTGGCGTTTTTAGCTATTTGCTGATTGACAAATTCAACCCGAGTCTGTTTTTGATAAATCGTCACAAATGCGGGACCCATCTTGCATAAACCTTTCTGAGCATCAAATGATTCTTCAATATATTAAAAGCAGCTGCCGACCATCTTTAAAACAACGAAATCACATCACAATTGTAACATATGACAGATAATTACATCAGTAAACTTTATCCAAGTCGGTTTTGATATCAGTAAGTGTGCCCTAATATCGGTCGGAATTTATAGTATTATCTTTGCTCAGATGCAGAATTTCTCTCCTTCTTCGTCATTTTTATGTATCTGTCATTTACCTATACTATGTCACACACATACATATGCAGGTATTGGGCATGCTGCACGTGCAGCTTCAGATAATTTTACAGATTTCAGAACTATGGTTTTTAGGCAGCTGCATAAAAAACATTGCAATTATTTTACTCATCCTATTTGAAAATAAAGTGAAGCTTTAAAAACTCATATATGGAGTCACAAATGTGAACCTATACTTCCTAACACATAGTATTGTATTTTTTATGTTCTCGTGCATATTTTCCTACTTGTAAAACCAATTTCTCAAAGAATAAAATGCTTTTATACTATCCTCGGACATATGCTAGGTAAAAGTAAAATCCAAGGGAATGACAATGGCGTTCTAAAGAACACTATATAAAGGAAATATGTATGTTTGTTGCGGGGAAATTGCTGTCTGAGTAGGACCCTGAATATTTCTCAATGCAGATCAATTTACAGTCTAATATTTTTGTTACCATCAACGTTATGTCTAAACCCTAACATTTCGTTTTACTGAATGTCGTGTTAACGACAGTTGACTGTAGGAGCAAACTACATATAAAGAAGACAAAATCTTCCCAGCCATATGGCTGTTTAAATAGACGTCGATATTTTTCTCACATTCGGAAACTCAGATATCAATCAGCTCAAATGGAATTAGGGGTTCAATGAATTAATACTACATACTTTTTAACAACCTTTCTGTATGATATAGCCAAATAAATATCTTAAGCAAAAGACAAAGCAAGTGCATGACATTTTACATAAGAATTAGTTGAGTTTGATATACTGAACGTCTAATGTGTTCATATAAACTAACCTGCGTCACCTATCAATATCGCCATCCTCTGTCAATATCGCCATTGTAGGCGATTTAAGCCAATTTTTCTTGTCTTTCGGAAGGAAAAAAAAAACTGCGTGATATGTTTGATAATTTTGATATGCAAACTGTCTTGAAAATATTTACAGATTTCAAAACAAACAATTTGTCAACTCCCCGCACGCCATAAAAAATCTACATGTTTCAAAACAAATAATCTGTCCACTCCCCCACCAAAAACACCCCCCCCCAAAAAAAATAAAAAAAATCCCCAACAAACAAACAAACAATCAAACAATCAAACAAAAGAACAACAAAAAGGTAGTAAAAGGCCGGTTTAGACCCACCTCGCATCACAATATGCTGAGTCACAGAGCATCAACGTTGGGGAGCTGCGACGTTTTTGTTAGACCTAGGGCGTCGTTGGGGGGTGGGAGTGGGTTAACGCTTGCCTTGGCGGTCATGGTGGCATATCAGCAGGTGGGTGACTATGATCAACACACCAATTAGGGACGCCTGGGGTCTATGGGGTACCATCAGTAGTCATGGTCCGACGAGGAAACAACACGCGTATATGGATGCTTTGGATGCCAAACAGAACCGTGTGGAGGAAAATGCTTCAACATGCTGGAAATGCGGAGCAGGCACCATCGCCACTCACCGCACATGCAACCGCTGTGGAGATGGCCACTAGGCCGACAAGCTACGACGCATAGAACTAAAACCAGAGGACAATTTAGGAAGGTCCTTAGTGAGCTCCAGGGTAAAGTACATCCTAGATTCAGGTCGCGCTAAGTGACAAACGTCTCTATTGAAGCAGCTCTGGTGCAAGAACATATTCCCGTCTGACCAGTGACGATCGTAATTTCATATTCAAACAAAGGGTAGGTACCATAGCATACATAGCAACACACCAGGGTCGCCAGAGAAGACTGGCATCAAACAGCAGCAATTAGCGACAATGTTCCAATTCGAGAAAGGCTGTGTATCATACGCTCATAGTCCACGTACACGTTAGTGATCATAGAGCGACTGATTGCACTACTCAGAGAGGGGCAGATCACTGAGTTCGAATACGATGATATGCTGGAGGCAGTACTGACCGCCCGAGCACGACAGCCAACCCTATCAGCTATCCGGCGGCCCACGCCAGCCCAGAGGCAGCAAAGGCCTACACCGGCTCCAAGGTAGCCACGGACGAGTCGCCTCGATCATCCTTGGCTTGACCCACTACACCGACGACTACGCTCGCAGCGCAGGGCCGACGATGATAATTGTAAATGACGCTACAGACAATGTTGAGGATGCTCCTTATATTATAATACTCATGGCAAAGCCCGCCACCGAGACAGACTCCGCCACAAACCGAGTATTGAGCTCTGTCAATGCCAACTTCAGCCTGGACTTCGCACAGCGGAAAGGGCAGTTGGACGCGCACGGCAACATTTCCCGCTGACTCACACCTTTGTTTTCTGCCGGAACGTGCGTAATGTCATTTTAGGCGCCAAGCACACAGTGTTGCTGACTAGCAAAAACACCGACGAGGACGCCATATTACGCGCCAACGCGGTTGACGAAGGCAAGGTCACGCTCTCAAAGCTCGCCCTGTGGATGTCGGACGTGGCACCTGCGCATGAGGTGTAAACCAACATGCTTAACTTCATGCAAGGTGGTTGGTGGTTAGAGTACCAAGTCTTTTCATGCCATGACGATGGACACCCAGCAAAGCGCGGTCTTCGACCAGTTCTTCTAGTAGACCAGCGCCCAGCAGAGCATCGCCGCACCCAGGCACGTCTTCGTAGCCCTCCAGCTCTCGAATAGGGAGAATAAACTTCAGCGAATGGACTCCTGGCCCAGGGTTGATCCGAGGGTCGCAACGATCACACCTACAAGTTAGGCGAGGGTGTAGAATAAGCTGCATCATATATTCTTCATCTAGCCTGCCCGACCCCCCAGAGGTCATTCTGAGCGCTCCGCATGCTTATGAGCCTTTGCAGACAAGGTCTACGGCTATTCTGAGCCGGCCCGTTTCGTACAGATCCTTGAGCCTATCTACATGTTCCATAAATTCTTCTTCAGAGGCGCTAACGAAAAGTTTGCGCAGGGTAACTATGGAAGGAGGAGGAATGGAATATCCCCATCGTACATGGTAAGGGCCTTGGGTCCAATCGTATCGGGTAAGATATGTGATTCCTATCGCTAGTTGACTCCGCTCCTACGCTGTCTACCTGCTTACGCTTCAGACTGTCCATGACGGTATCCTATAGACCCCATCTAATCTCTAATTGATGTGTTGGTGTTGGTCGCCATCCTGATGCTATGCTACCATGACTCTCAAGGCCTCCCTAAACCCACCAGACAACGACGCCCGGGGTCTAATAAAAACGTGAGGTAGGAACTACGTCAACAAATTATTGTACACAATTCGACCACTTCTTTCATGAAAAAATGGATGTAACAATGATGCAGAAATTATGTTAAAAGATGAAGAGACTATTATGTCTGATCAAAATATAGCCAGTGTTACTTTCAATAAGTGTGTATACGCTCGCTATAAAACGGAGCGTATTATGTTATGAAGATGCCCCTTCGTTCGTCCGTCTGTTATGGATTTCGTTTGCGGACAATAGCTCGAGTTGTCCACTATCTACAGTATCCAAATGTTGTGGATGGCGTGCACTTGGGGTAAGAAAGAAACCTGTCGATTTCGGAATCAAAAGGTCAAACGTAAAGGTCACTGTGCCTGAAATACAAAAATCCTTTCCTCACAATAACTCAAGTTTTACATCAGTTACATTTACCAAACTTTATGGCTGGCGTGAACCTTAAATTGGAAAGAAGCCTATTGATTTTTAGGTTCAAAAGGTCAAAGGTTAATGTTACAGTGACTGAAATAAGACAAATGGTTTCCGTACAATAATTGTAGTTCTGGACCACGTATCTTTACTAAGGTTTGTAGAGGGCTTGCACTCAACGTATATGAGGCCTATTGCTCATGGGGGTCAAAAGATCAAAGGCCAAGGTCATTGTGACTCTAAGAAAACTGGGTGTTGCAGAATAACTTTTGCTCTAGTATAGGTTCCTTAGCCAAACTTCGTGGAAGGCTGCGCTTAGGATTATTAAGACAAATATAAATTCTGGGGTATATAGGATAGAGGTCACGGCAACGAAAGTGTAATAACATAATTAACATAAAGTGTAATAACATAATAATGGTTTCTGCATATTAAGTTTAGTTCATGCTGAATTACATACAGCTTTTTAAGCCTTTGAGTCTAATATTCGAGCAAACTTCACAACCATAAAGAGCTATTGTGTTGCACAAACTGACGTAGGTAAAATGATTGGATCTAGCTTCATTTGTACCAACCTCTACAAGAGAATAAATGATTTTCGACCATTATTACAAGCCTTGTTCACAAAAACAGTTCGTTCATGATTCTCAAAGATTTTTGTAAGATGAGTGTACAATTTAGAAAATTATCTAGCAAACAAACGAGATATCTTCTCCGGAGCAGACGCTAGTTCACCGTCATATTTTAATTCAAAACGACATTTGCCCCTGTTACGTTGTCTGTAGTACAACTTCCAAAAACGTCTAACAACTAATTCGTCTGCTTTAGATAAATCTTTGAGCAGGCCCTTGTGGCCTTCCATTTTATATCCACTTTTTCGGAAAGTATCGAGCTTTATCGTGAGGTTTCTTAACTTCAGGCGACCAATAAGGTTTTGTATGAGGATTAAACTTTTTCGACGGTAGAATCTGAAAGCTACATCCCTCATTGTAGAAATTAATTTACTATGCACGTTTTCTTATTGTTGAGGAATTGAAGGATCGATTCACAATCTGCGTTTAATAACATATCTACTAGTTTCGCATCCTCACATTTAGATCAGGATGGAGACGGAAATGTAGGAAAACACGTTTTGCAATACCTTGCAGTCTGAAACGAAAGGGTGCTTCACCCAACATGATGATCAGCGGCTCTGCAAGTATCATGACTTGCAAAAAGTTCACAATCCACGACCCAATCAAGCATTATTCTGTTAATAATTATATAGTCAAGAGTTGTTCTGCATGACTCGAAAGCATAACCCAGTCTTTTATTTAAACGTGACTTGTTCAGAGCTATCAAGTTATTGTTGTCAACAAGAGCTGTGAATACGTTACATTTGTACCATGCGCTCCATGATGATGGCGATTCTTTGTATCTGGCATTAAAATCTCCCATGGGTAGTACTTCACCGTGACACGAGTAATACTCATAGAAAGATTCAGTGAAATCAATACATTCCTGATAAAAATTAAGATTTTCCTCAGAGGGTAGATACACACTAAATATTATGTATAATGTTTACATATTTAACTTTTGTCATACATATGTTTCTTTGTCATGAATTTTAGGATGTAAACAAGTTGTTTGCTTAGTATTCGAGGTCATGATTGCCTTTGTTTACAGTTATATTGATTTTTCCACTAGAAGTACTCACTTTTGCCACGTAGGCACATGCTTTTCTAGAAATTTCTGTACGGTGTCTTGTGTTTATTAAAAGAGAGTTTGGTAAATACTATTTAATTCTTATTCTAATAGTTAGTCTATGAAGAATCATTTTAATATTTAGATGTTTATATGTGTGTTCTGAAAATCAGAGCAAATCCAGAGAGATGAATTATTTATTGAAAATATTATTGGAATTACTAAAGTGCTCATTCTCATTTTGGATTGATACATGACTTTGGGATTTTTGAGAATTAATTCAAAGATATTCTGGATCATATAATTCAGGTATATCAGGATATTCCAGACTATTGGAATTAATTCAGAACATTGTATATTTTTGGACTTGTGATTAGGATACAGAATTGTTACGGAATTATGTATATGGAATCTATAATGTGCCTAAACTTTTGGCTTATGACTGTACTTTAAAATTGTGTCAAATAGTGAGTCGCACTTTAAGTTTGAAAAAATATGTCAACAAGGTATTTACTGACCTTTTGTTCAAGGTCAGAGCTGTTTACCACCATTAGAGTAAATTTCCACTAAATCGACGCATTTAGTATTGCATTCTGGGTCGTAATATGACACGTTTCCTGTTGTGAAATGTGCCATTTGCAAAATGTATAAAAGACCTGGATATACGAATTATATTCATTCCATTTTAAATCTTGAGTTTAAAAGATTTGTTCACGACCAGCCTGGAATCATCAGATGTTTGAAATAATAGCCGTGCTGAAATCTTGTAATGCTGTAATGCCGTAATGTTGTATTGCTCTATAAATATTTCGAAAGGAATTATTTATTCGACCATTCATCAGAGCTACCTGGAGTACTCACTAACATTTGGAGTTATATTTAGGACTTTCTCGGATGCCTGTGAACATTCTTAAAGATGATCTAGATCACATTATCGTTGGTACATTGGAACATTACAGACTCATTCATTCGGAACAATTTTTCAGTTGTAACATTCGCTCATTACGAAGACTCATTCATTCGGAACATTCGTCCATTACAAAGATTCATTCAGAACATTCATTAACTTGGAACATTCATTCATTTGAAGCATTTTATAGTTTCTATATATACAGGACTTGTGAATAGGACACTAATAATTGTTGGATTATTTGGATTTTAATACACGATACTGCAAGTGTTTTTTGATTTTCACGTTAATTATTTAGAAATAAATTGTTTGTTGATTTTTACAAACATTGTTGGCTTCACTTTCTTTTTGTTACGTTTTTTTATACCATAGGGTCGTAACAGAATTAATTTGGACTTTTATTGTAAGTGTCTTTTGAATTTTTACACTTTAAGTGTCTAGTATAAAAATTGCTTGTTGATTTTACTTACATTGTTGGTTTCACTTTCTTTCTGTTACATATTTTTAGGCCATAGAGTCGTAACAATATAAAGACTGTGAGATCTTTCACAGATCTTAATTCAATGAGTGCAATTTAGTTTTTTTACTGAGTAGGCCAAGTTTTTTTTATTATAATTGATACTCCACCTCTTCGACCTTTCAATTTTTCAGTATTATTAATTTTATAGAACACATATACTCACTATGTAGTATGTCTAGCAAAGTGCTGGTTCCTTTTGTCAGTTTGGGCTCAAATATCACGGCGATGTCACATTCTAATAGATCAAATAAATTATTGACACATAATGTAGACGATACGGAGGAATATTAAAACAATGTACAATATTATTTCATTAAATCACAAATATATGACTTTCAATCATGTTAAACTCCATTATAGTTGTTGTTTATCATCCAAGAATCAAAATTAAGCGAAATAAATTAGGTACCATTAATAAAACAAAATGCATCCGATGAAATGTAAAATTATGAACCTACCTAGGGGCAGCGGTAAACTGAGAGATTTAATAGTGAGGGACCACTGTATATAAGTAACTTTTTATTCTTGATGAAACTTTCAGTGCTAAAATCATGAGAAGAACCGTGACAAGGATTTCGATCATTAGATATACCATTAAGAAAAGCTGTGCATCATTATTACTAAAAATGAGTCTTAAATTGTTGATGTGCTAAAAATCCTTGAAATTAATTTGCTTTTAAACATCTTAAATTTGACATCACTGCGTAGGTAATGTAACATCAAAATTATGTATGAGAACGCGGATAATCAAATCTGTCCAGTTTGCAGTGATGCAAATATATATTTCAGTACTACAGAAGTATTAGCGATGTGGCAGGGCAGAGAAATGGCATTTCATGACTACAGCCTATGGTCCCGGCATGATAATAAGAGAAGACAGGCGATTATACATATGCAAGGAAAACGAAAAAGTAGTAAAATATACGTATGTGCTATACGCTATGAAGATACCAGCAACATTGCGCATACACATACACACACTCACACACACAGACACACACACAGACACACGCACACACACATATACAATTGCATGGAAACACTAAAATAAGAGTCAGTTGTAAATTACTACAGTGTATTTAAAAGCAAATTGTATCATTTTGAGTATCCTTTTTTAGGAACACAGTTTTTCTTTTTTAAATCCACACGTATGTGTAAAATAAGTCACATAGCGATTAGCTACAATACTCAGTGACACTGTCTAGTATACGCAGCGCCAAACTTGAGATTCATTGTCAGATTTAAAAAAAAAGATTTACGCATATTTCTTTCTTCTTTTCTAACATGTTAACAAGACATATATCAACCTAAACCATTTTTATTTAGTACGTTTCGATATGTTTCTGCATTAACCATTGTCAGTTTTCCTTACTATATGGAACATGCGTTTCACACCGTTCACCTTTCTGTCCGTTGATTCAATGCATCACGGCTAGCTGCTTTAAAAAAAAGTACAAGAAACTTATTCGACCACAAACTACTTGAAACGTGAAACATTTGGCGTAATTAATGCGAGAACGATGATATTTTCCTGGAGCAATAAGGCGTTCTAGAGTGGAATTCGTTCTGTAGCAATGAGGCTTTTTGTAGTGGAATTTGTTCTGGAGCAATGAGGCGTTGTACAGTCCAATTTCTTCAGGATCAATAAGACGTTAAATAGTATAATTTGTTCAGGAGCAATGTGGCGTTCTATAGTGGAATTCGCTCCTGAATTATGAGGTATTAAATAGTGGAATGTTTTCTGGGGACATTAGGCGTTTTCTATTGTCATTGTTCTGGGTGAAATAGGTTTTCTATAGTGAAATTTATTCATTTAACATAGAGTAGTATTCTTGAAAGACTATTATTTTCCAATATAAATTTGAAGCACAAAGAACTAACTCCCGTGAGAATATTAGTCTTGAAAGCAGATGTACAAAGGACATTCGTTTGCTTTATAAATGTATATGGTGCCAGCAATGACTATGTTGCCTTTTTAATTCATTAGACCAATATCTGTTTGAAAACAATGATCACATACTTGTCGGTAGATGGATGAGATTTAAATGTTGTTTAGGAGGATTAATTAATAGAGGTTATAAGTGGAAGCTAGTAAAGTGCCTCTGTAGATTTTGGCAGTTATAAGTGGTTATTTTTGCACTGAAATGGTTCATAAGTGTTGGGATGATATGTGAATATTCACGGAATGTAGGGTAGATAACATTACAGGTGGATCACATAACATTTTGTAAAACAAGTGTTTTTCCATTTGAAATTCTTGGATGATGGAGTAGGGATGGAAGTTTAGTGGTGAATATTTTAGACATTCCCTACCTCGTTTATTTGACTCATTGACTCGTTGCAGTTTAATTACCTGTTTCTTACAATGTTCATCAGTTACTTTCATTAGTAAGAATTGTTTGGCACATAATGAGTAATAACTGTCAGTGTCACAAATGAGTAGTGAGAAAACAAATTAGTCCAAATAAACTTATATACAAGCCTGAGTGGAAATAAAGACCAAGGCAAGCCACAAATGAAAACCAGACCACAGACACAGAGTAGTTCCCCAATGGAGATATCTGAGACAAGTTTGGGTGATGCAGGCTTGAGTTAAATTCAGCTGGACTTAGAGGAAATAAGGCAAAGCTATCGCTGATCTGGTGAAAAAGATGACCTTACGGAGATTGTTTCAACTATTGTGAGGAAATTATTACATAATGTGAATAAAGATCTGAGAAATGAGATGGGTGTATAAAGTGAAAGGGTAGTAAAAGAGAGGACATGAGAGTTGATGGATAGGGTTGATTCACTGGAATTTGAAAATTACTAATTGCGAGGAAACTTACAGGAGGAAAAGAAGGAAAATGACAAATTGAGGAATATTGCTTGCTTCGATCTCCTATAAAAGTATTTTAGATCAATCCTCTATAAATCTACTTACTTCTTTTACTAAAACTTAGTTGCCTTCTTTTCCAAAAATATAAGTTATATCATAAAACCTTTATTAAAAGAAATGTAATTTTCATAATTATTTGCTATTATTGCTACTTCTTGATCTGTTTCGTTTTTATTAAACCAAGGTCCTAATTATCAAATTGTAGTCTTAAAGAGATGAATCATTGGTCATTAGTGGTAAATGTTTAGGATATTTGTCATTTAAATTACACTCTTGTTGTGTAATTCCTCTGCATTTTCCAGTGAAGTGATCACAATCTCTTACTCTGAGTTCGTGTTAAATTCGCCGGAATCCTTACCTTCTTTAATCTCCATTTTATAAATATAACATATGTTGGTGATTTATAGTGCTTTTTATCTTTACTAGTAAATAACAGTTTAGACAATTGATTGGTCTAAGTTCTTCATCAACAGTTTCGGCACGTAATTGCAAACACTCGTATGTTGTTGTTTTTTGTGTTTTTTAATGCAGTCTGCTCCTTTATAAACTATAGACTTATACTTCGAGTGAATTGATTTAATGTACAGACAAAATCCTGATGGTACGTGTTTTGCTGATTGGTTTTGTCCATAATGTATTCTAAATCTGTTTACAGCTGATTTCTGGCTCCATAATATTTTCAAATTTACAGTATAGAACAAATGAAGCTTTTAGTTGGCGATGGAAGTTGTTATTTTAAGCTACAGAACCATTGTGTCTTTTGTATTATCTATTTTACTGCACAATCTTTGAGTTAGGGTTAGGGATAATTCTTGTAGAGATAATTCAGAATAGAAATAATTCAGACACGAGATAACGGCTAGTTTTGCAACATGATAATACAATTTTCATCTTCACCAATAACTGAATATTTCTACTCTGATGTTTTTGGTAGATAATGATTGGTTTGAGAAGATATATTGTCTAAATAAAATACGTTTGGTATCTTACCGGTTTTATTTCTTTAACAAGTGTGAGTAGACCAAAATAGAATAAATAATTGGCGACTGGTAATTAACATAATAATTTTAGAGAGCAATAAGAACGTCAGATTAATATATAAACAATACAGATGACAAATACACGAGAACAAGTATGTGTTACAAATGCGGAGAAGAAAGGCCAGTTCAAAAATGTAAAGAATATGGTCATTTTATTAAATCAAATTCGCGACTTAATTGAGGAAATGATATGATTAGAGAACACAACCAGAAAATAATTAATTACAAGAGTGGAAAAAAATGTTACAAGATGATTGATGTACAATTACAAGAGAAGAAACTTTTACAATAATTTTGTAATGAATAATGGGTAATTCTCAGTTCTCCAAGAATATAAGAAGAGTACTTCAACCACCTTTAATACGTTTTCATATAGAACGGAAATTAATAGGATAAACATACAAAATAAAATTGAAATTGTCACTATAAGGCTACGTGACTCGTAGTATGAACAAACGAGTACTGACATTTTGGAAGAAATCATCAAGATTTGTGTTTTTTGTTTCTAATAACACCGAACCATGCTCGACAAAGATAATAAATCAGGTCGTCGTTCTAATTAAGTCCATCTAGATTTAACTATTACACTCGTAAAGGAAACAGAAGGGAATCAGAATAACATTTTTAGGGAATGGTATCAGAAAACTACTTCTTGAAACATCCTGAATAGAAATGACATGCAAACGGTACTTGCGAGGCTATTTCAAACGCTACATATAAAACTTGGTCAGGAAATGAGTAAAGACAAAAAATTTTCTTTTGTTGGATATAATGTTTAAAGTTGCACAAAGTTAATTGCTAGCCTATGACAGGAAGAGCTTACATGGAAATACCAACACGTGTAAAGGACAGAAAACTCTAATAACATTCAGAATAAAACTAGCAGATGTTGCATTTATACAGTAGAATATGATAAACCCACAAATAGGAAATAGGTCGTTAGTATAGAACATCCAAATAACATATATATATATATATATATATATATATATATATATATATATATATATATATATATATATATATATATATATATATATATATATATATATATACTGGTTTCATATATGCCAAATCAAAAGTCACAACATTAATGAATTCGGAAATGAAGTTAACGTATATGTGAATGTATACGAAGTCGCAGACAGATTCATAAGACCAGTTAGGGTGACAGAAAGAGGAAGAAACGGTAATATGGACATGTTAATTGCATTTGATAGATGCAGATATTGTTACTGTGGAATAACGGTTTTATCAAGATTGTTGTCGTTTTAGACAAACATCCAGTGAAAAGAACTTTGACAAGAAGTGCTTAAATCTTGTTAACACCAACATAAAATTGAATGAACATCAAAAAATATGTAACGAAGTAGATAAGTCGATATACATAATGCATTAAGATTGTTCTGCTTTGAAACGCAAAAAACTACCATTGACAGCTAAAAGTTCTGTATATTATATTGTGATTTTTCAAAGTATCATGTACTCAGTTAACACTTGCATAAAAGACTGTAATAAATCATGGACAATAAAAAACAACCAGACCTATACTATTATATTTTGTCGTCACGTTTGATCAGTACAAACATACCATGAACATATGGTATATAGACAGACAGACTGTATTAATATGTTTGAAAATAAGTAAAGCCGAATTGGAATTACTTGCAGACTATATGTTCCTAATGAAGAAAACGATACATCAAGTCCAAGATCATTACGTACATAGATTCATAGAATTACAGCCTGTCAAGAACTTTAAATGGGCAACCAAGCAACAAATCAAAGTCATCAAAGATCATTTAATGTCTTGAAAACATGATGAAAAACAGTTATAATGTTATTTATACCTATTATCTCATGAAAAACGAATTTCACAATAATGAGATTTATGAACATTACAGTAGAAATTGACAAATTTTACAAAACCTTTAGTACCTAAGTTATTCTGGACGTTAAAGAACAAAGGGAGATAAGTTATCCACTATCATAATTTGAACTTGCACGTTCACTTAGGTTTGAAGCCAAAGATTATATTTATGGTTGTGTTATTCTATCAAGAAACGTGTTTAAAAACTTATATTGAACTATACTCTGACAATAACTCTCACTTGACCATAACGATTTAAAGAACTACCGCCCTGTTTCTAACCTCCCATTCATGTCAAAAATCTTAGAAAAAGTTGTTCTATCCCAACTTGTATCTCATCTGAATTCAAACAGTCTTTTTAGCGATGTACAGTCTGCATATCGCCCTCACCACAGTACCGAAACTACCATTCTGAAAGTAGTTAACGACCTTCTCTCTGCTTTGGATAGTGGAAAGATTACAGTCCTCACTTTCCTTGACTTGTCTGCAGCATTTGATACAATAGACCATGATATATTGCTTCACCGTCTACATCATGTATTTGGCATTCACGATACAGCCTTACTATGGTTCAAGTCCTACTTGGTCAACAGGACACAAATTGTGTCCGCAAATGGAAAACACTCCAGCCCAGTTGATCTATGTTTTGGTGTTCCACAGGGTTCTGTTCTTGGACCTGTTCTCTTCATTCTATACACTCAACCGCTCTCAAGTGTCATAGATCGTCACCCAGTGTCTCACCAATTGTACGCTGATGACACCCAAATATACAAATCTAGCCACCCAACTGAAGTTGATGCTACCATCCAAGGTGTAGAGAGGTGTATTTCCGATGTGAAATCATGGATGACATGTAACAAGCTGCAGATGAATGATGATAAAACTGAAGCCATTCTGATTACCACACAAAGACTTTCTCATTCACATCCTTTACCTCAAACAATAAATATCAGCAACACCAATATTAAATTCACACAGTCAGTACGAAACCTAGGTGTTACTCTAGACAGTACACTCTCATTGCACCAACATGTCATGAACATATGCAGGGCTGCATACCTTGAGCTGAGACGGATCAGCTCCATTCGCAATTATCTTTCAGTTGATGCCACTAAAACACTTGTGTGTTCCTTAGTACTTTCAAGACTGGACTATTGTAACTCAATTCTATCTGGTTCATCTCAGTATCTACTTTTGAAACTTCAAAAAGTTCAAAACACAGCTGCTCGGATCATTCTTAGAGTACCACGAACAGAGCACACCTCTCCCCTGCTCTGTACCCTACACTGGCTACCCATTCAATCCAGAATCAAACACAAAATTTGTTCTCTGTGCTACGTTTCACTGACTTTCACCAGTCCAACATACCTATCTCACATCACCCATGTGTACACACCAGCAAGATACTTACGCTCCTCTTCTGACACCCGTATTCTCATTATTCCCAATACCAAAATGAAGTCATACGGACAACGTTCTTTTGCATACCAGGGCCCAGCAACGTGGAACGAATTGCCAAGTGAACTTAGACACAAAGACACGGTGATCTCATTCAAGAGTGCTCTTAAAACTCACCTTTTACGACTGCAAGAATAGACCTAAAGACTTAATGTTTTCTTACCTTAACTATTTTCAGCATGTTTTTGTTTTCTAATTTCATGATGTTTGTTTTTTCTTTCTTTTTATAATCATATCATTATATATGTTTGTTTAGGTGTTATATAATGTTGTAAAGCGCTTAGAGCTTCTAAAGATTAGGCGCTATACAAAGTCCTCATTATTATTATTATTATTATTATTAAGTACACTCTGACAAAGGAACAAACGGCACAACGAATGACTTTTAAAAAAAAATAATTTTGTTCTCACTTTCATGAATAATTCTATGATCGTTAAACAGATGGAAATTCTACGCAATAGAACGTAGGATTAAATATGTTCTGCTAAAATGAATTGTTACAGATACCAGACAGATTTGTCATATGGAAGAATAACGAGCATAAATAAAGATTTGGTGTTAGTCAGTTTAAATAAAAACAAGAACATCAGATTAATCAAACCCTTTTATGGTGACTTCACTGTGTTGTAACTAAGTAAGGGCATGGTGGATACATTTGACTACGACATGGTAAAGCCAGGATATAGTGTAAAAGTTAAGTTGTTAATGATACATAGATTCAATATGTATTCATGTAGAGACTAAAATTTACAATCACATAAAGAATAATATCAAGTTTTATGACACAAGTGATTACAAGAAACATAATATATTCGATGTCTCATGAATTAATACAAAGATCGAAAAGCTTTTTAAACATGAATTACGTTGTGTGCCTCTACAGGGTTTGTGTGGTCTTAGGAGTAAGTGTTATGCTTTTATACGTGACACGACTGAAAATTTCTGTAAAGAGATAAAGAAAAGCGTGATCAAAAAGAATCTTAAATGTATCATGTCAAGGACTGACTCTTTTACCAAACTGAAAAATCACAAAAAAATGAATTTAAATATATCCCACAGTCATGAATTATAGCATATTACGTTAAATAAGGTTGCATTAAGTTGTTATGATGACACAGGTTATAGTTCATAATATAAACAGTGTAATGCTAAATCTCAACTCCTGCGGAAGAAGAAAACGATACAATAGACAATGATATATCAGTATCTAAAAGTCAATTGGATTTTAATATTTTCGTATTTTGTGAACTATTAGCTTCTATACTAGTGTTTTGTGCATTGTGATATGTTGATCTTAGCTTTCTCAATTGAATATTCATGATACCTGGCTCTATCTTGTTCGCTCTCGCTGACGCTGGTAAATACAACTCTTTGAATGTCATGAAACTGTTGTTGTCATTCAAATTTAAAAGATCTTCACTGGCATTGTGTTGTAACTTAGGAATTGTCACTTTAAATGTTATTCAGGCGTAATACTACTTTGATTAGGGTAATACAACGACGTGTTGGATTAAGATGTTTAACACTCAGCGATGTTTTCCTTCTTTGTGAGCAGCTATGCATTTTCCATATGTTGCCATTCTTGTGTGCTAGAGGTGTTAAATAGCTGCAAATTCTAACTAAAGTTTCAAGATACTTGTGACCAACATACACATGAAAACCTATTACTAAAAAAGCCCTTACATTTTTTTTTTACATGGGTTTGTCTAGATAGCATCAGGATAAGTAGAATAATAGATTGCAAAAGGTAGTTGAACTCTGTAGTTTTCCAGTGCAATTCTTCTCTATCATGTCCGATTTTATCTTGGTTTGCACTGTTGGGATTAAATAATTGCTCTCGTTGAATTCTACACATTAGCTATTATACCTCCAATCATAACTGCTGTTGTTGTCATTGTTGTATTTAAATATAACATCTGAGCACTGCTTTCAAGATCTTGTTAGGAAACTCGAGGATTCAGCTTAAACGTAAATATGTCACCTTTATTAAGGAAGCATCTGATTGTTTCTAATAGTTTTAAAAACGTTTCTTCCATTTGATGATATACATTAGTAGCACATTAAATGCATCCATTGTTATGTTCATTTTTATGATATAATTAATAATTTTATTTCCATAACCAGGTACATTCTACAATAATAATTGTATATAAGCCCGTTCTGTTTATTTTATCGTTTTGTTTTCTTCCATACCCTAACAATTGTATGAAGTATTCAAAATATTTAAATCCATGATCTCTATCTGCATCATTTGGTGTAATTCTAGATATAATTTTCTAAAACTTTAATATTATAAGGTTTTAGTGTAGAAGGATTCGTATAGATTGGTATTCATTAAAATGAATAAAAATAAAAATCATTATACAATCTGGATGTTCAAAAGGTATGTATACCAAAATTTATAAAGCAATATACATTCAGGTTTTCGTTTGGTTATATGATCTAACCCCTTTTTGTACTTATCGATGTAAACATCTTCAAACCTATTTCTGTGCCAGTTTTGAGTGTCTCTATTTTGCGTTTGCTTCTGATTTAACTATATATATATATATATATATATATATATATATATATATATATATATATATATATATTATCTAATGCAAGGGTGGTACTTTATCTACCTTGGTCTGGAATCCATTTCAGCACTAAGCTCATTTTTGCGACTTGGTAAAGTCTTATTCTTTAAAATTTTAGTTTTGTAGTCTAAAGCAGTCACATATAAATTATAAGTCGTTCTCATATTTTTGATAATGCTTTCATTGCATTTGTTTTGTTCTTGTTGTCTTCTATCGTTCTGGTTATTTCGGCTAAACCATTCTTCTTTTTGTAACTGACAAAGTATTAGTGCTAGTTGTTACCTTATCTTCCAAATTTATTACTCAAACTTTAGAATTATTATTTAGGATTTAGTCTTTTGATCTTTTTGTTATATTTCATTATTTAAGTCTTTTTTAGCTTTTCTAACAGTGATTGCAAATTACAGTATTTGTCCAGAGATTTCTTTATTTGCTCCATGTCACTCTCGAATACATTTATATCACTGTTTATCCTTTGTTAAAAGGGTTGCAAGTACTGTCGAATGCATTGTATTTTTCCTGCCCTTTCTCTTAGTGTGCAAGGCTTGAATAGCATTAGATGAAGTATTGAATCTGTATTAAACAAGTCTTGGGCATCGAAAATCGTTTTTCTCCTGTCGTAAATCTGTGTTTGCAACTCTTGAATTCTGTTTGATATGTCAGTTCCACTCTGTTCGGTAGATGCTATTTTCTTGTCTACTTGTCCTATTCATGTTTTTACATCTGTTAAATTATTATAATATAAAGTATTTGAATATCAACACGTTTTCAAATTAAATGTATTTTAGGTGCATAAGTTAATTTTACTAGATCACCTAGATTTGCAATACAGTGGTTATTCTAGTTCAAATCATTGTTCACATACTGACCTAGTGTGATATCTTTCTCTTCTGCTTCGTCTACGCATTTAAAATGAAGATCACGCAGACACCGTAACGATATCCCATCACGTTAACGCTATTTACTTAACGTGAAAAACATCTGTTACAGATATACCTTGAAAGTATATTACGTTTCTGCCTTCTTCTTGAATACTGAAAATTTAGCTGATCATGGTACATCTTTGTAATTGCTTGCAATGATCATTAACATTGTGTGAACGAAAGTCATGAAGAAAAACAATTTTACCAGGTAGAGACTCTAGCTTACACGAATAATAGCCATGAGATTAATGATTGTATTATTGATCTGATCGAGGAAAAAAGGAGCATATTTAGGTTTCAAAACCCCTGAAACTGTATAGGTTCCATCTATGTCTGTATAGATCTTTGACTTTTTAATCATAATAATTCAAAGTTGTTGTTGGCTATGTACGCTTTGCAATTATTGCTGGGAGTGACGAGAATTTTTGAGATGTGTTTCAATCAATTGATATTAATATTTTCTACATTGTCGTTATTCGCTCTAATACCTTTCTTACTTTGATGATGTACATTTCAAGGTAATAGAAATTATCAGGAAAGTAAACAATCCTTGTTTCATTCGTCTATTTCTGATGTCAATTGAATTGTCAAGATAAGCGTCCTTTTCTGGGAGTTTGGCGATTATAATATAGCTTTACATTTGAACTGGATAAGTTTATACAGAGTTTAAACGTTTATCTTCAATCTGTAACCTTTGTTGTAACAATTAGAGATTTCCTGTTTGCTTTAAACTTCTCCAAAATTTAGTTCTCCTTTAATTTCTTCCTTCCTTTAACTCTTCACAATTATGACTATCTGTATTGTTTATTTTCATTATGATTACATTCTTTATGTCCTTGTATCAAACTAGATGCCGACTGATTTCATTATCACTGATTGCCTTACTCAATCATTATCCGATTTCTCATCTTCATTCAAATGTTGAATGTGTGGGACAGGTACTTCTAAAGTAATTGGATAATTTATATGGCTATCTTTGTCTACATATTGTTTCAACATATTAATATGGCAAAGTTGTTTCTGCTTCCTCCTCCCAGGAGTATTAATAATATAATTTAAGTCACTCACTTTCTTGTGAATGGTGTAGGGGCCAAAATACTTAGCCTGAAGAGGATTTTGGGGTATGGGTAGCAGAGCCAATACTCTATCACCTGGCTGAAAACTCCTATCTTTCGCTTATTTGTCATACCTCAATTTCATTTTCGACTGGACAGATTTTAGAGTATTTCTTGCCATCTCGCAAGCCTTAGAAAACCTATGTTTAAATTTAGAGACACAGTTCAGAAGATTTAATTCCAACTCTTCAGCAAAAGAAAGTCCCTCTTTCAATAACTTTAATGCATCCCGTACAGAATGTCCAAACACTAGTTCAAAAGGACTTAATCCCAATGACTGCCGCACTGTCCCCCCCCCCCCGCAGCAAACAACAATAATTGCACACCTTCATCCCTCTCCCTTTCTGTTCCACAACAACAAGTCCCAATTATACTCTATCTCATAACAATATGTTTTAATCATACGATCTAAAGTCTGATATTGTACGGACTTAAGAAGACCAAACTGTGTGAAAACCTTGACCTAAGCTTTCACTATGATCTCAGTTTTAATATTGCGCAAGGGAATAGCTTCTGAACGCACACAACGTCAACAAGTATTGGTTGCCTAACTTGGTCTTATTTATTCCTAAATGACCACACAACGACGTTTCATGAGTTAAACGACAGGATCAAGGAACTACTATCTGATAAATAACTGACGACACGTCACTAGCGGGTACTCCGAGTGGCCTCCATTTCCTCATAAGGACCCCATTCTTCAAGAAGTATCAAGTTCCTTCTTGCGTGGCGTCAGTTTCAGTCATAGCCCTCTGAAACAAACCGGAGATATCTGGATCCTCTTGTTGTAAGACAACTAGTGTTTGTCGTTTATCACCCAGATTATTTTTATGAGATTGTGTAGCTGAAAGAGTATCACTGTGATCAATACCTGATTGATCCAAACTAGGAGCAAAAGTGACCTCATTAAAAGCCTGACCCAAAGAGGTGTCTGCTAAAGGAAATTCATCATGTTCAACAACATCATTATCAAGAGCACGCTTTGCCATAACTCTAGTAACTGCACAAGCTGGATATAAACCAAGGATTTCTACTTCAATAGGATCAGCTTGTTGATCCATGCTAGGCTTGTCAGTTACAAGTGGATTAACTACGACCTTATCTCCCGCTAGGTCATTACCTAGTAATAAATGAATCCCCTTTATAGGCAAAGAAGCCACAGCTCCTTTGGTCACAAGTCCCGAAACTAAGTCTGATGACAAATTAACACAATGAAGAGGGACATTTACATATCCACATTCTACCCCTTGTATTAGGACACTTTCACTAGTAGAAGTCATCTCAGAAAACGGCGAAGTACTATCTAACAATAGACTCTGAGAAGCTCCTGT
This sequence comes from Margaritifera margaritifera, assembly GCA_029931535.1. Classification (NCBI taxonomy): domain Eukaryota; kingdom Metazoa; phylum Mollusca; class Bivalvia; order Unionida; family Margaritiferidae; genus Margaritifera; species Margaritifera margaritifera. Next base: position 437,729 of record JAQPZY010000833.1, read on the forward strand.
ATCTCTTAATATCTTAATAGGAGTAGTCTTATCCAAGTCACCAACAAGTGACACAGAACCCTTCGACATGAATGGTTCGTATTCCTTCATTACAAAATCAGACTGAGGTATGCAAGCCTCCAAACAAGTATCGTCCTTGATACATTACCCTGACCTTGACCTCTTAATAACTAGAGCATTTGGAACTGCTCTATTAAAATTCCGTTGCCTAGTTTCCAACCTAACTCAATCATAAATAAAGCGTCCTATCATCTTGCAATAGGAACATGTAGGAAGAGATAAGGTTTTCTGATACTCCTTATCAGAAATTTGAGTCCTCACAGTTACACCTGCCTGAGGTCTGAAATTACTCAAACGAGTTTGACATGGTTTTTTAACAAAAGCTTGTTGAGAGGAAGATTTATTTACAAATGGAACCTTGTGAATCAGGGAGTATTCATCAGCTGTACTAGCTGCTTTATCTAAGGTTTCAACCACTTTCTCATCAAGGTATATTCTAATGTCACTACTGACAGACACAATTCTTGAACTCTTCAATCAATACCAGTTGCTTAAGATTATCATAATCCTTATCAACCTTCTTGGACGTACACCATCTCGTAAACAAACGCTCTTTCTCCCAAGCAAATTCTATATGAGTCTGTGTCGTTTCCTTTTTACAATTTCTAAAATTTTGACTATAAGTGTCAGGTACCATCTCATAAGCCCTCAAGACATTTTCTTTGACCACTTCATAATCAGCAGATTGTTCAAATGAAAGTGCAGTATAAACATCATTAGCTTTGCCAGTAAACACACTCTGCAAAAATGAGGTCCAATAATCTGTTGGCCATTTCAAAATCTCAGTAATTTTCTCAAAACTGAGAAAATATTTGTCTACCTCCTTTTCTCTAAAAGGGGGAACCTGTCTGAGATGTATGGCTATATCAAAGTATGAACCCGTATTGTCATGAGAGTGACCTCTACTGGTCAATTCTAATTCCCTTAATCTAAATTCCGGTTCCTTATCTTCTTTTCTTTCCTGCAATTCCCTAACTTTTTCCCTTTCCTGCAATTCCCTAACTTTTTCCTTTTCCTGCAATTCCCGAACTTTTTCCTTTTCCTGCAATTCCCGAACTTTTTCGTCCCTCTGTATTTCATTATTCATTAATTCCTTCTGTATTTCATTATCCCTTAATTCCTTCTGTATTTCATTATCCCTTTCTCTAATGTTATCCTCCCTTCTTTCTTGTCTTTATCTTTCTTCCATATCTTTTACTTTATCCTCCCTTCTTTCCTGCATCTGCATTTGTTCCCGTTGTAATCTGAGCTTTTCTAACTCTATGTCCTTAACTATCTGTAATTTCTTTCCTAAACTAGAGGGAGATTTCTTTTTTACACTTGAAATCCCCTCTTCAAAAACACCTGTTTGTACCAAATAGTGTATCTAGATACTCCTAGTATCTTGTTTCAACATGGAAGCCTTCGCTTCAGTCAGACTATAATGTTTAGCAATTTGAAGTAATTCGTCCTTCTTTAAGGACTCAAATTTCTCCTAGGTAGGATCAGCTATGAAACTATCTACTTTGCATGTCATGATGAAAGCCTGCTCGTTTCTCTATATATCCTAATCGTTAAATCAAAATGTCGAAGACCACTAAAATTTCAAACAATGAAATTCAAATCCCAAAAAAGAAAACTATTTTCCGAAGTATCAAAATCTCTGAAATATTAAAACCTCGAAAATACTTAATTAAATCTAAATTCCAAAATATTCAAATTCGTATCCCGAAATTATTCTAGTTTCTAATCCCAAGACGAGCTCCCCAATTTCTTTTGTTACGACTAGGGGTAATGTAACAAAAGAAAAGACTCAAACAAGCTTTCAAGATTTAAAATACAAATCTTTAATTTCCTAAAATATTAAAATATTTCAACAAACAATCAAAGAGAAAGAATTAAAAATAACTTACAGTATAGAATATCCTTAAAAGTCCTAAATGGTTCTAAAGTTCACTGATCCGGAAATTAATCCAAATATTCCGAATGAAGTAGGTTCCGAATGAAACCTTCACTGTACCGATGTACTAACAAGAATCGGATATGTCCAAGTGTTATAAATTCCAAATAGTCATTGTGAATATGGAATATCACACAAGTTCTAGAAATGTTTCCGATAATTCCAACGGAGCTGTATAATTATTAAAGTTTAAGTAACAGTACTAAATCCTAAATGTACTGTATAATAATATCTCTGAAGCAGAATACCACAATGCTACTGATATTTTATATTCACAAGGATTACTTGGAATTAATACTATTTTATTATAACTGATTCTTGTTAGTACATCAGCACAGTGGTGTTTTCATTCGGAATATTCTTCATTCGGAATATTTGTATTAACTTCCGGATTTGTGAACATTAGAACAATTTAGAACTTTTAATGATATTCTATACTGTAAGTTATTTTTAATTCTTTCACTTTGATTTTTTTAAAAAATATTTTTATATTTTAGGAAATTAAATATTTGTGTTTTAAATATTGAAAGCTTGTTTGAGTCTTTTCTTTTGTTACATTACCCCTAGTCGTAACATGATGACGGTACATTCCGATGATTGCGATGGTTCTAAAAAACTAATTTAACGGTCTTTCAAATACAGAATCTTTTACCAAAACGTCGATTTAGAGATACTTAAATAGGGGTGATTTTTTCTGTTTTAGATTATACCCCAGATCCAAGCGAAGACTGTAGGAATCCCCCAAATGAGATGATGCGAATCATTGTCAGGGAGAGGTAACACCGAGAGAGTCATCTGGTACTACTACGAAGCTAATGCAACATGCGCAGAGTTTTCAGTTATTCGTATCACGACTTCAACGTATTCAAATCGGAATCTAATTGCAGAGCTCAGTGTGTGGTTGACAACTGTAAGGATTCCCGATTGGATTTTTTAAATTAAATTTTGAAGACAAATAAATGACATTCTTTTAAAAATGAAGGAACATCATTCTAAAATGTCAATGATTGTTCTTGAATTTTGAAAGAAATGATCACTTTTTTAGAACAAAAAGGAACATAATTGTTCAAATTTCAATCACTTTTGAAATAAAAGATTACACTTTTAAAAGAATTCTTATTTTTGCGTTCAATATTAAATATTTTGAAATAAATGTTATATGTTTGTTCCTTTTTAGTGAGTTTTTATAGATTTTGTATCATTTTAGTTAGTATTTATTATTTTATATACTTTGCAATAAATCTAATAATTTTAAAAGGAAAAGATAATTCTTTTAAGAAATCATTGTTATTATTTACATAAGTTTTAATTATTGTTAGTTATTTTATTTTCCATTAAGCTATTGATAGTTAAATTCTGATGGTAAAAGAAACACAACCTTTTACAAAATCTTATATTTTAAGTATTGTAATATCCATTTCAACGATTTAATTTCAATCGTTATTATTGTTATTCAAATTTTGCATAAAAATTTAGCTAGTTTTACTAGTTTTTCAATAATTATAACTTTTTTCTCATATCTTAATATTTTCCAAAAATCGTATATTTCTATTTAATTGCAATTACATTTGTATAATTTTCTTACAGTTTGAAAGAATGGAAATCTTTATTTTAGAATAAAGGAACATAATTACGAAAATGAGAATGATGCGAATCATTGTAAGGGACAGGTAACACAGAGAGTCATCTGGTACTACGACGAAGCTAATGCAACATGCGCAGAGCTTTCAGGATGATAACTGTTTTAAAGAAAAGGAACATAATTGTTAAATTTCAATGATTTTTAAAAGAAAAGATTACACTTTTAAGTCATGTTCTTACATTTGAGTGAAATGTTAAGTGTTTTGAAATAAATATTATATTCGTATTCAATTTTAGTGACTTTTATGAAGTTTTAATTATATACCAAAGGATAATATTGTATTTCAAATAGCACACATTTAATGTCTGCGTAACCATTTTAATAAATCAGACCTTATTAACTGCCGTTTTTTGTCGCTAAATATTTAATATTTTTCTCTGAAAGAATACACGTTATTTTTGTCGTTAATTTCTTACAGAAAAAGAACATCAAATTATCCCGTTGAAAATAAATGGAGATTATATCTATCTATCTATCTATCTATCTATCTATCTATCTATCTATCTATCTATCTATCTATATATATATATATATATATATATATATATATATATATATATATATATATATATATAGTAAAATTTATTTTCTACTTTTGCAATTTATGGAAGAGCACATAAACACAAGCACACCCTCTCCTCCATGGAAAGTGGGACTAAGGAGGATAGGGTCCTTTCTAGATTCCCTTTCATCTGTCCCCCCCCCAGCCAGAACGAATCCTGTTCCCCAGAGGAAGAAGGACTAAGTGGGATGGGGACCTTTCTGCATTCTCTTTCATCTCCCCAAATACAAAACATTTTTTCTATTCTATAAAAATACACCCAAATAAAGACAGGTAGTACGTGCCTCTGGAAGAGGGACCGGTATAAAGCGAAGTTCTTTGCATTGGGAACAATACACAGTCGACAGAATGTTGGCATACCCCTATGCTACTTTATGTACTTTTACTCAAATTGCTTTGCATGGCATAATTATGGAAACTATGCACTATTAAAATGGCTGCTCCCATGTCCTCGAAATATGAGCTTAAACTAGTCCAAATTACAATAACTTGATCAGTTATTAAAATAGGGAAAATGAAATTTACCAGAGTAGACAATACTAGCTTCTGAAAGTGCAATAAATGAATTATAAATAATATACGTGCAATTGATCATTATTGCAATTTTTTTAAATTAGGTAAAACACAAATATATGTTACACAGTAATCACACAATATAACTTAAAGAGAACATTAAAACCTGCAAGGAGCAAACATGCGTTTTTGTGATATTGATATTACAATATAGTGCGTATATAACAGGAGTTGATGAAAAAACAGTTTATCTAATCTCTTTGGCTTTTATTGTAAACAATGCTAAATTAGTCATCATAATTTTTCCGATATCATTTTGTTCTACATTTTTTTAAAGTTGGATTTTTATATAAGAAGGAGAGGAGGGTAAATATTTTCTTCGCAATTTTTCATGCTGCGGACAATGAAACAAATTTGACACAATCTTTCTTCATAGCAAATATTTTCATATCTTCCTCTATCATCTCTATGATAGTAATTATGTAACAAAAGTCTCTATATCCTAACAAGTTTAGACATTTTTGACAAGTAAAGTATATTCTCAGTGATCTATAGAAACGCTGTCTTTCCATTGATTCAATCTCATCATGAAGTTTTTGGCTAAAAATATCTTCGCATCAACGACTAAACATTTTAAGAAATGTATTTTCATCATTTATCCCCTGACTACACCAAATTCGTACATAAAAAAGCTATCTAGCATTGATAGCCCAGCAATAATAATAATAATAATAATAATAATAATAATAATAATAACTTTTTTCAAGAAGGTTTACACAGTTATTTACTCATTCAACTGGTTGTCTCAAAAATAGTTTTTCAAAATTTAGCTATTGCTCTTTCCTGGCGAATTCAGATTTGATGCAGAAATCGCATATGATGGTGGAAAACGAATACGATACTATACAGAGTCATTGTCAAGTATGCATGTGTTTATAATTTTATTTTATTTTGTACGATATTTTCTGTCCGCCTAAAATCCTGGCAGCCAAGTTACCTCGTCTGGCAGGTTATAATAAAGCATTCAGAGTAGGTAGGCCTTTTATATCTACTTGTGTGTATATTCTGCAAGAATGCTGTCTCTTCATATGTCTTTTTTTTTTTTTTTTTTGTCTGTTTGAGTGTCAGAGTTCACTCTAAGGCCTAGCAGTCTGTAAGACCAATTACATCATCCTTACCTATGCCACTTCATTTACCTTTCAGAGACATATTCAACGGTTTATTCCAAACTGATTTGCGAGAGCTCTGATGGATCCAGTGTTGAATCCTGGGTACAACAGGTTTTTCTTTTCTATACATAAGAATACAAATCATTTCTTTTAGGAGTGGTAAGTTTTATACTCGATTTAGCGGATCATGTAACCCTCTCAACCTGTCTGAAGCTACTCAAACCACACATGACTCTTAAGAATTTTTTCTGAAATAAGCGGTATCTGATTTGTCAAAACTTAACTGCCCATGGGACCTAGCGCGTATGAGAAGAATTCATACAAGATACAATATTACCACTAAACAAAAGGTACATATAGAGCAGATTGCAGATGTGGTTGATGGAAAGTCGTCTAATTCTTTTAATCTATTGAACTTTATACAAGCGGAGGCTTGCCATGCAAACTCATATGCACTTAGTACGTATGAAAACAACCGTTGCATTTCTTCTATTCTTAGGTCTCATTCATATCAATATATGATTCGTCATGCTTTGATTGCTCACTGCTTCCTGTTTCACATGTTAGGAAGACGGGTATGAACCATTTGGACATTCGTGTTAAGTCTTTATATATATATATATATATATATATATATATATATATATATATATATATATATATATATATATATATATATATATATATATATATATATCCTTTTTTCACGCACCCAAATGCTTTTTCCAAGAGCATACATATCTTTTAGTATGATTTCATCATGCAGTTTTATGTGGTATCATAAAGATTTCGTTCTGTCATCCAAACACGACTCTCGGTACTTTAGTATTTCACGGTTGTGCTCAGGCGCTCAGTTGTCGACGAAAAAGTTAAAATCATTGTCTTTTAGTCAGCAATGGTATCACAAATATCTGTCCGTAGAAGACATCCTCTGTTCATATTACTTGCGTTTATTATGAAACAATACTTCTCGTCCGAATTAAAACAGGTTTTCTTTCTATGCTAACCATCTATGGTTGTTTTTCTTCTTATTCGACAATATGTTAGTACCGCAATTAATAAAGCACGCATGGCACTATATACAATTGAACAAAAGTACATGTATCACTGCATTGTATTGATCTATCGCAAAGACTATGAAGAAATTTGAAATTTCATTTAAAATAATAATAAATCATAGCTTCATCCGACAATTAATAAATACCGTTTTTTAGATGCATTCCATAAATACATTTTAATGTAAACAATAATATGGAACTTTGTAGAAAGGAGAAACCAAATGTCTAATTTCATTAAATTAATTAATGAAATGTGAAGCAAAATTTTAGAAAATAAAATGTATATACTATCATTTGTGTCACTTGTAATTCAAAAACATCAATTATTTCAACTCCGCAAAAATATCTAATTTTAAGAACCTGGTCCATTTATACAAATATTTGAATATCAAGCATTAAAAAATCCTACCCGTGTTTTACATCGTGTAAATACAGAATTACACACCGTACATGCTTGATTTTATGCCTCATTCACTAAACAGTAAGAAACAAGGTGAACATTCAATATTGAGAAAAAGATCATTCTACAGTCTAGTCCTAGTTGAGTACGAAAGACCTTAAAATGCTCAAGTTTCGTTCAACCAGACCTCTGGCGAGTCTCATACAGATTTTCGCCAAGCGAGGGTCTGCTAGAGGTCAATGCATCTGATTGTTATCGATAGTTGTCGCTCATTTTTTCTTTCATGTTCTTTATTTTGTTTTATGATATGGTATAAAGAATGTGCTATCTAGATACAATAAAAGCCAATCGATGCTATCAATGCACATGCTATGTTCTTCAGAGGTGCTGGAATGTATTGGCGCTGATGTGTAATAAGAGTGCAGTGCAGATTTCTATTATCTGCAAGTGAGTGTTTGAACCTGATAATTTGCACGGTTTTCATGCTGAAGCAAAAATGTTATTCTCTTGCACATAAAATATAAACTTAGCGCACATCATAAATATACATTAGTATGATCTAACACCCATGAACCAGTTACTGAATGTATTGTGTGCAACCGGCAATAGTGATGTAATTGATGCAACCAGACAAAAATTGCTCATGTTTTGGGGTCGTCTGGAGTGAACGCAAAGATTTTAGAACACAGGATACACTGTGATAAACTACTGAGACTGAGCAGCCAATGTTAAGTGAGGGAAACACTATAGAAGTGGTTTGTCTGTTTGGAGCATTCAAACGAAATATCTAGACATTGATAAAAAAATGATTCGGGAACATATATTGCTGAAAATGTTTTTGAAAAACAATTTATGTGATATGTAATTTAGCTTCGTCTTAAATTTATTTTAAAATTTGTGTTTTTCATCGCTCCTCGCTCAATAATACCGCATACAGTGTAGACGAAACTTTTGTCTTTCATACATTTAAGCCCATTTAAATAATGAATTATTTATGCTACGCCATATTGGCAGACAATTGTTTGTAATATTTTGTGATTTTGGTGTACGATAATGCTTTTCCTTGAACATTTAATATTGATTAAGTAATTCTTTTCTAATTATTATTTTGTTTTTGCACTTTTTGTTGCCATTATCCATTGAAATATCAGCAACAAAGGTGAACAAGTCAAGAATAACATTTGCAGATAGTAACGTAAAAAGTTAAGGTAAAAATATAAAATCAATAGCATAAGGTATAGATACTGTCAGAAACAATTCAGGCTATGATCAGAATAACACATTACCTATGTATAACACCGATAGTGCATATATATATATATATATATATATATATATATATATATATATATATATATATATATATATATATATATATATATATATATATTGGGAAGGCTGGAAGATTTTTTAACATAGATATTACTCACTGTCTTGATAACTGGTTCTGCAGGGGTTTGAAAATAATTTGTACCTTTTTCTCAACCTGTCTGGTATTATCACAATACTCTAGGCTCAATAATCAATTTAAATGAAGAAAACAATACTCATCAAGTATAAGAGACTGTGTTCATTTATATTTATTCTTAACAGGAGCACACTTTATGATGTCAAATAAAAACTATATTTCCGTAACTGGAATTGCGAGGCTACTTTTTGTGTGTGCTAATGTACAGTAACCATGAGGCGTGTTCGTATTGACAAATCATCAACTTTACAAGCATTCTCGTTAGCTTCGTTTTGAGCATAGCAATTATTAGTATAGATCTTTACCAGACCCTCCCATGGCGTAGATCTCACCGAACCACGCAAGAGGTCTAGTTAAACCAGACTTGACACTCAAGAGCAACGATTTTGACCTCTAAAATGTATGAATCATAATAATTTAAACTGCTTAAAGTTTGCAGTAATGTAGTATAATTTATTTTTTTTTGTTTTTTTTTATGCGAAGAATGGAAGTATAACACTCCGTGGTTCTGTCTGTCTACTGGAACAATGCAATCCGAGTTACATTAATACCATCTCAGAGATTCGTAGTTTCAAAGACGCTGATAATTTCTAGAGTTAACATTTAGATATTTCGCAAAGGACAGGTTGGAACTTAGTACCTGAATGGTATTTGTAACATTTAAAGCGATAGCTGGGCATAAGGTAAAATGGGTATTGCATGATTTGGAGAACTTAAAAAGCAATGCTGCAATCTTTAGTTCAAAACTTCTGTCGGTACTATTAAAATTTCAAAAAATCTTGTCTTGTCTTTCATCACATAGGTATAGTACAGTCACCGCTGTTTAATATTACTTTAGAGTAAATGATGAAAATGTATAATATAGCATCACACGTTAAGATTCTCCCACAATATACTACTTCAGATTCTAACTGTTACTCAGAGTTCTAATTGTCGGAACACCTGGTGTGAAGTTGGTTTACTTGTGTTAGCATATAGAAATATTCTAGCTGCAAAGCTGACTTGAACAAATTCCCCATATTGTAGTACAATAATCCAGCAAAACGTCTAGATAGCCTATGGTAAAGTCTACTTCAAATATAATCAACCTGCTTTTTCCATAATATATTTTTTATCAATGAAGTAAGTATTCATATCTAACATTATATAATTTGTCACCATCTACCTCAAAATACAACTCAGTCTGATCCTTTAAGCAAGCCAGTTTATTTATAGTTCCTGAGAGCATAACTTGTGACGGTTTTTTTCTCTTTCTTTTCCTTGAAAGACAAATCATTTTCAAAACACCATATTTTAACTAGTAAGAAATCTTCATTTCTACTCTTATTTATGGATAAGGTACCTTTTTGACACGTGAAAAGTGGAGTCAGCAATCTAATAGTCCTCATTTTTACATGTTCAAGCCCCTTATTCACACAGCTCCTCAACTTGAGTGCACACTCAAACTCAATTTATGATAGCGGATAAAAACGAACTAAATATCATTCAAAGTTTTAAAGATTCAAATTTTCTCAGATTGAAACGTTTATTGAAGTATGTTACTTTGTTTCATAAAGCATTACCTGATTTTTTTCAGACAAATAGTTGAATTTAATTGTTAATTCACAATGAAGATATGGATTTTTAAAAAAAAAAGTCAACTGTACTTTCACGTAAACATCAGAATTGTATACGAATACTTAGCAGTTTCCTTGTTTTGCTCCTGACAACAACCAACTATTTTTGTATGTACCAAATAAATAATTTTTTATTTTGTACCTGATCACGTGAGATTAATGATCACACAAATTTTGCTATGTGCAGAGGACAACATGTATATATATATATATATATATATATATATATATATATATATATATATATATATATATATATATATATATATATATATATGTATATGTATATATATATATATATATATAAAGCTTACAATAAATAAATAAAAAGTCATATAAAAAATATTTAAAAAAAACAGATACGACAAGAGCATAGAAATTACAAATATGGCACTTAAGACGCTGTTATAGAAAACAACACTATTACTGGTGAGGACTTCATTTTTAAATAGATTTTAACTTACAAATTTCAATAAATATATCTTTTCAATATTGACAAGGGAGGTAAATGCATTGTATAGTAGCCTGAGGCAATTTAAACATTTTAAACGGGCAAATAAACGAGGTCTCATTTCTCTGTTAATTTTCTCTTGTAATAAAGCAATGAAGAATTTCCTTCTTTGCCAATTAGACGTTCATTAATTGTAACCCATGATAAATTTTATCTTGATAAATAATCATTAAATGTATTTTGAAAACTGATTATATGTAATTTAAAAATAGATGCAACAACAGTGCGCAAATTACAAACAATTATGGCTTTAAAAAGATGCAACACTGACATGCAATTAGTTCGCAGACAAAACATCTATTTTGAAAATTAGAATTGCATTATTCATGGAAGATGAATTTATCACAACATTACCTGATACACGAACTTAAACATTAAACTTAACATTGGTGGTGGGGCGTACAACATATTAAAAAGATTTAACTGAACAATTGCATTTAGAATCTCTTTGACATCATTATTGTTCGATTTTTATCAAGGAAAAAATGTCATGTTCGGCAATGGTTGATTTATGCTATTGAGTGATAGGGATTACTGACTGAGAAGATAAACAATTCGATCTCATGGCAGCATTATCAGTTGTTGACTCTGTTATTAACAGCGATGAAGAATAACCAAAGCGTTCGTGGGGAATGGCCTATAAGTGGGGGCGGCTTATCGGATTCTCATTTCTTAACATATTTATCTAATTATTACTTACTAAATATTATAAACGTATTCATACAATTAATCCAAAGTTCCTTTCAAATATAAAACAAAAGGATCAGGCGACTGTATACAAATCACTACAAGCTATTTCCATTAAGCAGCACTTCAATGGAAAGTAATCGAATTAGTTTTAATAACCTCATTTGAAGAAGAAAAACCTAAAAGGAAGAAATGTTTCATGTTTCCTGTTCATTTTGCCTGCGACAAAATAAGACTGTCATTCAGGGGTTCAGGTAATACTAGACAGCAGTGGGTTCTTTGAAATAGGAGAATCATTATCGTCCTTTTTGAATTGCCATGTTTTCAGACAATGTCTCTGTTGTCAGCAAAGCTGTGCAACATTTATTTTGACGTTTCTTTTAAAAGTGTTCGGGATATCGTGATACCCTCTACCTGTCCGTCCGTCCGTATGTCCGCCCCTATATCCGTTATCACACCCTATGACCGTTATCACATCTCCTTCATAACTGTTGGGTGGAACTTCACCAAACTTTGTAGTTATGTTGTCCCTATGATGACCATTTCTAAGAGGGGTGTCATTATTGACTCAAAAAGCTGTAGTTCCTGTGAGAGTGTTAAAGGTCAATGTAAAATATAAAAAAGAGTTTTAAATATATGTAGTTTAACTAAAATTCATATATGCAGCGACAGCGAATCCATCATAGTCATCAATTTTGCCCTTATAACCATTTGGTCGCCGTCCCACTGATGTGTGTGTGTCTGTGCGTGTGTGTTTTGGGGGATGGTTGTTTGGAATATGCAATGAAAAGCGTTGGGACGGCGAGCTTATGATATTGTTCTAGTTAGTTTATTAATTATCAGATACAAAATTTCCAAACAGATTGACACAAGTATGAGTACATTTCTGCAAAAAAGGAAAATGGGACAGACCATTCCGATATTTTTATAAGACGTAAGGGGGGTGGGGGGTGGGGGGTGGGGGGTCACACTAGTTGCTCGTTTTGCCCCTGTTAACTTTCTCTGTTAAACGTATTAACGAATCTGTAACTTTGAACTATGAGTATATGACCTCCGTATATTACGCACAATCTTGACGCAAACGGTAAAAAGTTAGAAGATGCAGATGGAATAAAATATAAAACAACTACAAGCTGCCAAAGAAAGCAATAATATGAGTGTCACTGACCTCACTGGAAAATTTGTTATCTTCAAGATTAGAACAAAATACTTTGATTCATTGGTGAGTAAGTTTGAATGAAATATTCAAATTAATGGAGCACTTCAGAGGGGTGTTAAACATGTGTCATGAAGTTAAAAATGTATTTTGTCCAAACGGAAGCCTCTTTTCTTAGTCAATTTCATATTTATTACAAAACAACTTATATTAAAACAAAAAATAAATATTCTTTTTGCGAATTAGATGTCAATAAGTTAAAACCCATGCTCAACGTTCTCTAATATTAACCATTAAATGCATTCTGCAAATCAATCCAGAGTCTTCATGGGTGATAAAAGCAATAGATGATCAAAAATTATACGAATTACAAATATTAATAGCTTTTATGAAGTTATAATAGGAATCAAAGTAATTAGTTGTGATAATTTCTTTTGAGAAAAAAAATTAACTTTAAAAGTTTTATTAAGAAAAAATTTCTACTATACTGATCATACTTAGCTTGTGACAAGCTTAAATTGTAAACCACGTTGTATTAATGCTAACAGAAGTAGGGTTGAATGAAGATAGAAATTCAGTCTAATATTTTCGAGGTCTCTTTTCTCTGAAAATGACTCATTTACTAAACACAATTATGAATGACTTTCCTAACTAATCAGATATTCATTTTTTGTGTCCAATGTTTGCATTATTCATTGGTAGTTTTTATTTCTGAATTCTTATTAAATGAGTCTTCTAAATTGACCCATGTTTCTCAAAATAAAGATCACAATTATCAGATATTAGAAACATAAATAAATTATATACAGCTATGATTTCAAGCTGCTACTATAAAAAGCAAAGCAATTACCGTATTCGACGAAATACCTACATTGTGTGCTAAAGTAATATATTTCTGTAAGTTTCATAAGGTTACAGTTCATAAATAATAAGCGCGGTAGTCATAAAAGGATATTTGTACCAGCCGGGGGTTACCCGATTTGGGCCTTGTTGTCAGCCATGTAGGAACAATTGTCAGTCGGTTGGGGGACCAGCTCGGACAGAACTGTTAGAAGAAGGGGAAAACACAAACTGGCAATGAGCTAGCCCCAAAAGCTGTCTAGTCACCCAAGAATAACTGCAAGCAATAAAGAAACACTTTGTTTATTCTATAGCATTCTAGCTTTTATATAAACGTTGTTTATTCAAGGTTTTAAATGTTTGCTCTTGCTTTCGGTGACTAAACACAATGACCCGTTGTTCACCCTGCCCGATCTTGGTATTATATGGACGTTGTTTATTCAAGGTTTAAAATGTTTGCGCTTGCTTTTGGTGACTATACAGCAATGACCTGTTGATCACTCTAGCCGTTCATGGTTTTATATGGACGTTGTTTATTCAAGGTTTTGAATGTTTGCGCTTGCTTTAGGTGACTAAACAACAATGACCTGTTGTTCACTCTGCCCGATCTTTGTTTTATATGGACGTTGTTTATTCGAGGTTTTTAATATCTGCGCTAGCACCGGGCGACTAAACAACACTGACCCGTTGCTCACCCTACGCGTTCTTGGTTTTATATGGATGTTGTTTATTCGAGGTTTTTAATGTTTGCACTTGCTTTCGGTGACTAAACACAATGACCTGTTGTTCACCCTGCCCGATCTTGGTATTATATGGACGTTGTTTATTCAAGGTTTAAAATGTTTGCGCTTGCTTTTGGTGACTATACAGCAATGACCTGTTGATCACTCTAGCCGTTCATGGTTTTATATGGACGTTGTTTATTCAAGGTTTTGAATGTTTGCTCTTGCTTTAGGTGACTAAACAACAATGACCTGTTGTTCACTCTGCCCGATCTTTGTTTTATATGGACGTTGTTTATTCGAGGTTTTTAATATCTGCGCTAGCACCGGGCGACTAAACAACACTGACCCGTTGCTCACCCTACGCGTTCTTGGTTTTATATGGATGTTGTTTATTCGAGGTTTTTAATGTTTGCACTTGCTTTCGGTGACTAAACACAATGACCTGTTGTTCACCCTGCCCGATCTTGGTATTATATGGACGTTGTTTATTCAAGGTTTAAAATGTTTGCGCTTGCTTTTGGTGACTATACAGCAATGACCTGTTGATCACTCTAGCCGTTCATGGTTTTATATGGACGTTGTTTATTCAAGGTTTTGAATGTTTGCGCTTGCTTTAGGTGACTAAACAACAATGACCTGTTGTTCACTCTGCCCGATCTTTGTTTTATATGGACGTTGTTTATTCGAGGTTTTTAATATCTGCGCTAGCACCGGGCGACTAAACAACACTGACCCGTTGCTCACCCTACGCGTTCTTGGTTTTATATGGATGTTGTTTATTCGAGGTTTTTAATGTTTGCACTTGCTTTCGGTGACTAAACACAATGACCTGTTGTTCACCCTGCCCGATCTTGGTATTATATGGACGTTGTTTATTCAAGGTTTAAAATGTTTGCGCTTGCTTTTGGTGACTATACAGCAATGACCTGTTGATCACTCTAGCCGTTCATGGTTTTATATGGACGTTGTTTATTCAAGGTTTTGAATGTTTGCTCTTGCTTTAGGTGACTAAACAACAATGACCTGTTGTTCACTCTGCCCGATCTTTGTTTTATATGGACGTTGTTTATTCGAGGTTTTTAATATCTGCGCTAGCACCGGGCGACTAAACAACACTGACCCGTTGCTCACCCTACGCGTTCTTGGTTTTATATGGATGTTGTTTATTCGAGGTTTTTAATGTTTGCACTTGCTTTCGGTGACTAAACACAATGACCTGTTGTTCACCCTGCCCGATCTTGGTATTATATGGACGTTGTTTATTCAAGGTTTAAAATGTTTGCGCTTGCTTTTGGTGACTATACAGCAATGACCTGTTGATCACTCTAGCCGTTCATGGTTTTATATGGACGTTGTTTATTCAAGGTTTTGAATGTTTGCGCTTGCTTTAGGTGACTAAACAACAATGACCTGTTGTTCACTCTGCCCGATCTTTGTTTTATATGGACGTTGTTTATTCGAGGTTTTTAATATCTGCGCTAGCACCGGGCGACTAAACAACACTGACCCGTTGCTCACCCTACGCGTTCTTGGTTTTATATGGATGTTGTTTATTCGAGGTTTTTAATGTTTGCACTTGCTTTGGTGAATAAACAACAATGACCCGTGGTTTACCCTACCCTCTGTTAGTGTAAATTATCAAGCGTTTAACCTTTATCCCTTCTTCCATTTTTAAACAAATTTTAATAATTAGATTATTTAAAAGTACATTTCAATTTATGAAGAAAGTGTGATAAAAAAGTTTACACGAATTATTTCAACATCAAGGTATTAGGACAATCACCATCCCCAAGTTGCCCAACACGGACTGCTCCCACCCCCCGCATTTTTAAAATTCGTCATGCGTGCATTTTCTTCTCGCCACTTGTAAATGTTAAATTATAACAAGCTCGTATAGGGGTACGAAAACAACCCGAGATGTCTTGCAAGTTTTTAAAATTTAACAATATCGTTTATTGCTTCGAAAATATATCGAGACCACTTGTAAATTTAAAATTATTATAATCTCGTGTAGGGGTACGAAAAAACTTCGATATCACTTACATTTAAAAAAAAAAAAATAGTTTAATCTTTTTTGCGTGGGCAATGCCCACGCACAATTAAGGGAAAGAAAAAAACACATTCAAATTACCGCACTCTCATATACACCCAACATGTAGTGCGAGGACACTTGTAAATGTTAAATTATTACCACCTCGTGGAGAGGTACAAGAACACCGCGAGATCAAAATATTTTAAATTAGTTCGATCGTTATTGCGATGGACAAAGCTCAAGCACAATTTGTAAATAATATCACAGTGATAATTTTTAATGTACTTGATATGCGCGGAGACTTAAAACATTGAAATTATTACCATCTTGTGATATATATATATATATATATATATATATATATATATATATATATATATATATATATATATATATATATATATATATATATATATATATATATATATATATATCATTAGTTTAAACAAAAGAGCAACACTCTGGGTGTTCAATAGATAATGTGTATTTATTTGCAAGTTTTGCCTGGGATATAAGAATGGTCAAAGCATATTGTGTTACAAAATAACATTCAAGAGAATACAAATTTTCATTTGTCTATTTCAAAAACAAATAACCATCCTGCAAAGGTTTAGAAAATACGCAGATTTACATATTACATTCAATAATGATAACATTGAAATAAGCAGCATCAGCATTGCTATTAAGATGATAAAGACAGTTAAGAAGGTGTAAATTATGTATTTGATGTGGATAAATATATAAATCTGTATGCGGCTAAATTTACAGGACAATTCGAAGATCTTGCTAAGTTTCCAAGATCACTCTAGAGGAAACGCAGATATTGAGTTTATGGTAAGTAAAGTTCGGTTTAAAACAAGTCAAGGTGACACAATATAAAGTAGCTGTTTTTAAATCATAAATATACATAGTACAATTTGACCTAACTCTGAAATGATTCACATGTTGAAAAGGATTGAAGAACCGTTTCAAATTGCTGAAAATAAAAGTTTTCGTTGTATATGATGTCCTGTTGGTTTTATTGATAACTCTAATTATCAAGCGTTAATTATTATCTGTAGTAGGGTCATATTTTTATTCACGTGGATGACCAGTAGCAGGCAGATATTGATGTCATGCAAGAATATGAAACATAAAAAACGGATACAAACACATCTTGACTGTGATTGATACATTCTCAAAATACTCTTGGGGTGTAAATGTAAAAACAACAAAAGGAAGACGACATACACTACGCATCAGAGAAGTTGTTAAAACAGAAACCCAGAATATATACAGTTTGATGAAGGAAATGAGTTAACAACAGAAAAGTTAAGGATTTACTGAAAAGGGAAAATATCGATTATTTCTCAACCTACTCAGACGAAAAACATCTGTAGTTGAGAAGTTTACCAAAACTCAGAAGTCTATAATATGAAAGTAGTTCGCTCAAAATTAAACCAAAAACGTTTTTTTTATTTTGGTTTTACCAAAGCTAAATGGGCGAGACAATAACATTTATCGCAGATCAGTAGACAGTTAAAACAAGCACGGAAGAAAACATATCAAAAGTATGGATCAATATATTTGGTTACCTGACAATAGTTATATTTGGAACTCCTAGAGTCAAAATAGGTGAAACAGTTAGAATTTTGATATACAAAAGCAATATTTGCAAAGGGCTCTCTTCCTAACCATACAAAGGCAATATTTCAAATCAGAAAAGTAATTTTAAGTAATCTCCTTGTTTACAGACTGGAAGACATGAATGTTGAGGATATAGAGTTACAAGAGTTATCTATATAAGACAAACAAGATGACATATACAAAGTTGAAAAGACATTGAAGACCAAACTAATGAACTGTACAAAGTATGTGCTTGTGAAATGGAAAGGATATAATGAATCATTTAACAGATGGGAATCCTCTGAAAACATTATTCCATTCAAATACCATTCAAATTCCATTCATGTACCAAAGGTACAAATATCATACAGAGACTTTGAAAACGCAATACATAAACATCACTATTAAGGAGCATGAACACTTTGAGTTTTTGAAAAATAAAGAAGGTGACTGTTAGGACTCTATGGTCTAAAAAAATGTAACAGAAAAAAGTGAAACCAACAAATCAAGTAAAAATCAAGAATCAATTTACTTCTAGACAATTAAAGTGACAATTGAAAAGACACTTATAGTAACGTGAATTAAAATCCAAATAATCCAATAATCCTAAGTGTCTTAATCACAATTTTGGACATATTGGTCGATACAGATAATCGTTACTTTACTGATCAATGGCTATGTAAAGAAGGTTTAAGAATGTGGTATGTGAATTGTAGTATAAAACAAAACAGACCTACCAACCAACATATGACATTGTTAAGAAGTGTACATCTAGATTTGGGATATGAAAAGTGTGCCGTACATACACCCGAACTATCAAGTTTGCACAGTCATCAAATATCCAACTATGGATACTTTAAACGGTGTGTTTAGGTACTAATAACTGAATCCGGGAGAAGAAGTTCATTATTATTATAACCGTGAGTCGGAATGTCATAAATATCCCAGAGGTATGTTCAATACACGTAACGGGATGGATGCCATACTTAAATAGGCTAATGCTGTTTTGATAAGGGTTGAGAAGTTCATCGGCAGAAATTCCGTAATCAATCTTACAACACAATTTGCAATAACCTATGAGAGAGAGTTGTTATTATATCCACGTTTCATATAAAGAGGTATGCTACTGAAGCGTGGTGACTTTTACAGTACAATGGCACAATAAAACGAAAGGAACCAATCAATGGGAACCTATAGGTCATGCAAAGAATATATATAACTTTAAAAAGGCAAGAACACTCACACTGACAAGATTCAAGTTCTTAAGACACGGTTCATCTGCCACGTGGAGCTCTTTGAAACACCGGCTTATGCCTCTGAGCTGAGGACGCTAAAAGATACAACGTAGTATCTGCTGAAACTGAGATAACTCAAGGACAGGACTAAACTGGGAGGCAATCAGTATTTACTCCTAAGAAGAAATACATGCAACTTCCTGGTGAAGACGATTAAAAGCGACTTGAGGGACAAATCCGACTACAACATATCTGCCTTCAATACATCATCAGGAACACCTGCGAAACCCGACAAAGCTTCATGGTAATAAATGCCGTACATTTTTCCCGATGCTTACAAATCTGTACCATAAGTAATTGATGATTTTGGTGCTTGGTTTACTAAAGAGACCTGCTCTCGATCATCCTTGGATTGCTGATGAATAGTATGAGTCAGGCAATACACAGGTTTTCTATATGAGTCAAACTGCTGAATTTGTGTATACATTTGCTCTAATTGTAGCAAACTTTTCTGACGGAGCTAATCGATTCAACAATACTAATGTTTCGACTCTCCGTTTCGATCAATTTCCATTGGGTACTGATCCTGAAGTTTACGCTACTGATATTACAGTATTACAGCTTCACTTCGGTTCCCGCCTTCTTATAGCACAAGCTCCTGATGGTACATATGATTTCACACTTGTTCCAAGACCCTTTATTTTGTATCAAGATAATTTTACGGGTACATCTGATACAACAGCATTTTACATTCTCTTGGGAAAGACATTTCAAGATGCTAATACTTTAACATGTTTTGTCGTATCTAGTGAGTTGAATTGAACTTAATGAAATTAAATACCAAACATGATACAACAACTGCACAATCAGCTTTTTGAAGCTGATAAACGACATAAAACATTACAAACAACTGTGCAAAACAATCAAGTATTACCAACGAACTATGGTGGTAAGCACGCAAATCGAAACGCAAGAATTCAATCAACCTCTATTGATATTTCAAATACTTTAACTAGAATGGATTACAAGAGCACAGACTTTGTAGATGATAAATTAAAATCTGAATATGAAAGAACTTTGAATCACACCTGAAGTCACTGTAGCTCTTAATTCAGGCAAAAGCTAATGGGAAATCATGTTTGGAGATTTAACCATTGAAACTGATGAAGCCATAGGTGGTGCCGCTAGTGATGATATAGTTCAAACTCTACACGCTAAGATCTTTGTCCTCAATATAGCTGTCATTTTAGTAATATATGCAGCTGGTGGTGGTTTAGATGCTTCTGGTTGCTCTCTTGCGGACACGATTAAGGTCTATGTTATTAAAAAAGTCAAGAAAGGTGCTGAAGGTCCAGTTGAAGAAGGCTTGACAAAGCTTAGATCTTGCTCTCCCACCTGTAACTAGGCAACAACAAACTCAAAATAAAGGAGATACTTAAAATTATACTCTGTATCATGAAAATTAAAAGAATTTGAAGTCAAACACAATGATTTGTTTTGTAGAGATAGACAGCGTCAAGCAAACAATCAAGCTATCTCGGCACCAATCAGTGATAATCAAACAAAAATTAGTGACTTGTACAATGCAAATAATGAAAGAACTAATGAAAATAATGTAAGTAAATCCGGTCTCAGCAATCTCAAGAAAATCGTAAATGATGATTATGTTACATTAAATCATGTATATAATAGTATGATTCCAAATTAGAAGACTTTCAAAGTAAGATTGAGAAAGGATTGAATGAACAAGAAAAGAACCAGCGGGTCTATCGGAATCAACCTATTTGAGTCTTTTATCGTTTGGCTGATAATATTGAAACTGATCCAACTGAAAGTAACATAGAGTTAACTCCTACTAACCCCCCTTCTCAACTAATTCCGCCACGTGATACGATTCTATTACCGATTCTAGATCCTGAGGATAATTAGACAAGTGGCTAGAGTTACTGGTTAATATCTATCAAGTTAGAAATACTTTCTTTCTAACTGATGAGAATGTTAATCTTGACGACGTAAACAAGGACGCAACTAACCTAGCTAGACTAGCTTTTAGTTGTAGACATTTTTAAAAATCAGTGCAAAAAGTACAACTCTGTAATCAAAGCTTTTAGAGAAAATATACGTTTATTTTGTCGCATTTCATACCAAGGACAAGAAAACAACGGAATCAATGTATTCCGGGCGAAGCAAAATGATAAATTGTAGGTGCGTTAAAACAGAACAAAGGGAACACATTTTAATGAGACTTGAGTTTACTTTTCAATACAATGTACTGGTACCATAAGTACACATTGCCTTCATCGCTAGAGGCCAGGTGCACCCCCAGTGCAGCGGTAAACTAATGTGTCCATAATTGTCAACAAAAAAATGCTTGTCGTCATAAAACTCGATATAACTTTGTTTAATATGGTGTCATTCATCTCGTCATTGAACGATCTTAGCAAATTATTCTCTTGACAATTATATATGTGAATAAATGAACAATCTTAGTACATCTCGAATTTCACGTTCTTTTTAATCGCACATTTCTTCATTCTTTTGTAAACTGTATTTTCATCTTATCCGTCTGATTGAATAGAGTTTTGATTTTCATCAATACTACTCTGTAACTCGTGTTCCGGTTAATACACCCTTGCCCTTGAATACGCCGGGAATCTTTTTATTAATTTGTGGTATACCAAGAAAGTTCTCCTTTGAATAATCATGTGTAGTCTCATTATATCACGTGTTTGGTTTTTGTTTTTTATTATTTTTTTTTATTTACTATTTGTACCAGAATTAGTATATCAACCAGTTGGATAGCTCTAACACAGTAAAACAAAATATCGGTTTACTTAGCTTAATTTTCTTGTTGTTTTTTTCCTCCAGACTGACTAGCAACAATTTATCGTCAATAAGTGTTCTCCTGCCAAATGATTTAGTTTTGGAAAACTTTGTTTTCATCGTTACATATTTTTACTATTTTTCTTGTCCTTAAAGTCTCAGTTTTTTTCTCCGAATACAGCATTATTCATTCATTTGAGAAAGTCTTTCCGGAATTCATTATAATTTTTTTCTTTAAAACTTGTATTTACTTTGATGTAGGATTTCAGCTAAGGTTGTTGTTCAAATAAGTCAGATCCGTGTATCTCTTTTTCAGTTCTAGTACTAACTGCATGTAAAGCTTGGTTTTTTAATGTATCACATACTTGTTTTTGTGTTTCAATGTATGTAATAGTTTTGGTACAATTGGTTTTGTAACCCCATAATCATCAATTGATTTATTTTGCAAGAGAGATAAATCATTTTTGTCTGATACAAGTTTTTCCAGTGCTCGATGGTAGTCCTTAAATTTATCATGGAGATGTAATAGAATCTCCATGACTGTTCTAATATGCTACCAGTACCACTATTATCATGCATTTCAAACCGATTCTCTTCTGTCCATCTAAGTTGTTCATCATTTGCCATTCTAAAGTTATTTACAGGCATACATTAACTCATCACCCACCCACAAAGATTGTTGTAATCTAAGTACATGCTATAGAATTTTGTATTTGTCTTATCGACCTTTCCGTCACATTTTATCTTGTCACCTTCGTCTACATAGAATTCGTGGTTGGCTTTAAGATGTATATGCGGTATCATAATATTTCCGCCAGGAATTCCACTTCCAATCATTAAAAGACATGTCATAATCTGTCATCTGTCAAAAGTTCTAATTTCACACCTGACATTTTCAAACTACCATCATGACCTAGTCCTAGTGCACTATAGTAGGTCGTAATGTCTAACTTATACATTGCTAAATAGACATTCCAAAATTGTTAAAAAATGTCAGGCAACATTAAAATATCATTTCTCACGTGATAGTTGTGTAGATCTCCTAATGTTTTAAGGTTGAAGTGTGACATCTCATCATAGCAATCGTCATTTGATATGTTTGATCTTTATGTGATGAGCAAAATAGTTCCTTTGGCTGTATAGCTGTTTCATTAAACCTTTAAAAACTATGAAAATATTCCAAAGGTAGAAATCTTTCCTTAAATATTTGGATCTCTATGGATCAGTCTTTCAAAGTGTCAGCGAGCTTGTTTGAATTCTTAGCCAGCTGTTCTGGAGATTGGAACTTGCACCGAAAGCTATCTACAAATCTAATCGGTTTTTTTCCCACAGTTATTTCCTTGAACCCTTAATGGGCCTATCAACTATTAAATCCTTATATAATAAAATATATTTTTCGTCGTTATTCGGAATAGATTTTCCCTCTCGATCTCTATCATTTGTATAAGAGTCTCCATGACAACAGGTGTCTGTCATAACTGAACAAGTTATGAGTGAATATAGGGATATATTATGAGTATCCGATATTCAAAGTGCGTTCGTTCTGTAGAGACCATTTGTATTTACCAGTGACTGGTCATTCTCTAATTTTGTCATTATTTTTTTAAGATATGAAATATATTTGCTTTGTTAAATGTTTTCATCGTCTTCTGTGAACACCAGAGGTTTTACATTTTTAAGCCTCAGTTCGTCGTACACTATTTTTTCGATCTTTCTCGTGCATTTGCAAAGCACCTGAATGTGATCAGTATCTCTGTAATCAATTGATCTCTAACATTTATGAATTGGTTTTAAGTACAAACAAAACTCTCATGGAATATGTTTAGATACGTGGATTGTCCAAGATGTATTTGATTGTTTGCACAGCACTATTAGAATTGTATGGTGCTATTTATACTTTAAAAAATCACAATAAACAACATATAGAACGTTTGATTGATACTGATAAGTTTTAAAATTTACAACCGATCTTTTTCAAGCATTACATCTATCGAGTTGTCTTCACTATACCATTGTTTTTTTCTTTTTTGATAGCTTTTATGGTGTCTTGAAAAAAAATCAAGCACTTTTCTCAAATATATTTCTGTTCCTTAATCTATTTATTGGTGATGACACTACTTCTGCTAATTTTTTATTGCAACGTAATGGTATGGTCCATCTTTTTGTCATTAAAACCACCATTTCTAAATACAACTGGTATGTATTATTCTCTCAATTTGTGTTTTTCTAAGAGGATTGGTCTGCCTACTGCAGACCTCAACACCGGTGACGATGTAGTATCTCTAAAATACTGCAGTATGTCCCTTCCACTAGTTCATACAAGTTTACGGATATATCAAATTCATTCACATAGTTCAATATCTTTCATTTTTACTGGACACGTGTCAAATCAATGCATGTATCTAACTGAGTTATGTAATGATGGTTTATCTACATAATCACTTGGTTATTTATTAATGATTCCACAGCATCAAAGAAACATCTACTGTCTTTACTTTGTACGTTTATACAAGCTTGTTTGTTGTTTACCCATTCAGGCAAATCTATATACGAGTTTCCTCTGAAATTTATCTACGTGTAAAGCCCAATAATCAATCCTTCAAACATCTGTATTTTCGCTTATTTCCGGTCCAAGGTTGATATGTAAATTGTAAAATAAAGGTATAATGACATTATACATTTCACCTCCGTTTATTATGTTAATTATCTTGTTTTATGGTAAAATTCCTTGTCTTCATTTTTTTTAGATCTTGAGCAGGCCGTTTCATAAGTCTGATTGTTAATTCTAGTCGTACTTTCATACAACCAAATTGTCAAATGTTTCGAATTATGACTTTCTTTTAATACTGTTTGATGTCACTGGAGAATTCATATACATATTGATTATCAGGGCCATAAAATATACACTGATTTAAATGTATTTTAAATGAATCTCTAAGTCTTCTCGTTATGATTTGGTTTAGATTTTGATGATTCATACGTCTTTATCTTTTTCTAGTTGAAAGACCTATTGATGGAACCGGTAATTATTTTCAGACTTGCTTTGAATAAGGTTGATCTGTTCTAGAAGTCTTTATCACTGGTTTATTTAAATAACAATATCTGAATATATAATTTACTACTAATTTGTTTAAATATGAGTATGTGAAAATAAAATTCAATATTTTTCTCTTCTATTGTTTTAGATATGTAAAGAAACAATATATTTAACATTTGTTGGAAATGTTAGCGAAATCCCAGCCAGGCAACTGGGTGCCATACTTTGATTCCCCATCTATCGCAACCACCATTTTCGCAACCCAGTCATCTGTTTCAACATGTGTTTTGGCAGACTCACTCGAAACCTTTTTAACACTCTGTGACCACTGAAGCCGTGCCCACAACTTAAGTTAGGCCGAAGCCCCTAACTGCTTGCAGATTCTAACGAATCCGGGCCCAGTAATCATAACAAGGTGGCCACCTCACGATATCTTCATACATTCTCACAGTTGCTTATGCATACATTATCGATTTATATATAAACCTTTACTGTGATGCAGCTCATTTTGATGGCGCAGGTACATCTGAATATATTGCATTAATGCTATAACCAGCTGTTATGTAACAAAGGGAACTAACTCGAATTACCTTTCTGATAAAAGAGGTGTCGTTATTAATCGTCTGTTGTAACACCTCTGCACCTTAAAAACTGAAATTGTTATTAGTAGTACGCGTATGGTAAGAACGTGTATATAGTAACCTGTGTCGTCTGATTATTGTGTTGCGTTTATTGTATGTAGGCGAAACCTGTTAGAAAATACAGTCGTAAAAAAATCACACTCTCTATAACTGGATCACACAGCAATCCGAGTTTTGCTGATGCGTCAATGTATGTTCCGTAAGTAGCTTACAAATAAATATGTGTTTTAATACCGCCTCATTTATTTATTTTCTGAGGGAATTTGTGACACCTGGCACGCATCCAGATATATCGTGAAGATTTTACTTTCTATTGTGCCGTATCTCTGTTTGTAACATCTATAGTAGATAATTCTTTAGAGTGATTATGTTCATTTAATGTGCAAACAAAGATCGTAATAATTTAAATTTTACAAGCAGGCTGGCATAGCAAGTAATATATGTGTGATAGTGCGGTAATTATAGTTTATATGTGTGATATTTTATTTCATTTAATGTTTATATTTGGGCGAATCCCACGCAAAAATGATCGAAGTAAGTTAAATTTGGTTAAGTGGTCCCAGAGTCTTCTTGCACATTAGTAGTAATAAAAATGGTGTTCCCAAACACAAGGGAATATTTGTTCTACCATATTATGCTGACATTCAAATTTATTGAACCTTCGATTCAACCAATGATGCATGGCAATAATATGATCTCAATTACCACCTCTTTGTAATTAGGAACCCCGATGTCTATTACTAATGTTTGACATGTCGCTTCCTTGGTTTTTGTAAAAATTTGCAACAGTTAAGTAAACAAAGTAAATAATGGCTTAAGATTTAAACACAAACACGTACAGCACCTTATCCTTGTCCAACAACTCACTTTAACTCTTGTTAATAAAAACATAACACAAATATTTAAAAAGATACAAATATACCACACACAGGACAATTATATACGTACAAGCCATTAAACAATTTTTATAATTACATTTTTTGATAATTATGGATCATAAATACAAACAGAGCATAGTGTAGTATACAATTTGGACACAATCTATTAAACTGGACTTGCAATGGAATGACAACAGCTGGATGTGGAATATCATATTAGCATTTAAGCGATCCAAGTATACAGGAGTTAGTAAAATCAGTATACTATTGTATATGTTCAATGCCATTACCCGATGAGCAAGCTTTTAATTCAAATAATAGCAAAATAGATCTAAAATAATTTTGAATATTATATGATACTTGTATTACTCCTCATCATCATGATTGTATATATATATATACATAGAATAGATAAATACTTGATTGATAATAGTCCTGAAGAACACAAGATTATGCATCAGCGTCTTTGGGTATGGAGTTTATTGAGGAGTTTCACAGTACTCATCAGATAAACCAGTAATAGTATCTTGAATAAACCTCGTTTCCTGTACAATATCATCGTCTTCTACTTCAAGTCTATTGGACATTTCAAAAACTTCGCCACTTTCGACCAATTTTATACTATTTAAGTGGATAACAAATAACCAGAAAAAATGAGATTCACAGAAGGAAGTCTGGAAGATAATATAACAGTAGCATTATTTGCCCTGAAATTGAAGAATATAAACAACAGCTAAAAATAAATATTGCTGATGGTATATACAAACTAGAAAACTTTAACTGTCAGGGATTTAGAAAAATGAACGACCCCCCCCCCCAACCCCCCCCAAAAAAAACATATTAAATATTTTTGAATGCAAAGTCAACTAAAATATATAAGCCTTTACCAGAGGTTGTCATCCGAGTAGTTTCTACTTTGGTGAGTACAATTTTGTCCATTGCTCATTTAGACAAATTAAAGATAGAACTAAGTAAGGACTACAAAATGGAATAAGATACTTTACTAGGTTTCTCTCATTTAATGTAGGGTTATTTCTCTCTACATTATCTGCTAGCATACTAATATTCAAGCATATTAATTTGGAAAAGGAAGAAAACTATGGAAGAAATAATAGAAGAAAATCGGGCTAAATACATGTGCACTGGATGATTTTATTTATTTAACTTACAACATAAATAACTAATACTCAGACATATCGTTGTTATTCAACACTGATAAAATTCTAACTCTTATCAAGTGAATTAGTCTGTGTTTTATGCTATAGTGCTCTCTGTTTTATTTTTGCCATTGTTAAGTTAAAAGTAGTTCTTATTTCCTCCACTCCATTTGTTGTTGTACTCACCTCAGCAAGGCTTGCAGTAACAGTCAGTACCAGGCTTGTTAAAAACAGTTACTACTTTTAAGTTTTTCATTTTGGACTCTTCTTTGCTGCCATTTATTTTGTACTACTTTTATTTTAAGCTAACTTTGTGATATTTAAATTATGCTAGTGTCATCTTGTAATATAATTTTCAGGTTCTGTTAAAATGAGTTAAAGACGAAAAAGTCTAGTAGAAAGATGGCTTTTAATAATTTGCTCCTATCATTAAGATAATGTTAATGCTAATTATGTTGCACAATAAATGGAAAGGGGGTGAGAGTAAAATTAATATCTAAGGTTGATAAATTTCCAGAGAAGATAAATGGGTGAGAATATATGTAAATGCTTCCAACGGCACCACTTTTATAACTATTAACTGAAATCTGATCATGGTATTCATTAAGCTTACAGAAAATTGATTAAATTGAACATGATTTAATTAAAGAGATAGTACATTGCATAAATGGTATACATAAATATAAAGGATCATGTAAGTTTTAAAATTGTATTACAACTACATCAGATCGGATGAACATAGTATCTGGTAGAGCTGGTCTTGCCGGAATAACCATAGGATTCATAATTCCTTTAGTTTTTGTGGTTTTGGTTCCACAATATTAGGATTTATAGCTGAAACATTCAGAGATAAAAGGTTTACCATAATGTAGCTAAATATTTTTAAATAGCTACTGCTGCTAGTAGTAAGTTTACAAATATTTATAATATGGTAAGAAAAGCCATAGCTAATAATGATATTAGTCAAAATCAATTTAATTTAATGATTCACGAGAATAACAGTTACAAGGAAATTTAAGAAAATAATAAAAACAAAGTGAAATAAAGAAAATCAAACTATCAAGGAATTATGAATCTTATTTTAGAGGAGGGAAAAAGGTTAAGTGAAAAAGAGATTTTAGAAAAACTATATCAGATCCAACGACACAAAGAAATCAAAGGGCTATAATGTACGTGGTAACTCTTTAAGTATTTTATGCATGAATCTAAGGTGTTTTAATTTATGTTACCTAATGGAAAGTTATATTACAGTAAAAGGTGAACCTGAAGAAGAAACATATGTTTCAAATCCAGCGGGTAATCTATTTCGCTAGAGAGAATACATTCTGTTCTCAGTTATTATAATATTTCAAATGAGCTAAAAACAATAACTTCTTTTTGCTTAACGATACAAATTAAACCAAAGTTGTATTAATACCAAATAATATTTAACCTAGAAATGTATATGAAAATAGTTCAAGAAAGAATTACAGCAAATAACGACAAGGAAGAAAGTATTGATATCAAGTGCCAAATATATAGCTCTAAAGTATTGATTTACTGCTAGCAATACCTACACAGTTAATGTGACCGATTACAGCACTGAATTGTAAGGCTATACATATAAAGGCTGAATCGGATAGAATTTGTCCGTTCCTGAATCCTAAATGTCCGTATGTACTACGTGATCAGATAAATCACATTAAAAATTAGTCTAATGTGTATTATTCAAGTTTACTCTCATGCGTACCTGTCAAGAATATTTTCCAAAATGACATTGCTTGTTACAATGCTAATGGTCATTCCAAGCAATTGCAGAGTTGTATCAGAAAGAGTTTCATTATTTAAGGATGAAAGATATCAGTGGAAAAATAAGATTTTCACGGTATGCGTGTAACGGATGTTTTTTAAGTTACGTAAATAGCGCCAGCATGATCCGAGTGATATCATTAAGAGATCCTATTGAAATAGGTTGGAAATTATTGGAAGATAAGGTGTGTCGGCATATCCGGTATTAGGTCAATCACTAAACAATCCCATACATTTATAATAACGACCGAATTACATATTTAGCAGATCCAGTGCAAATATTTGATGCAGATAATTAACATTTCGAAAAAGAATTGACGCTCAGAACGTAAGACTTTATATGATAATATTTCAAAAGATATAATAATAGGAAGAAAACAGATATATAACATTTAACATTTGTTTATCAGACTCTCACAGACAGAGGTACTAAAATTGAAGAGTCGGGAATGCAGATTGATGAAAACAAGAAAAATATCTTAGATGCACAGGACTTATTCAAGACGAGATTTAATACCATGTTTATTGCTATTAAAATATTTCAAAACTATAGGAGAAGAAAAATACGAAATATCAAACATTTAACAGTAATTACAACCCATTGAAGACAGGATAAACTCAGAAATAAATGCATTATAAAGTGACATGGAGGAAATAAAGATCTCTCAGGAAGAATACCGTAATTTACAATCACAGTAAGAACAGTTAAAAAAAGGCTGAAATAATAAAAACAAGGACACGAGCAAGATATTACAAACTTAATTAGTGAGTTTAAACGTGATGTAATAAAATTGGAAGATAGGATAACTTTTAACAGGAACAAACTGTCACAGTTACTAAAGTGGAATGATTTAACAGAAATAACCTAAAAGATAGACGTCCCAAAAAATATATGTAAAGTATGCTCCAATCTATAAACAAATTAAGATTTATACATTACCAACTTAAATCACAAGATGAAAATGATAAATAATCAAACGTTGCAATCTCTTAAAAATGAACTTACCGTTGGAATGGAAAAATTGAAAACAGATATAAAAGAATATACTGATCAAGAACTCGTAAAAAAATATCAACGTGATACAAAGGATATGGTCAAATTAGATAAAAGAGTGAAGCAATTAAGAAACGATTTTTAATAATACGGAACAAACGTTTACGGCAGAAACAGATGCATTTAATGCTCAGGAAGATAAAAAGACTCCTCTGTTAAATGGAAAAAATTACACAGTTAAATCAGGGAAAGAAATAAACATAAACCAATTAAAAGCATAATTGAACTGAGAACTCGGTATAAATGTTTTAAGATTTTCGTATTTTCCCAGGTTCGTTATATGTACCAACTGTCATTTTCATATCTGCAAAAGATGAATCCTTTTTCACTGAAGGAGGTGGTTATAATCTGAAGGAACCTAAATACATCTCAGCTTAGTGGTTTATACAAAACATCTGAAAACCAAGTAAAATAGGAATACATCAGGTCTTTATATTTTAATTGTACCAGTTAGCTTCTTTATATCTTTCGATATGAAGGTGTAAAGATATGCTAATAACTCAGGTGTAGATAATCTGAGTATATAGCTGCTTAGGAACCTATGGCAGTGATGATATTTTAAAGTTAAATGATTACAAGATTTACATGTAACACACAGAGTTATCAATTACTGCAAGAACATGCAAAATAGAGCAACCTCTTTAAAAACTGACGGATTTACTATCAGACAACTCGTTTGATTTAATTGAAAAATTATATTTGAATTAAGTCGATATCTACCACCGAAGAGTATTTTAGCTTTTAGTAGAAATATATATAGGACTTCCTAATTTCAAAGCGGCATTTAGGAACATCTTTTTGTCATTCATAATCGGCCATGCACAAGTGACTGAACCAAATGCTAAATAAATGTGAATGGTCAGCACAAAACTAAGATAAAGAATATTTCCCTGCATTTTGGAACATCTGTTTCTATTAATGTAGACCTCTTCACGAGATGGTAATAATTTAAAACTTACAAGTAGTCTCAGGGAGTTATCGTACCCCTAGACAAGATGTTAATGAATTCAAGTTTACAAATAGTCTCAGAGTGTTCTTGTAATAATTTAAAATTTTTACAAGTGCCCTTACACTGTCACCCACCTTACTAATCTCGTTGTCGTCTATCTTCTTCTTAATTGCTGACATTGATCTTCCTCCACTTTTTCTTCTAATCTTTCTATGTCCTTCTTAAATTGTGTCGATATCATTCGATTTCTTCTACCTTATTAATATCTTCATTGTCGTCATCGTTCTTGTATTTTGTCTACTTTTCCTTCTTTTTTCCCCGCACTTGCATGAAAGTTCGGGGATATTGCGATACATTGTGATACAGTCTGTCCTTACGTCCGTAGGTACAATCCTTGAACTCCTTATTCACCGTTATAGCTAGGTACACGAAATTTGACTCAGTATAGTCCTATCAGTGTAGATTGTACCAAATTTTTTTGGAATTTTGACCTTACTACTGGAAGTGGAGCTGAGTGGAAAGGGATGATTTCACATTAATTTAAAAAAAAAAAAAAAAAAAAAAAAAAAAAACTCCTGATATGTATGTATTACATGTCGGAGAATTGGCATATGTGATCAGTGATCTAAGTGTGATCAAATATCAGATTGGGGTCACAATGTGATGCGCGAGGTGCTTCCCCAAGACGATGGAATATAGCCCATGGTAATAACATAGAACCTATTGAGATCCCCACCTTACAACCACGTATACACTTACTGGGCATGAAAATGACAAATGTATACATGCAACTGTCATTGATCTCGGGGACTTAGCTCATGGGCTATAACTTGGAAACTGCTCAGGTCACCACCCTGAAATCTTATCTTATATACACTTACTGGGCAAGAAAAGAAAGACTTAAACATGCATCTGACATTGGTCCTGGGATCCCGCTTTAATATATTTAATGTCCGTCGTTTATCCAATCTGAAATAACTATTGGCATGTCTACCGAGAAAGTTTCGAAGAATAACATTTCCAATCAGGAAATAAAATAGGTTTGTGTCCTTTAAACTAGCGATACATTGTTTCACAATTGCAACAACATTTCTTGAGAAATTCTCAGAGTTGCCATTTCAAACGAATCCTGAAAAAATAACTGCAATATTTATATTTGTTTGTTTGTTTGTTTGTTTTTTAATTTCACGGATGTACTCAGTCTATTTACAAACAAATGTGTAGCAAGAAAAACAAAAACTGCTCCACCGCTAATTCCGGTACTTAAAACCCATCAAACCAGCTGCTACCAGCCTCATTATTTTAGAATATCTACTTAGTCTAAGAATCTGGACAGTCTGTCACAAGAATCCCACCATGATGCAAAATTAATTGGAAAACTTTGAGGAAATATCTAACGTTATTATCTGATCATTGCTTAAAGTGTATACAAGGCTTTCTTATCAATTTAAAACCTCTTCTATTAAAATAAGGGACAGTCACACATGAATATATAAAAGTTGGTAGTAGCAGTAGTAGTTGATGACACTGATGATGATGGTGATGATATTCCCATTGAGGATATTTATTAATTCTACATTTTCATTGGAAATTTTTAACAAGTTTGAGATATAATAGTGATTTTCCGTCATATGTTTCTCGTAACAATTTGACATGCTGACCAAGCTGAAGTCAGCATTTGTCTAATTTACAGATGTTGCTATTTATCCGATACGAGATTATTCAAGTCCGAACTTCTTATTGACTGAAATATGTGTAAATCGTTGGCATCATACTCTCAAAGAGTCAGTAGGTAAGAACAGTTAGTTTAAACAGTCCAAGGGCAACTTTATAAAAACCCAACTACCAGATTAATTTTCCTCACTGTCTGGAGGCATACGGTTGAACTATTGATGGTTGGAATTAAAATCAAGGTAGGTCTACAGAGGAGGCTACAGTAAGATTGTCCCTTCTCTTTTCACTTTATGCAATTACATTTCTAGTATGTGTATTTATCATGTTTTTAAAAATTGTAATTTCACTGTTTTAACTCATTTTTTAAACCTTTAGGGTAAAGGTTATATTTCTTTTAAACAAATATCGCGTCTCAGCGACATACATGTATTGGGTCACTAAAAATATTGTACAGCCAGAGAACCAGTCTGCTTTTCGGGGAACAAAAAATGGAGTACTAAATGTTTTGAGATGCACCCACTGGATCGTAAATGGATTTGATTTTTTTCATTATTAATTTCACAAACTTCAATCAATGTATCATAGTTAACAACAAAGTACTTGATTTTATTTTGATATCCTGTATTTAATTTCCTAGTGAAAAATATCAGATGAAGTTCTTTTGGAAAAATGAAATCCGCCCAAAGTCATGAAAATTTGGAAGTATTTATGAGGTCCCCTGACCGCCGGGCAGACGAGATAGCATGTAAACCAGTAGGGGTTATCTTCAGTACGCAGCTCGTCACGCTCGCGTATACAAAGCGACGAAAATGTCAAATCACGTGCACTCGCTGTGCAATCGTCTGTCACTGACAGACGATTTATACCTTAAACCTGTTCTACCTCAGAAAGTGTATTAGATTCAGAACAAAAATAAAACCCGTACAAAGATAGTGCATGTTTCAAAATGAGATAGGTGAATCTCGTTTTCAATATTTTGTTTCGTCCACAACATGGTTGATTGGCTGGCTGGTTTTAGCAGAATATTAGCTTCATCATGCTGAAGAAATGTGAGCTAAGTGCCATTCCCAATGACACACCCACGGAGCTGACCCGGGCTCGCCTAGGCGGATAGTGAACCACCAGCACTTGGATTACGAGTCCAGCGCTCCACCAAACCACCCAAAGTCATGAAAGTTAGGAGAATTCATGTAGTTCCCTCACCCGCCGAGAAGACGAGATAAGACGTAAATCGTTATAATCTACATGTTATATTGATTCAAGAGTTAAGATATCGTGGCTCCCTCCCCGCAACACGGGGTTTTAAACTAAAAATGTTGAACTGGACGATCTGAATGGATTTTGATGGTAACAAAATAGATTCACATAATTATGACTAACACAGAACACGCTCATCGTATCATACTAGTTTTACTGGCCTGTTTTCCTAACCTCCTCTATGTAGATATGGAATAGAGGTTCGAAAAAGGCATTTATGAACTGATAATGTCAATATATTATAGATAATAACTAATTTTATTTCCAGACAAAACCAACAGAACAATGCAGAAACATTTCGTTGTTCTTCTCTTTGTGTCCATGTCCAGTTTAATTCTGGCTCAAGACTTAGGTAAGTATTGAATTATGCTCTATCTTTCTGACCGTCTGTATTATTGTCAATAGATTAGTCTCTCTCTGTCTATAAGTCTAAGTCATCCTTAGAATCTACATGTTATATTGATTCAAGAGTTAAGATGCCGTGAACATAGGCGAACTGGTATCTCGTTTGAACTATATACCGACTCCTGGCAAAAAAAGGATAAAAAGTCATTCGCAGGAGATAAGTTGTTTTAAAGTGGGAAAACGCGCGAAAAATAATAAACAGTAAACACAGAAACATTCCAAAGTGCGACAAGTATTCTCAGTGCGCTAGAAACAGTATATGTCATGTGCTGCTATTGTGGTATTGTGCCCGAACCAAGTATTTTCTACATCGCAAGACCCCTCAAGTTGTGGAAGTTATCACTACACTAATTGGGACTATTAGCCGCTATTGCATCTTATTGTTGTCCCTAAGAAAATCATTAATATTCTCAATTTTCCTGGAGATTTGCTAACCAGTTAAGAATGTTACTTGCATTAAATAGAAAAGTGCATTAAAGTTTCAACAGAGAATACAATTGTTGATTGAGTTCAGCCTTTTGACACTTTTGCATTGGATGACAAAGCCAACAGTTGTGATTCGGTTGGTTCCGAAAAGGTCACTTGCACTAAAAGTTCCAGTAGTATCATTCAAATCCAACTACTTTTAGAAAATGCAACACAGTCTATGCTGATTATTTATATGCTGTATCTAGAAAATGCAACACAGTCTATGCTGATTATTTATATGCTGTGTCTAGAAAATGCAACACAGTCAATGTTAATGATTTATATGCTGTGTTTAGAAAATGCAACACAGTCTATGCTGATTATTTATATGCTGTGTCTAGGTTAGTAAAATAGTCTTGGTGCACCTGAACGTCTAAATAATGCACTGGATTTCATATTTTTTAAAGTAGAAAAATGAAGAAAATATATAAGGAACTTAATTAGTATATAACTTGAAATTGAATAATTCATTGTCAGAGCAAATTTAGTCGCTTCTTTAGTATATGCACTTTATTGATCTTCAGTAATTTTTATTAGCATATATATTTTCAAAACCGTGACATTGTTTACCAAACTAAGTTTGCTCGTTCAAATAGTGCCCACTTGTACAAGTGTTAAGACCGTTATGAGGTATAGTGTTCAGGTGTCGAGGGGAAATAGTACCCACTAGAACAGGTGTTATGACCATTGTGAAGTGTAGTATACTGGATTCGACGGGAAATAGTGGTAACTAGACCAAGTATTATGACCGCTGTGAGCTATAGTATCCCCAAATCGAGGGGAAATAGTGCCCACTTAAACAAGTGGTATGACCGTTGTGAGATATAGTATCTCGGAGTCGAGGGGAAATAGTGCCCACTTAAACAAGTGGTATGACCGTTATGAAGTATAGTATCCCGGAGTCGAGGGGAAATGCGTTATGTCCTATAATAAATCCCTTTAGTTAGCAAACATAATTTATCATATGACTCACTAAACCGTATTACTGCACTATATACTGATACTAATACATAGTATGTCCACCTTTTAGTGCAAACATAAAGCGAAACTCGCTGTCTCTCCTCCCGTTTGTCGCTTACTCACTTACAGACCATTTGAATGATTTTCGTATCAAGTCAAAATCAGTTCTATGTCTAAGTTTGAGATATGCCTAATTAAAGTATGACATTTTGTTTTAAAACAATGTGTAGCATACTAGACCTATTCTAGTCATTTTCCTAGTAATGTTTGTTTTAAAAGTAATGTGTGTAATCAGATTCAAACAAAGTTGTATTCGTCATCATTTACAAATATACTGTTTTGCCTCTATTAAGGTAGATATTTCCTCTGACTCTGTAGATTCTCCGATAACAAAACAAAGCTTCCAAAGTAATTTCTCCAGTTAGAATTTCTGCAATGGGGACAGTAATCCAACGTTACTTTTTCTCACGGATTCTGAATTTAGTACTTTAACCATATTAGGAGTGTGCCACTATTTAATATTTGCTATGTCTTCTCTCTTCGTATGTATGTATGTATGTATGTATGTATGTATGTATGTATGTATGTGTATATATACATATATATATATATATATATATATATATATATATATATATATACATATATATATATTGGTTCTCTATGTGACAGACGCAATAACCCGCTCGTTTATTATTGTATCACAACCTTGTATTTTTATTTTCATATCTCTTGTTGTAAATTCATACAGTGATTCTAACATGTATGAGTCAAGCATTTGTCTTAGATTTTGTATTTAGTGTTTGTTTTGTATGTGTAAGCTGTTTATTCACCTGACAAAGAGCTTGTCTAGCTAGAATTTGCTCCATTTTGTGTCAATATATATATATATATATATATATATATATATATATATATATATATATATATCATTCGGGTACGGAAACTATCGAAAGGTTTATTCACAGATATGTAAATAGGGTTGCTATATTGTTTTTCATTGTACTTCAGATCCAAGCGAAGACTGTAAGGATCCGCCCATAGAGTTTCCAACGAATGCAGAGAATGTCATCTGGTACTACGACAAAGCTCAA
Source organism: Margaritifera margaritifera (assembly GCA_029931535.1). Classification (NCBI taxonomy): domain Eukaryota; kingdom Metazoa; phylum Mollusca; class Bivalvia; order Unionida; family Margaritiferidae; genus Margaritifera; species Margaritifera margaritifera. The sequence continues at coordinate 475,132 of JAQPZY010000833.1, forward strand.
CAAACATGCGAACAAGTTACTGGACACTATTCGTATCACGACTCCAATGTCTACAAATCGCAATATGATTGCATGAGTTGGTGTAATTCCCGAGACAATTAAATCACCAAGAAATGGACCATGCAATATTGAGCATTCAAGAACTTGCGGTTGTATGCATCTATTAAAGAAATAAAGTGTGGAATCACGCATCTCTCTCTGTTGTAATGTCAAAACGAATTGTCATGTTATTTGAAAATTTAAATGAAAACATAACTTCTGTATCCGACATTGTGTCCTTGCGTTTGTCTCTGTCTTGAACGTTGTGGTAGAAAGAGTTATGATAAAGCATATATCATGCTTACACATGCACATACAATCGATATCACCTGGTCTCCGCTGTTTCTTTGCGGAAAAAATCTGCGACATAGGTAACAGTCCAACTAATTCCAAAATACTGGAACACGTTTGGATATCCAGTTATTCATGGCCGCATGTAGTTTTGAGTGCAAGTCATTGAAAAAGATTTAGTTTGTTTAATCTACTTTCCAATAACTATGATTTCATTCCGATATGTCCGACGCTATCCTGCTATCTATCCACAGTGAAATTTCCCTACACCGGCCACCTCTAGGATAATAATCATTGGACGATTCATAGAGATGACTAGTCTATGGAGGTTTCATCAAAATCGATAATGTTGTCCCTGACATCCCCAATTTGTGTGTGTGCGTGAGTTGTACTGATTATTCTGTCATCCATATTTGACCTTTAAGAACTCATTGACAACCTGTCAATGTTAGTTGACTATAGAAGAAGACTAATTAGCCTACTATTTAGAACAACACGATATTGACCAATAGGTGTTTTCTTAAAACACCTTGTTTGATACGGATATATAACTAAGTTCAACTTCCCTCGACCAATCATTATTCATATGCAGCAGATGCTACCTACGAGCAACTGGCGACTAGCTGGTTTTTAGCTAAAACATTTAATCACAGTCATAAGCTCTATAAATTACTCAAGCCGAAACTGGTAAAGGTCAAATATAGAGGTTTTGCTTTACACTTGTTTTTGAATCTCTAACATTAAATACCTCCTTATCCGCAGTTCCTATAAAAAAAATTTTTCCAACGTCTCATCATATTTTCTGTAAATGTGTTAACTTCACTAAAGTTGGAGCAGGTATCACCTCCCCATGGCACAGATGCGGAAGTGAGTAATAGGTAGGATGATGAAACCCAGACGTTTTCGTAAACTTTATGTACTATATTATTTGGAGGGCTTAAACCCTCGAAAATACAAGAGTCTTCAAGTCAAATGTCAACAAACTGGGTTTTATCATCCGTCTTACTACTTCCAGTCATTACAGTATCAATGAGACCATTAAGTTTTAACTATAGCGGTTGAATTTTAAATTATTTAAAAGTAAATTTGTCAGATAAATTGAGGTGTGTGACAGCTGCCACGCAGAGACAAATACTGCTGAACATATAGAACAAACGTGGTAAAGAAACTTAAACAATGTAATGATTGTGCATTTAAACAACGACCTGAACGCGGATTATCCATGACATCATAACACATAGCAGCAATCATTGAAATTGATGCATTAAAATACAAATGTGGAAAAACATTGACATTTATAGTGATTCATTGCATTTGAAACAAATTTACACCAAAAGAATATGGAAGAAAACAAAGATAATATCATAAAAAAAATTGAGAATCACAAGAGTGAATATATATGCAACGCAGGGCTAAAGAAGTTGAGTGAGATTACACAAATCAATAGAAGAGGAATAGAAAGAAGGAAGTAAATGTGCTATATAGTTTATGATTTAATTGAAGTATGAATATTTGCGACAATTATTAATAATGGAGTTTTAAAACTTTAACAAGCATTACAACTTATCTTTATCCAGCAAGTCAATGTAATACTCCAGTTCACAGAAACATTAACGAAATATTTAAACAGATTAAAATGTACTACACAGAAAACATCCATTTCAAGTGCAAGCCAAAAAAATATTTTGATAAATACACTTTCAGATTTGACAGTGATGACTGGTAATAGATACAGACGACATTGTGAATAGAAATTCTGTCAGAATTAATTAAACTGCGCAATATATACGGCACCAGCCGGATGTGGAATATTATAGTGGTATTGAACAGATCAAAGTGAATCAGAGTTTGTAAAATCAATATACAGTGTTTGCATTTAGTTCCAGATAAGAAAACTGCAGAATGAATGTACAATACCATTACATGATGATCAAGCTATTAATTAGACCAAGAACAACATAGATCTGAAACAACTGAACATAATCTGTAATAACCTTAACACACCACCAAAGCATGACTGGATATACCTTCTTGGAACAAAGAAATACTTGATCGAAGGTAGACCCAAAGTATATGTAATGGTACATCAGGGTTTTGGAGAGCCTGCACCAGCTGATGTGTTACACACGTACAAACGTCATTACAACTTTCGAGCAGGTACTGTTAAATACTGGAGAAATTGCCGTCTGATAAAATTACCTATATGGTATCAAGTGATGCAAATTGGAGGGGCATATTTTTTTCTGCAAAATAACACAGCTAGGACAGACGAAGCAGAAACTAGATTCAATCAAAGTACCAAGTCTTGTGTGATATACATTTCAAGTTAATAATAGAACAGCTATTACACAGTCTGTATGCACTGTTCATAACGCTGTTAAAAAAACTGTTTGAAAAATTAATTTTGGGTAAACAAGGCTATGACTCAGATGAAAACATCACGTTAAAATTGCAGATTAAAAACTTAGACTAAAATATATGTTTTTTATTGCTGAGTCATATGGCGATGAATACAGGTAACTACAACTGAAAAAAGTCATCAGATAACTTTAAACAAGGACTTAACACTGCTATAAATACCCACGTGATACAAAATATGATTCCAGCATCTGGTAAACAGTGTATAACAATTCTTGAAACGATAAACAGCGAAATAACAATAATGGTTGGTAAGAACTATGTACAAGAAGTAAATAAATGGTGATGGCAATTGCAACTACACACGGTTTAAAAGCTAGAGATAATGAAACAAACAAACAATCATTTACAATAACGACAATGGTTTCAGGAGCTGTTTTAATTTACTTTATGAAATTGTTATGTTGTATTTATACCACTAATCAAAATTGACAACAACAAGCCAGCTAATACTAGAATAAGTTAACTAACATAATCACAGAGAGAAGAAACAAATGTCCAGCTGTTTTTAACAGGCAGCCTGTTACATTGCCGATTATACCTGACGATGTTGCAACTGCCTGTCTGGATGGCTCAATACATAATTGGCAATATTGCTCATGCCGATCTGACCTTGTCCACGAATGATTCAATGCCACTTTTTCGACCATTACTCCCGCCAGCACTTGTTCCACCTTCGCTCCCTGTTAAACCTGCAGTAAAATTTGCTTTGGACAGAAGAAGAGTTGCAACAATCACACCTATAGCTGTTATAATCATGGCAATCGTCACACCATTCTCTTTGAACATTTGTTTAAATCTTTCACCTAATGGTAACTTGTATTTAACTCTTGGATTGATGTTTCCGATATTGTCCCCAAAGCTACTATCTAGATCTGCTAAATGACCAACTACTTGTGCTTTTTACTTTCAACACTTTGCAACAGTTCTTTCAATTTATCTTTTTGGTTTCATCTGTTTCTTTTATGTATTTCTGTATATCCTCTATCTGTTTGTGGTACATTTCAACGTGTGATTTCATATTCTGCAATTTTATAGTGTATATCCATTAGGTAGTTAAATCTTTCAGTTAAAGGAAAACAAAGAGATAATCAGACTAAAACATTTGATACAAAATATCCACAGTGATAAAGTTGGCAGTTTTAAAGCCTCGAATTGTGTTTTTGCATCTTTCTTTCAGATAGCATTTTATCATTTTTTGACTTGTTATTACCGGCTTTCATATATCTTTCGTTTGACCAGTGAGAGCAGTTTCTTTGTTGTTTATGATCAGATAGGTCCAAAGAAGCACAAGAAATAACATGACCTATATTGAGACCTATTTCATCCACACCTTCAGCTTTGTGCTGTTTAGTCATCTCCTGCACAAATCAATAGACGGGACATCGAGTTTTTTTCAGCGCGGTATTTAATTTGATGTTTTGATTTAATGCATTCATACTCTTGCCATATTAATTAGTCTGAAAATGTATCATTAGTTTTACTTCTTATATTCATTCATATATTCCTTACATTGCTCTCTAGTTTATTCTCGACAAATTTTAAAATAATCCTTATGTTGTTCCCTCCTGTTCTTGTGGTACTAATTCACACAGGGGTTGCAGTAACTATTCTCTTTATAAAGCTAAGTTATGAATTTCTTTATTTCACATTTAGAACATGTCTTAGGATCCAGCATGTATATTTTACTTGTTTATTTCAATGAATTTATACTACACAGACTTTACTACTGCTATTGTAATTTAAACATAATTATAAGAAGAGTAAATGATGACGAATACAACTTTGTTTGAATCTGATTACACACGTTACTTTTAAAACAAACATTACTAGGAAAATGACTAGAATAGGTCTAGTATGCTACACATTGTTTTAAAACAAAATGTCATACTTTAATTAGGCATATCTCAAACTTAGACATAGAACTGATTTTGACTTGATACGAAAATCATTCAAATGGTCTGTAAGTGAGTAAGCGACAAACGGGAGGAGAGACAGCGAGTTTCGCTTTATGTTTGCACTAAAAGGTGGAATACTATGTATTAGTATCAGTATATAGTGCAGTAATACGGTTTAAGTCATATGATAAATTATGTTTGCTAACTAAAGGGATTTATTATAGGACATAACGCATTTCCCCTCGACTCCGGGATACTATACCTCATAACGGTCATACCACTTGTTTAAGTGGGCACTATTTCCGCTCGATTTGGGGATACTATATCTCACAGCGGTCATAATACTTGGTCTAGTTACCACTATTTCCCCTCGAATCCAGTATACTACACTTCACAATGGTCATAACACCTGTTATACTGGGTACTATTTCCTCTCGACACCTGAACACTATACCTCATAACGGTCATAACACTTGTACAAGTGGGCACTATTTGAACGAGCAAACTTAGTTTGGTAAACAATGTCACGGTTTTGAAAATATATATGCTAATAAAAATTACTGAAGATCAATAAAGTGCATATACTAAAGAAACGACTAAATTTGCTCTGACAATGAATTATTCAATTTCAAGTTATATACTAATTAAGTTCCTTATATATTTTCTTCATTTTTCTACTTTAAAAAAAATATGAAATCCAGTGCATTATTTAGACGTTCAGGTGCACCAAGACTATTTTACTAACCTAGACACAGCATATAAATAATCAGCATAGACTGTGTTGCATTTTCTAAACACAGCATATAAATAATTAACATTGACTGTGTTGCATTTTCTAGACACAGCATATAAATAATCAGCATAGACTGTGTTGCATTTTCTAAAAGTAGTTGGATTTGAATGATACTACTGGAACTTTTAGTGCAAGTGACCTTTTCGGAACCAACCGAATCACAACTGTTGGCTTTGTCATCCAATGCAAAAGTGTCAAAAGGCTGAACTCAATCAACAATTGTATTCTCTGTTGAAACTTTAATGCACTTTTCTATTTAATGCAAGTAACATTCTTAACTGGTTAGCAAATCTCCAGGAAAATTGAGAATATTAATGATTTTCTTAGGGACAACAATAAGATGCAATAGCGGCTAATAGTCCCAATTAGTGTAGTGATAACTTCCACAACTTGAGGGGTCTTGCGATGTAGAAAATACTTGGTTCGGGCACAATACCACAATAGCAGCACATGACATATACTGTTTCTAGCGCACTGAGAATACTTGTCGCACTTTGGAATGTTTCTGTGTTGACTGTTTATTATTTTTCGCGCGTTTTCCCACTTTAAAACAACTTATCTCCTGCGAATGACTTTTTATCCTTTTTTTGCCAGGAGTCGGTATATAGTTCAAACGAGATACCAGTTCGCCTATGTTCACGGCATCTTAACTCTTGAATCAATATAACATGTAGATTCTAAGGATGACTTAGACTTATAGACAGAGAGAGACTAATCTATTGACAATAATACAGACGGTCAGAAAGATAGAGCATAATTCAATACTTACCTAAGTCTTGAGCCAGAATTAAACTGGACATGGACACAAAGAGAAGAACAACGAAATGTTTCTGCATTGTTCTGTTGGTTTTGTCTGGAAATGAAATTAGTTATTATCTATGATATATTGACATTATCAGTTCATAACTGCCTTTTTCGAACCTCCTATTCCATATCTACATAGAGGAGGTTAGGAAAACAGGCCAGTAAAACTAGTATGATACGATGAGCGTGTTCTGTGTTAGTCATAATTATGTGAATCTATTTTGTTACCATCAAAATCCATTCAGATCGTCCAGTTCAACATTTTTAGTTTAAAACCCGTGTTGCGGGGAGGGAGCCACGATATCTTAACTCTTGAATCAATATAACATGTAGATTATAACGATTTACGTCTTATCTCGTCTTCTCGGCGGGTGAGGGAACTACATGAATTCTCCTAACTTTCATGACTTTGGGTGGTTTGGTGGAGCGCTGGACTCGTAATCCAAGTGCTGGTGGTTCACTATCCGCCTAGGCGAGCCCGGGTCAGCTCCGTGGGTGTGTCATTGGGAATGGCACTTAGCTCACATTTCTTCGGCATGATGAAGCTAATATTCTGCTAAAACCAGCCAGCCAATCAACCATGTTGTGGACGAAACAAAATATTGAAAACGAGATTCACCTATCTCATTTTGAAACATGCACTATCTTTGTACGGGTTTTATTTTTGTTCTGAATCTAATACACTTTCTGAGGTAGAACAGGTTTAAGGTATAAATCGTCTGTCAGTGACAGACGATTGCACAGCGAGTGCACGTGATTTGACATTTTCGTCGCTTTGTATACGCGAGCGTGACGAGCTGCGTACTGAAGATAACCCCTACTGGTTTACATGCTATCTCGTCTGCCCGGCGGTCAGGCGACCTCATGAATACTTCCAAATTTTCATGACTTTGGGCGGATTTCATTTTTCCAAAAGAACTTGAATCATTCTTAATTTGAAGAGATAATGAATCATGTCACACTTTTATCTCAAATAACGAAGTTTTCCGTTATTTTTTATTCTTTTTGTTATTGTGCAAGGGAATGCAGTCTAAATAGTACAGGAGATGTAGCTGTGTCCAAGTTGTCTATCATAGATTGGGAGAGAGAGAGAGAGAGAGAGAGAGAGAGAGAGAGAGAGAGAGAGAGAGAGAGAGAGAGAGAGAGAGAGAGAGAGAGATTTCCCGGTGTTGGTGCCGTGTTCTTAGATTCCGTTGGGTTTGCTAAAAAGTAAATATTATTGTTGTACGTAAATGGTCGAGTCGAGAAAGCAATTCCTTTGGTTATTTACATTTAGGGATCGGATCACTAATTCATTTCCCATAAAACCTAATTCTAATACATTTAATAATAAAAATAATTTCTGCATTATATTTGCATACAGGCCAAGCACACTTCCATTTATTAGGGTTGGAGGAATCTTTTTTGAGTCTTAAAAATAGGTATTACGAGGCATTTGTTTGAGCCTTCGTGCTGTAAAACAAAGGGACTCCTGGTAAGCACCTAGTAATATAGCTTCGCACCAACAGTTCATCTGAAATTTTTCACTAGGAAATTAAATACAGGATATCAAAATAAAATCAAGTACTTTGTTGTTAACTATGATACATTGATTGAAGTTTGTGAAATTAATAATGAAAAAAATCAAATCCATTTACGATCCAGTGGGTGCATCTCAAAACATTTAGTACTCCATTTTTTGTTCCCTGAACAGCAGACTGGTTCTCTGGCGGTACAATATTTTTAGTGACCCGATACATGTATGTCGCTGAGACGCGATATTTGTTTAAAAGAAATATAACCTTTACCCTAAAGGTTTAAAAAAATGAGTTAAAACAGTGAAATTACAATTTTTAAAAACATGATAAATACACATACTAGAAATGTAATTGCATAAAGTGAAAAGAGAAGGGACAATCTTACTGTAGCCTCCTCTGTAGACCTACCTTGATTTTAATTCCAACCATCAATAGTTCAACCGTATGCCTCCAGACAGTGAGGAAAATTAATCTGGTAGTTGGGTTTTTATAAAGTTGCCCTTGGACTGTTTAAACTAACTGTTCTTACCTACTGACTCTTTGAGAGTATGATGCCAACGATTTACACATATTTCAGTCAATAAGAAGTTCGGACTTGAATAATCTCGTATCGGATAAATAGCAACATCTGTAAATTAGACAAATGCTGACTTCAGCTTGGTCAGCATGTCAAATTGTTACGAGAAACATATGACGGAAAATCACTATTATATCTCAAACTTGTTAAAAATTTCCAATGAAAATGTAGAATTAATAAATATCCTCAATGGGAATATCATCACCATCATCATCAGTGTCATCAACTACTACTGCTACTACCAACTTTTATATATTCATGTGTGACTGTCCCTTATTTTAATAGAAGAGGTTTTAAATTGATAAGAAAGCCTTGTATACACTTTAAGCAATGATCAGATAATAACGTTAGATATTTCCTCAAAGTTTTCCAATTAATTTTGCATCATGGTGGGATTCTTGTGACAGACTGTCCAGATTCTTAGACTAAGTAGATATTCTAAAATAATGAGGCTGGTAGCAGCTGGTTTGATGGGTTTTAAGTACCGGAATTAGCGGTGGAGCAGTTTTTGTTTTTCTTGCTACACATTTGTTTGTAAATAGACTGAGTACATCCGTGAAATTAAAAAACAAACAAACAAACAAACAAATATAAATATTGCAGTTATTTTTTCAGGATTCGTTTGAAATGGCAACTCTGAGAATTTCTCAAGAAATGTTGTTGCAATTGTGAAACAATGTATCGCTGGTTTAAAGGACACAAACCTATTTTATTTCCTGATTGGAAATGTTATTCATCGAAACTTTCTCGGTAGACATGCCAATAGTTATTTCAGATTGGATAAACGACGGACATTAAAGATATTAAAGCGGGATCCCAGGACCAATGTCAGATGCATGTTTAAGTCTTTCTTTTCTTGCCCAGTAAGTGTATATAAGATAAGATTTCAGGGTGGTGACCTGAGCAGTTTCCAAGTTATAGCCCATGAGCTAAGTCCCCGAGATCAATGACAGTTGCATGTATACATTTGTCATTTTCATGCCCAGTAAGTGTATACGTGGTTGTAAGGTGGGGATCTCAATAGGTTCTATGTTATTACCATGGGCTATATTCCATCGTCTTGGGGAAGCACCTCGCGCATCACATTGTGACCCCAATCTGATATTTGATCACACTTAGATCACTGATCACATATGCCAATTCTCCGACATGTAATACATACATATCAGGAGGTTTTTTTTTTTTTTTTTTAAATTAATGTGAAATCATCCCTTCCCACTCAGCTCCACTTCCAGTGGTAAGGTCAAAATTCCCAAAAATGTGGTACAATCTACACTGATAGGACTATACTGAGTCAAATTTTGTGTACCTAGCTATAACGGTGAATAAGGAGTTCAAGGATTGTACCTACGGACGTGAGGACATGCAAGTGCGGGGAAAAAAGAAGGAAAAGTAGAAAAAATACAAGAACGATGACGACAATGAAGATATTAATAAGGAGGAAGAAATCGAATGATATCGACACAATTTAAGAAGGACATAGAAAGATTAGAAGAAAAAGTGGAGGAAGATCAATGTCAGCAATTAAGAAGAAGATAACATCTTGTCTAGGGGTACGATAACTCCCTGAGACTACTTGTAAATTTTAAATTATTACCATCTCGTGAAGAGGTCTACATTAATAGAAACAGATGTTCCAAAATGCAGGGAAATATTCTTTATCTTAGTTTTGTGCTGACCATTCACATCTATTTAGCATTTGGTTCAGTCACTTGTGCATGGCCGATTATGAATGACAAAAAGATGTTCCTAAATGCCGCTTTGAAATTAGGAAGTCCTATATATATTTCTACTAAAAGCTAAAATACTCTTCGGTGGTAGATATCGACTTAATTCAAATATAATTTTTCAATTAAATCAAACGAGTTGTCTGATAGTAAATCCGTCAGTTTTTAAAGAGGTTGCTCTATTTTGCATGTTCTTGCAGTAATTGATAACTCTGTGTGTTACATGTAAATCTTGTAATCATTTAACTTTAAAATATCATCACTGCCATAGGTTCCTAAGCAGCTATATACTCAGATTATCTACACCTGAGTTATTAGCATATCTTTACACCTTCATATCGAAAGATATAAAGAAGCTAACTGGTACAATTAAAATATAAAGACCTGACATTTTGCCACAATTTGTACGCTTTGTTCGGGTTTAATGAAACTAGGTAGATTTAGATTTTGAACACCTTGAGGTATTTTTGCTTGTTTGTGTGGGGATCTATATTTTCCTTATATCGCCATTAGATAGCTCTAAAAAAGTTCAACAATAAAAATGTATTCCTATTTTACTTGGTTTTCAGATGTTTTATATAAACCACTAAGCTGAGATGTATTTAGGTTCCTTCAGATTATAACCACCTCCTTCAGTGAAAAAGGATTCATCTTTTGCAGATATGAAAATGACAGTTGGTACATATAACGAACCTGGGAAAATACGAAAATCTTAAAACATTTATACCGAGTTCTCAGTTCAATTATGCTTTTAATTGGTTTATGTTTATTTCTTTCCCTGATTTAACTGTGTAATTTTTTCCATTTAACAGAGGAGTCTTTTTATCTTCCTGAGCATTAAATGCATCTGTTTCTGCCGTAAACGTTTGTTCCGTATTATTAAAAATCGTTTCTTAATTGCTTCACTCTTTTATCTAATTTGACCATATCCTTTGTATCACGTTGATATTTTTTTACGAGTTCTTGATCAGTATATTCTTTTATATCTGTTTTCAATTTTTCCATTCCAACGGTAAGTTCATTTTTAAGAGATTGCAACGTTTGATTATTTATCATTTTCATCTTGTGATTTAAGTTGGTAATGTATAAATCTTAATTTGTTTATAGATTGGAGCATACTTTACATATATTTTTTGGGACGTCTATCTTTTAGGTTATTTCTGTTAAATCATTCCACTTTAGTAACTGTGACAGTTTGTTCCTGTTAAAAGTTATCCTATCTTCCAATTTTATTACATCACGTTTAAACTCACTAATTAAGTTTGTAATATCTTGCTCGTGTTCTTGTTTTTATTATTTCAGCCTTTTTTTAACTGTTCTTACTGTGATTGTAAATTACGGTATTCTTCCTGAGAGATCTTTATTTCCTCCATGTCACTTTATAATGCATTTATTTCTGAGTTTATCCTATCTTCAATGGGTTGCAATTACTGTTAAATGTTTGATATTTTGTATTTTTCTTCTCCTATAGTTTTGAAATATTTTAATAGCAATAAACATGGTATTAAATCTCGTCTTGAATAAGTCCTGTGCATCTAAGATATTTTTCTTGTTTTCATCAATCTGCCTTCCCGACTCTTCAATTTTAGTACCTCTGTCTGTGAGAGTCTGATAAACAAATGTTAAATGTTATATATATGTTTTCTTCCTATTATTATATCTTTTGAAATATTATCATATAAAGTCTTACGTTCTGAGCGTCAATTCTTTTTCGTAATGTTAATTATCTGCATCAAATATTTGCACTGGATCTGCTAAATATGTAATTCGGTCGTTATTATAAATGTATGGGATTGTTTAGTGATTGACCTAATACCGGATATGCCGACACACCTTATCTTCCAATAATTTCCAACCTATTTCAATAGGATCTCTTAATGATATCACTCGGATCATGCTGGCGCTATTTACGTAACTTAAAAAACATCCGTTACACGCATACCGTGAAAATCTTATTTTTCCACCGATATCTTTCATCCTTAAATAATGAAACTCTTTCTGATACAACTCTGCAATTGCTTGGAATGACCATTAGCATTGTAACAAGCAATGTCATTTTGGAAAATATTCTTGACAGGTACGCATGAGAGTAAACTTGAATAATACACATTAGACTAATTTTTAATGTGATTTATCTGATCACGTAGTACATACGGACATTTAGGATTCAGGAACGGACAAATTCTATCCGATTCAGCCTTTATATGTATAGCCTTACAATTCAGTGCTGTAATCGGTCACATTAACTGTGTAGGTATTGCTAGCAGTAAATCAATACTTTAGAGCTATATATTTGGCACTCGATATCAATACTTTCTTCCTTGTCGTTATTTGCTGTAATTCTTTCTTGAACTATTTTCATATACATTTCTAGGTTAAATATTATTTGGTATTAATACAACTTTGGTTTAATTTGTATCGTTAAGCAAAAAGAAGTTATTGTTTTTAGCTCATTTGAAATATTATAATAACTGAGAACAGAATGTATTCTCTCTAGCGAAATAGATTACCCGCTGGATTTGAAACATATGTTTCTTCTTCAGGTTCACCTTTTACTGTAATATAACTTTCCATTAGGTAACATAAATTAAAACACCTTAGATTCATGCATAAAATACTTAAAGAGTTACCACGTACATTATAGCCCTTTGATTTCTTTGTGTCGTTGGATCTGATATAGTTTTTCTAAAATCTCTTTTTCACTTAACCTTTTTCCCTCCTCTAAAATAAGATTTATAATTCCTTGATAGTTTGATTTTCTTTATTTCACTTTGTTTTTATTATTTTCTTAAATTTCCTTGTAACTGTTATTCTCGTGAATCATTAAATTAAATTGATTTTGACTAATATCATTATTAGTTATGGCTTTTCTTACCATATCATAAATATTTGTAAACTTACTACTAGCAGCAGTAGCTATTTAAAAATATTTAGCTACATTATGGTAAACCTTTTATCTCTGAATGTTTCAGCTATAAATCCTAATATTGTGGAACCAAAACCACAAAAAACTAAAGGAATTATGAATCCTATGGTTATTCCGGCAAGACCAGCTCTACCAGATACTATGTTCATCCGATCTGATGTAGTTGTAATACAATTTTAAAACTTACATGATTCTTTATATTTATGTATACCATATATGCAATGTACTATCTCTTTAATTAAATCATGTTCAATTTAATCAATTTTCTGTAAGCTAAATGAATACCATGATCAGATTTCAGTTAATAGTTATAAAAGTGGTGCCGTTTGAAGCATTTACATATATTCTCACCCATTTATCTTCTCTGGAAATGTATCAACCTTAGATATTTCTTAATTTTACTCTCACCCCCTTTCCATTTATTGTGCAACATAATTAGCATTAACATTATCTTAATGATAGGAGCAAATTATTAAAAGCCATCTTTCTACTAGACTTTTTCGTCTTTAACTCATTTTAACAGAACCTGAGAATTATATTACAAGATGACACTAGCATAATTTAAATATCACAAAGTTCGTTTAAAATAAAAGTAGTACAAAATAAATGGCAGCAAAGAAGAGTCCAAAATGAAAAACTTAAAAGTAGGAACTGTTTTTAACAAGCCTGGTACTGACTGTTACTGCAAGCCTTGCTGAGGTGAGTACAACAACAAATGGAGTGGAGGAAATAAGAACTACTTTTAACTTAACAATGGCAAAAATAAAACAGAGAGCACTATAGCATAAAACACAGACTAATTCACTTGATAAGAGTTAGAATTTTATCAGTGTTGAATAACAACGATATGTCTGAGTATTAGTTATTTATGTTGTAAGTTAAATAAAAGCTTCTACCGCAAATCATCCAGTGCACATGTATTTAGCCCGATTTTCTTCTATTATTTCTTCCATAGTTTTCTTCCTTTTCGAAATTAATATGCTTGAATATTAGTATGCTAGCAGATAATGTAGAGAGAAGTAACCCTACATTAAATGAGAGAAACCTAGTAAAGTATCTTATTCCATTTTGACGTCATGTAGTCCTTACTTAGTTCTATCTTTAATTTGTCTAAATGAGCAATGGACAAAATTGTACTCACCAAAGTAGAAACGACTCGAATGACAACCTCTGGTAAAGGCTTATATATTTTAGTTGACTTTGCATTCAAAAATATTTAATATGTTTTTGTTTTTTTTTTGTGGGGGGTCGTTCATTTTTCTAAATCCCTGTCAGTTAAAGCTTTCTAGTTTGTATATACCATCAGCAATATTTATTTTTAGCTGTTGTTTATATTCTTCAATTTCAGGGCAAATAATGCTACTGTTATATTATCTTCCAGACTTCCTTCTGTGAATCTCATTTTTTCTGGTTATTTGTTATCCACTTAAATAGTATAAAATTGGTCGAAAGTGGCGAAGTTTTTGAAATGTCCAATAGACTTGAAGTAGAAGACGATGACATTGTACAGGAAACGAGGTTTATTCAAGATACTATTACTGGTTTATCTGATGAGTAATGTGAAACTCCTCAATAAACTCCATACCCAAAGACGCTGATGCATAATCTTGTGTTCTTCAGGACTATTATCAATCAAGTATTTATCTATTCTATGTATATATATACAATCATGATGATGAGGAGTAATACAAGTATCATATAATATTCAAAATTATTTTAGATCTATTTTGCTATTATTTGAATTAAAAGCTTGCTCATCGGGTAATGGCATTGAACATATACAATAGTATACTGATTTTACTAACTCCTGTATACTTGGATCGATTAAATGCTAATATGATATTCCACATCCAGCTGTTGTCATTCCATTGCAAGTCCAGTTTAATAGATTGTGTCCAAATTGTATACTACACTATGCTCTGTATGTATTTATGATCCATAATTATCAAAAAAATGTAATTATAAAAATTGTTTAATGGCTTGTACGTATATAATTGTCTTGTGTGTGGTATATTTGTATCTTTTTAAATATTTGTGTTATGTTTTTATTAACAAGAGTTAAAGTGAGTTGTTGGACAAGGATAAGGTGCTGTACGTGTTTGTGTTTAAATCTTAAGCCATTATTTACTTTGTTTACTTAACTGTTGCAAATTTTTACAAAAACCAAGGAAGCGACATGTCAAACATTAGTAATAGACATCGGGGTTCCTAATTACAAAGAGGAGTTAATTGAGATCATATTATTGCCATGCATCATTGGTTGAATCGAAGGTTCAATAAATTTGAATGTCAGCATAATATGGTAGAACAAATATTCCCTTGTGTTTGGGAACACTATTTTTATTACTACTACTGTGCAAGAAGACTCTGGGACCACTTAACCAAATTTAACTTACTTCGATCATTTTTGCGTGGGATTCGCCCAAATATAATCATTAAATGAAATAAAATATCACACATATAAACTATAATTACCGCACTATCACACATATATTACTTGCTATGCCAGCCTGCTTGTAAAATTTAAATTATTACGATCTTTATTTGCACATTAAATGAACATAATCACTCTAAAGAATTATCTACTATAGATGTTACAAACAGAGATACGGCACAATAGAAAGTAAAATCTTCACGATATATCTGGATGCGTGCCAGGTGTCACAAATTCCCTCAGAAAATAAATAAATGAGGCGGTATTAAAACACATATTTATTTGTAAGCTACTTACGGAACATACATTGACGCATCAGCAAAACTCGGATTGCTGTGTGATCCAGTTATAGAGAGTGTGATTTTTTTACGACTGTATTTTCTAACAGGTTTCGCCTACATACAATAAACGCAACACAATAATCAGACGACACAGATTACTATATACACGTTCTTACCATACGCGTTCTACTAATAACAATTTCAGTTTTTAAGGTGCAGAGGTGTTACAACAGACGATCAATAACGACACCTCTTTTATCAGTAAGGTAATTCGAGTTAGTTCCCTTTGTTACATAACAGCTGCTTATAGCATTAATGCAATCTATTCAGATGTACCTGCGCCATCAAAATGAGCTGCATCACAGTAAAGGTTTATATATAAATCGATAATGTATGCATAAGCAACTGTGAGAATGTATGAAGATATCGTGAGGTGGCCACCTTGTTATGATTACTGGGCCCGGATTCGTTAGAATCTGCAAGCAGTTAGGGGCTTCGGTATAACTTAAGTTGTAGGCACGGCTTCAGTGGTCACAGGGAGTTAAAAAGGTTTCGAGTGAGTCTGCCAAAACACATGTTGAAACAGATGACTGGGTTGCGAATATGGTGGTTGCGATTGATGGGGAATCAAAGTATGGCACCCAGTCGCTTGGCTGGGATTTCGCTAACATTTCCAACAAATGTTAAATATATTGTTTCTTTACATATCTAAAACAATAGAAGAGAAAAATATTGAATTTTATTTTCACATACTCATATTTAAACAAATTAGTAGTAAATTATATATTCAGATATTGTTATTTAAATAAACCAGTGATAAAGACTTCTAGAACAGATCAACCTTATTCAAAGCAAGTCTGAAAATAATTACCGGTTCCATCAATAGGTCTTTCAACTAGAAAAAGATAAAGACGTATGAATCATCAAAATCTAAACCAAATCATAACGAGAAGACTTAGAGATTCATTTAAAATACATTTAAATCAGTGTATATTTTATGGCCCTGATAATCAATATGTATATGAATTCTCCAGTGACATCAAACAGTATTAAAAGAAAGTCATAATTCGAAACATTTGACAATTTGGTTGTATGAAAGTACGACTAGAATTAACAATCAGACTTATGAAACGGCCTGCTCAAGATCTAAAAAAAATGAAGACAAGGAATTTTACCATAAAACAAGATAAATTAACATAATAAACGGAGGTGAAATGTATAATGTCATTATACCTTTATTTTACAATTTACATATCAACCTTGGACCGGAAATAAGCGAAAATACAGATGTTTGAAGGATTGATTATTGGGCTTTACACGTAGATAAATTTCAGAGGAAACTCGTATATAGATTTGCCTGAATGGGTAAACAACAAACAAGCTTGTATAAACGTACAAAGTAAAGACAGTAGATGTTTCTTTGATGCTGTGGAATCATTAATAAATAACCAAATGATTATGTAGATAAACCATCATTACATAATTCAGTTAGATACATGCATTGATTTGACACGTGTTCAGTAAAAATGAAAGATATTGAACTATGTGAATGAACTACTTGTATGAACTACTGGAAGGGGCATACTGCAGTATTTTAGAGATACTACATCGTCACCGGTGTCGAGGTCTGCAGTAGGCAGACCAATCCTCTTAGAAAAACACAAATTGAGAGAATAATACATACCAGTTGTATTTAGAAATGGTGGTTTGAATGACAAAAAGATGGACTATACCATTACGTTGCAATAAAAAATTAGCAGAAGTAGTGTCATCACCAATAAATAGATTAAGGAACAGAAATATATTTGAGAAAAGTGCTTGATTTTTTTTCAAGACACCATAAAAGCTATCAAAAAAGAAAAAAAAAACAATGGTATAGTGTAGACAACTCGATAGATGTAATGCCTGAAAAAGATCGGTTGTAAATTTTAAAACTTATCAGTATCAATCAAAAGTTCTATATGTTGTTTATTGTGATTTTTTAAAGTATAAATAGCACCATACAATTCTAATAGTGCTATGCAAACAATCAAATACATCTTGGACAATGCACGTATCTAAACATATTCCATGAGAGTTTTGTTTGTACTTACAACCAATTCATAAATGTTAGAGATCAATTGATTACAGAGATACTGATCACATTCAGGTGCTTTGCAAATGCACGAGAAAGATCGAAAAAATAGTTTACGACGAATTGAGGCTTAAAAATGTAAAACCTATGGTGTTCACAGAAGACGATGAAAACATTTAACAAAGCAAATATATTTCATATCTTAAAAAAATAATGACAAAATTAGAGAATGACCAGTCACTGGTAAATACAAATGGTCTCTACAGAACGAACGCACTTTGAATTTCGGATACTCATAATATATACCTATATTCACTCATAACTTGTTCAGTTATGACAGACACCTGTTGTCATCGAGACTCTTATACAAATGATAGAGATCGAGAGGGAAAATCTATTCCGAATAACGACGAAAAATATATTTCATTATATAAGGATTTAATAGTTGATAGGCCCATTAAGGGTTCAAGGAAATAACTGTGGGAAAAAAACCGATTAGATTTGTAGATATCTTTAGGTGCAAGTTCCAATCTCCAGAACAGCTGGCTAAGAATTCAAACAAGCTCGCTGACACTTTGAAAGACTGATCCATAGAGATCCAAATATTTAAGGAAAGATTTCTACCTTTGGAATATTTTGATAGTTTTTAAAGGTTTAATGGAAGAGCTATACAGCCCAAGGAACTATTTTGCTCATCACATAAAGATCAAACATATCAAATGACGATTGCTATGATGAGATGTCACACTTCAACCTTAAAACATTAGGAGATCTACAAAACTATCACGTGAGAAATGATATTTTAATGTTGCCTGACATTTTTTAACAATTTTGGAATGTCTGTTTGGCAAAGTATAAGTTAGACATTACGACCTACTATAGTGCACTAGGACTAGGTCATGATGGTAGTTTGAAAATGTCAGGTGTGAAATTTGAACTTTTGACAGATGACAGATTATGACATGTCTTTTAATGATTGGAAGTGGAATTCCTGGCGGAAATATTATGATACCGCATATACATCTTAAAGCCAACCACGAATTTTATGTAGACGAAGGTGACAAGATAAAATGTGACGGAGAGGTCGATAAGATCAATACAAAATTCTATAGCATGTGCTTAGATTTCAACAATCTTTGTGGGTGGGTGATGAGTTAATGTATGCCTGTAAATAACTTTAGAATGGCAAATGATGAACAACTTAGATGGACAGAAGAGAATCTGTTTGAAATGCATGATAATAGTGGTACTGGTAGCATATTAGAACAGTCATGGAGATTCTATTACATCTCCATGATAAATTTAAGGACTACCATCGAGCACTGGAAAAACTTGTATCAGACAAAAATGATTTATCTCTCTTGCAAAATAAATCAATTGATGATTATGGGGTTACAAAACCAATTGTACCAAAACTATTACATACATTGAAACACAAAAACAAGTATGTGATACATTAAAAAACCATGCTTTACATGCAGTTAGTACTAGAACTGAAAAAGAGATACACGGATCTGACTTATTTGAACAACAACCTTAGCTGAAATCCTACATCAAAGTAAATACAAGTTTTAAAGAAAAAAATTATAATGAATTCCGGAAAGACTTTCTCAAATGAATGAATAATACTGTATTCGGAGAAAAAAACTGAGACTTTAAGGACAAGAACAATAGTAAAAATATGTAACGATGAAAACAAAGTTTTCCAAAACTAAATCATTTGGCAGGAGAACACTTATTGACGATAAATTGTTGCTAGTCAGTCTGGAGGAAAAAAACAACAAGAAAATTAAGCTAAGTAAACCGATATTTTGTTTTACTGTGTTAGAGCTATCCAACTGGTTGATATACTAATTCTGGTACAAATAGTAAATAAAAATAATAATAAAAAAACAAAAACCAAACACGTGATATAATGAGACTACACATGATTATTCAAAGGAGAACTTTCTTGGTATACCACAAATTAATAAAAAGATTCCCGGCGTATTCAAGGGCAAGGGTGTATTAACCGGAACACGAGTTACAGAGTAGTATTGATGAAAATCAAAACTCTATTCAATCAGACGAATACAGTTTACAAAAGAATGAAGAAATGTGCGATTAAAAAGAATGTGAAATTCGAGATGTACCAAGATTGTTCATTTCTTCACATATATAATTGTCAAGAGAATAATTTGCTAAGATCGTTCAATGACGAGATGAATGACACCATATTGAACAAAGTTATATCGAGTTTTATGACGACAAGCATTTTTTTGTTGACAATTATGGACACATTAGTTTACCGCTGCACTGGGGGTGCACCTGGCCTCCAGCGATGAAGGCAATGTGTACTTATGGTACCAGTACATTGTATTGAAAAGTAAACTCAAGTCTCATTTAAATGTGTCCCTTTTGTTCTGTTTTAACGCACCTACAATTTATCATTTTGCTTCGCCCGGAATACATTGATTCCGTTGTTTTCTTGTCCTTGGTATGAAATGCGACAAAATATTTTCTCTAAAAGCTTTGATTACAGAGTTGTACTTTTTGCACGGATATTTCAAAATGTCTACAACTAAAAGCTAATCTAGCTAGGTTAGTTGCGTCCTTGTTTACGTCGTCAAGAATAACATTCTCATCAGTTAGAAAGAAAGTATTTCTAACTTGATAGATATTAACCAGTAACTCTAGCCACTTGTCTAATTATCCTCAGGATCTAGAATCGGTAATAGAATCGTATCACGTGGCGGAATTAGTGGAGAAGGGGGGTTAGTAGGAGTTAACTCTATGTTACTTTCAGTTGGATCAGTTTCAATATTATCAGCCAAACGATAAAAGACTCAAATAGGTTGATTCCGATAGACCCGCTTGTTTTTTTCTTGTTCATTCAATCCTTTCTCAATCTTACTTTGAAAGTCTTCTAATTTGGAATCATACTATTATATACATGATTTAATGTAACATAATCATCATTTACGATTTTCTTGAGATTGCTGAGACCGGATTTACTTACATTATTTTCATTAGTTCTTTCATTATTTGCATTGTACAAGTCACTAATTTTTGTTTGATTATCACTGATTGGTGCCGAGATAGCTTGATTGTTTGCTTGACGCTGTCTATCTCTATAAAACAAATCATTGTGTTTGACTTCAAATTCTTTTAATTTTCATGATACAGAGTATAATTTTAAGCATCTCCTTTATTTTTAGTTTGTTGTTGCCTAGTTACAGGTGGGAGAGCAAGATCTAAGCTTTGTCAAGCCTTCTTCAACTGCACCTTCAGCACCTTTCTTGACTTTTTTAATAACATAGACCTTAATCGTGTCCGCAAGAGAGCAACCAGAAGCATCTAAACCACCACCAGCTGCATATATTACTAAAATGACAGCTATATTGAGGACAAAGATCTTAGCGTGTAGAGTTTGAACTATATCATCACTAGCGGCACCACCTATGGCTTCATCAGTTTCAATGGTTAAATCTCCAAACATGATTTCCCATTAGCTTTTGCCTGAATTAAGAGCTACAGTGACTTCAGGTGTGATTCAAAGTTCTTTCATATTCAGATTTTAATTTGTCATCTCCAAAGTCTGTGCTCTTGTAATCCATTCTAGTTAAAGTATTTGAAATATCAATAGAGGTTGATTGAATTCTTGCGTTTCGATTTGCGTGCTTACCACCATGGTTCGTTGGTAATACTTGATAGTTTTGCACAGTTGTTTGTAATGTTTTATGTCGTTTATCAGCTTCAAAAAGCTGATTGTGCAGTTGTTGTATCATGTTTGGTATTTAATTTCATTAAGTTCAATTCAACTCACTAGATACGACAAAACATGTTAAAGTATTAGCATCTTGAAATGTCTTTCCCAAGAGAATGTAAAATGCTGTTGTATCAGATGTACCCGTAAAATTATCTTGATACAAAATAAAGGGTCCTGGAACAAGTGTGAAATCATATGTACCATCAGGAGCTTGAGCTATAAGAAGGCGGGAACCGAAGTGAAGCTGTAATACTGTAATATCAGTAGCGTAAACTTCAGGATCAGTACCCAATGGAAATTGATCGAAACGGAGAGTCGAAACAGTAGTATTGTTGAATCGATTAGCTCCGTCAGAAAAGTTTGCTACAATTAGAGCAAATGTATACACAAATTCAGCAGTTTGACTCATATAGAAAACCTGTGTATTGCCTGACTCATACTATTCATCAGCAATCCAAGGATGATCGAGAGCAGGTCTCTTTAGTAAACCAAGCACCAAAATCGTCAATTACTTATGGTACAGATTTGTAAGCATCGGGAAAAATGTACGGCATTTATTATCTTGAAGCTTTGTCGGGTTTCGCAGGTGTTCCTGATGATGTATTGAAGGCAGATATGTTGTAGTCGGATTTGTCCCTCAAGTCGCTTTTAATCGTCTTCACCAGGAAGTTGCATGTATTTCTTCTTAGGAGTAAATACTGATTTCCTCCCAGTTTAGTCCTGTCCTTGAGTTATCTCAGTTTCAGCAGATACTACGTTGTATCTTTTAGCGTCCTCAGCTCAGAGGCATAAGCCGGTGTTTCAAAGAGCTCCACGTGGCAGATGAACCATGTCTTAAGAACTTGAATCTTGTCAGTGTGAGTGTTCTTGCCTTTTTAAAGTTATATATATTCTTTGCATGACCTATAGGTTCCCATTGATTGGTTCCTTTCGTTTTATTGTGCCATTGTACTGTAAAAGTCACCACGCTTCAGTAGCATACCTCTTTATTTGAAACGTGGATATAATAACAACTCTCTCTCATAGGTTATTGCAAATTGTGTTGTAAGATTGATTACGGAATTTCTGCCGATGAACTTCTCAAACCTTATCAAAACAGCATTAGCCTATTTAAGTCTGGCATCCATCCCGTTACGTGTATTGAACATACCTCTGGGATATTTACGACATTCCGACTCACGGTTATAATAATAATGAACTTCTTCTCCCGTATTCAGTTATTAGTACCTAAACACACCGTTTAAAGTATCCATAGTTGGATATTTGATGACTGTGCAAACTTGATAGTTCGGGTGTATGTACGGCACACTTTTCATATCCCAAATCTAGATGTACACTTCTTAACAATGTCATATGTTGGTTGGTAGGTCTGTTTTGTTTTATACTACAATTCACATACCACATTCTTAAACCTTCTTTACATAGCCATTGATCAGTAAAGTAACGATTATCTGTATCGACCAATATGTCCAAAATTGTGATTAAGACACTTAGGATTATTGGATTATTTGGATTTTAATTCACGTTACTATAAGTGTCTTTTCAATTGTCACTTTAATTGTCTAGAAGTAAATTGATTCTTGATTTTTACTTGATTTGTTGGTTTCACTTTTTTCTGTTACATTTTTTTAGACCATAGAGTCCTAACAGTCACCTTCTTTATTTTTCAAAAACTCAAAGTGTTCATGCTCCTTAATAGTGATGTTTATGTATTGCGTTTTCAAAGTCTCTGTATGATATTTGTACCTTTGGTACATGAATGGAATTTGAATGGTATTTGAATGGAATAATGTTTTCAGATGGTTCCCATCTGTTAAATGATTCATTATATCCTTTCCATTTCACAAGCACATACTTTGTACAGTTCATTAGTTTGGTCTTCAATGTCTTTTCAACTTTGTATATGTCATCTTGTTTGTCTTATATAGATAACTCTTGTAACTCTATACCCTCAACATTCATGTCTTCCAGTCTGTAAACAAGGAGATTACTTAAAATTACTTTTCTGATTTGAAATATTGCCTTTGTATGGTTAGGAAGAGAGCCCTTTGCAAATATTGCTTTTGTATATCAAAATTCTAACTGTTTCACCTATTTTGACTCTAGGAGTTCCAAATATAACTATTGTCAGGTAACCAAATATATTGATCCATACTTTTGATATGTTTTCTTCCGTGCTTGTTTTAACTGTCTACTGATCTACGATAAATGTTATTGTCTCGCCCATTTAGCTTTGGTAAAACCAAAAAAAAAAAAAACGTTTTTGGTTTAATTTTGAGCGAACTACTTTCATATTATAGACTTCTGAGTTTTGGTAAACTTCTCAACTACAGATGTTTTTCGTCTGAGTAGGTTGAGAAATAATCGATATTTTCCCTTTTCAGTAAATCCTTAACTTTTCTGTTGTTAACTCATTTCCTTCATCAAACTGTATATATTCTGGGTTTCTGCTTTTAAAAACTTCTCTGAGGCGTAGTGTATGTCGTCTTCCTTTTGTTGTTTTTACATTTTACACCCCAAGAGTATTTTGAGAATGTATCAATCACAGTCAAGATGTGTTTGTATCCGTTTTTTATGTTTCATATACTTGCATGACATCAATATCTGCCTGCTACTGGTCATCCACGTGAATAAAAATATGACCCTACTACAGATAATAATTAACGCTTGATAATTAGAGTTATCAATAAAACCAACAGGACATCATATACAACGAAAACTTTTATTTTCAGCAATTTGAAACGGTTCTTCAATCCTTTTCAACATGTGAATCATTTCAGAGTTAGGTCAAATTGTACTATGTATATTTATGATTTAAAAACAGCTACTTTATATTGTGTCACCTTGACTTGTTTTAAACCGAACTTAACTTACCATAAACTCAATATCTGCGTTTCCTCTAGAGTGATCTTGGAAAGTTAGTGAGATCTTCGAATTGTCCTGTAAATTTAGCCGTATACAGATTTATATATTTATCCACATCAAATACATAATTTACACCTTCTTAACTGTCTTTATCATCTTAATAGCAATGCTGATGCTGCTTATTTCAATGTTATCATTATTGAATGTAATATGTAAATCTGCGTATTTTCTAAACCTTTGCAGGATGGTTATTTGTTTTTGAAATAGACAAATGAAAATTTGTATTCTCTTGAATGTTATTTTGTAACACAATATGCTTTGACCATTCTTATATCCCAGGCAAAACTTGCAAATAAATACACATTATCTATTGAACACCCAGAGTGTTGTGTTGCTCTTTTGTTTAAACTAATGATATATATATATATATATATATATATATATATATATATATATATATATATATATATATATATATATATATATATATATATATATATCACAAGATGGTAATAATTTCAATGTTTTAAGTCTCCGCGCATATCAAGTACATTAAAAATTATCACTGTGATATTATTTACAAATTGTGCTTGAGCTTTGTCCATCGCAATAACGATCGCACTAATTTAAAATATTTTGATCTCGCGGTGTTCTTGTACCTCTCCACGAGGTGGTAATAATTTAACATTTACAAGTGTCCTCGCACTACATGTTGAGTGTATATGAGAGTGCGGTAATTTGAATGTGTTTTTTTCTTTCCCTTAATTGTGCGTGGGCATTGCCCACGGAAAAAAAATTAAACTATTTTTTTTTTTAAAATGTAAGTGATATCGAAGTTTTTTTGTACCCCTACACGAGATTATAATAATTTTAAATTTACAAGTGGTCTCGATATATTTTCGAAGCAATAAACGATATTGTTAAATTTTAAAAACTTGCAAGACATCTCGGGTTGTTTTCGTACCCCTATACGAGCTTGTTATAATTTAACATTTACAAGTGGCGAGTAGAAAATGCACGCATGACGAATTTTAAAAATGCGGGGGGTGGGAGCAGTCCGTGTTGGGCAACTTGGGGATGGTGATTGTCCTAATACCTTGATGTTGAAATAATTCGTGTAAACTTTTTTATCACACTTTCTTCATAAATTGAAATGTACTTTCAAATAATGTAATTATTAAAATTTGTTTAAAAATGGAAGAAGGGATAAAGGTTAAACGCTTGATAATTTACACTAACAGAGGGTAGGGTAAACCACGGGTCATTGTTGTTTATTCACCAAAGCAAGTGCAAACATTAAAAACCTCGAATAAACAACATCCATATAAAACCAAGAACGCGTAGGGTGAGCAACGGGTCAGTGTTGTTTAGTCGCCCGGTGCTAGCGCAGATATTAAAAACCTCGAATAAACAACGTCCATATAAAACAAAGATCGGGCAGAGTGAACAACAGGTCATTGTTGTTTAGTCACCTAAAGCAAGCGCAAACATTCAAAACCTTGAATAAACAACGTCCATATAAAACCATGAACGGCTAGAGTGATCAAAATGTCATTGCTGCATAGTCACCAAAAGCAAGCGCAAATATTAAAAACCTCGAATAAACAACGTCCATATAAAACCAAGATCGGACAGAGTGAACAACAGGTCATTGTTGTTTAGTCGCCTAAAGCAAGCGCAAACATTTTAAACCTTGAATAAACAACGTCCATATAATACCAAGATCGGGCAGGGTGAACAACGGGTCATTGTTGTTTAGTCACCGAAAGCAAGAGCAAACATTTAAAACCTTGAATAAACAACGTCCATATAAAACCTAGAATGCTATAGAATAAACAAAGTGTTTCTTTATTGCTTGCAGTTATTCTTGGGTAACTAGACAGCTTTTGGGGCTAGCTCATTGCCAGTTTGTGTTTTCCCCTTCTTCTAACAGTTCTGGCCGCTGGACTCCAGACGGGTTGTCCCAGCTGGTCCCCCAACCTACTAACAATTGTTCCTACATGGCTGACAACAAGCTCCAAATCGGGTAACCCCCGGCTGGTACAAATATCCTTTTACGACTACTGCGCTTATTATTTATGAACTGTAACCTTATGAAACTTACAGAAATATATTACTTTAGCACACAATGTAGGTATTTCGTCGAATACGGTAATTGCTTTGCTTTTTATAGTAGCAGCTTGAAATCATAGCTGTATATAATTTATTTATGTTTCTAATATCTGATAATTGTGATCTTTGTTTTGAGAAACATGGGTCAATTTAGAAGACTCATTTAATAAGAATTCAGAAATAAAAACTACCAATGAATAATGCAAACATTGGACACAAAAAATGAATATCTGATTAGTTAGGAAAATCATTCATAATTGTGTTTAGTAAATGAGTCATTTTCAGAGAAAAGAGACCTCGAAAATATTAGACTGAATTTCTATCTTCATTCAACCCTACTTCTGTTAGCATTAATACAACGTGGTTTACAGTTTAAGCTTGTCACAAGCTAAGTATGATCAGTATAGTAGAAATTTTTTCTTAATATAACTTTTAAAGTTAATTTTTTTTCTCAAAAGAAATCATCACAACTAATTACTTTGATTCCTATTATAACTTCATAAAAGCTATTATTATTTGTAATTCGTATAGTTTTTGATCATCTATTGCTTTTATCACCCATGAAGACTCTGGATTGATTTGCAGAATGCATTTAATGGTTAATAGTAGAGAACGTTGAGCATGGGTTTTAACTTATTGACATCTAATTCGCAAAAAGAATATTTATTTTTTGTTTTAATATAAGTTGTTTTGTAATAAATATGAAATTGACTAAGAAAAGAGGCTTCCGTTTGGACAAAATACATTTTTAACTTCATGACACATGTTTAACACCCCTGAAGTGCTCCATGGAATTTGAATATTTCATTCAAACTTGCTCACCAATGAATCAAAGTATTTTGTTCTAATCTTGAAGATAACAAATTTTCCAGAGAGGTCGGTGACACTCATATTATTGCTTTCTTTGGCAGCTTGTAGTTGTTTTATATTTTATTCCATCTGTATCTTCTAACCTTTTACCGTTTGCGTCGAGATTGTGCGTAATATACGGAGGTCATATACTCATAGTTCAAAGTTACAGATTCGTTAATACGTTTAACAGAGAAAGTTAACAGGGGCAAAAAGAGCAACTAGTGTGACCCCCCCCCC
The DNA here is from genome assembly GCA_029931535.1 of Margaritifera margaritifera. NCBI lineage: Eukaryota > Metazoa > Mollusca > Bivalvia > Unionida > Margaritiferidae > Margaritifera > Margaritifera margaritifera. The sequence continues at coordinate 502,725 of JAQPZY010000833.1, forward strand.
CCTTTACGTCTTATAAAAACATCGGAATGGTCTGTCCCATTTTCCTTTTTTGCAGAAATGTACTCATACTTGTGTCAATCTGTTTGGAAATTTTGTATCTGATAATTAATAAACTAACTAGAACAATATCATAAGCTCGCCGTCCCAACGCTTTTCATTGCATATTCCAAACAACCATCCCCCAAAACACACACGCACACGCACAGACACACACACACACACATCAGTGGGACGGCGACCAAATGGTTATAAGGGCAAAATTGATGACTATGATGGATTCGCTGTCGCTGCATATATGAATTTTAGTTAAACTACATATATTTAAAACTCTGATTTATATTTTACATTGACCTTTAACACTCTCACAGGAACCACAGGTTTTTGAGTCAATAATGACAGCCCTCTTAGAAATGGTCATCATAGGGACAACATAACTACAAAGTTTGGTGAAGTTCCACCCAACAGTTATGAAGGAGATGTGATAACGGTCATAGGGTGTGATAACGGACATATTGGCGGAGATACGGACGGACGGACAGGTGGAGGGTATCACGATATCCCGAACACTTTTAAAAGAAACGTCAAAATAAATGTTGCACAGCTTTGCTGACAACAGAGACATTGTCTGGAAACATGGGAATTCAAAAAGGACGATAATGATTCTCCTATTTCAAAGAACCCACTGCTGTCTAGTATTACCTGAACCCCTGAATGACAGTCTTATTTTGTCGCAGGCAAAATGAACAGGAAACATGAAACATTTCTTCCTTTTAAGTTTTTCTTCTTCAAATGAGGTTGTTATAACTAATTCGATTACTTTCCATTGAAGTGCTGCTTAATGGAAATAGCTTGTAGTGATTTGTATACAGTCGCCTGATCCTTTTGTTTTATATTTGAAAGGAACTTTGGATTAATTGTATGAATACGTTTATAATATTTAGTAAGTAATAATTAGATAAATATGTTAAGAAATGAGAATCCGATAAGCCGCCCCCACTTATAGGCCATTCCCCACGAACGCTTTGGTTATTCTTCATCGCTGTTAATAACGAGTCAACAACTGATAATGCTGCCATGAGATCGAATTGTTTATCTTCTCAGTCAGTAATCCCTATCACTCAATAGCATAAATCAACCATTGCCGAACATGACATTTTTTCCTTGATAAAAATCGAACAATAATGATGTCAAAGAGATTCTAAATGCAATTGTTCAGTTAAATCTTTTTAATATGTTGTACGCCCCACCACCAATGTTAAGTTTAATGTTTAAGTTCGTGTATCAGGTAATGTTGTGATAAATTCATCTTCCATGAATAATGCAATTCTAATTTTCAAAATAGATGTTTTGTCTGCGAACTAATTGCATGTCAGTGTTGCATCTTTTTAAAGCCATAATTGTTTGTAATTTGCGCACTGTTGTTGCATCTATTTTTAAATTACATATAATCAGTTTTCAAAATACATTTAATGATTATTTATCAAGATAAAATTTATCATGGGTTACAATTAATGAACGTCTAATTGGCAAAGAAGGAAATTCTTCATTGCTTTATTACAAGAGAAAATTAACAGAGAAATGAGACCTCGTTTACTTGCCCGTTTAAAATGTTTAAATTGCCTCAGGCTACTATACAATGCATTTACCTCCCTTGTCAATATTGAAAAGATATATTTATTGAAATTTGTAAGTTAAAATCTATTTAAAAATGAAGTCCTCACCAGTAATAGTGTTGTTTTCTATAACAGCGTCTTAAGTGCCATATTTGTAACTTCTATGCTCTTGTCGTATCTGTTTTTTTTAAATATTTTTTATATGACTTTTTATTTATTTATTTTAAGCTATATATATATATATATATATATATATATATATATATATATATATATATATATATATATATATATATATACATGTTGTCCTCTGCACATAGCAAAATTTGTGTGATCATTAATCTCACGTGATCAGGTACAAAATAAAAAATTATTTACCTGGTACATACAAAAATAGTTGGTTGTTGTCAGGAGCAAAACAAGGAAACTGCTTAGTATTCGTATACAATTCTGATGTTTACGTGAAAGTACAGTTGACTTTTTTTTTAAAAATCCATATCTTCATTGTGAATTAACAATTAAATTCAACTATTTGTCTGAAAAAATCAGGTAATGCTTTATGAAACAAAGTAACATACTTCAATAAACTTTTCAATCTGAGAAAATTTGAATCTTTAAAACTTTGAATGATATTTAGTTCGTTTTTATCAGCTATCATAAATTGAGTAAACTTCCTATGTGCGGACCAATTTTTTTATTCGATCCGGACAAAATTTGGCATGCAAGGCTATATCATCCGGGCGATGCTTTTTAACCACATCCGGAAAGAAATCGAATGTAATTTTTTAATATGCGGACCAATTTTTTTACTTGATCTGGACCAGATTTTGGATGCAAGGCTACATCATCCGGGCGATGCTTTTTTACCACATCCAGCTGTATATCGAACAATATGCTAAACAAAGCTCATCAAAGGTTGCTAACTACTGGTAAATCTCTATTCTAAATTGTAGTCAATATGAATTGTTCGTATATGTTTCTGTTTAAGATTGAAACCAGATCGGCGTTTGTAAAATATGTATGCTCACAATGTCAACTGTATAATTTTCAAAAGCTCCAAAATTTTTAAAACTTTTTAAAATTGTTCGTAAGGTCTGAAAATCTAATAAAGTCATCTATACATTCATATAAACGTGCCTACTGAATATCTATTGTTTTCCTTGAGTGGTTTTTGTTCAGTCGTGCTCAAAATGTTTGCAAGAAAAAAATCACAGTCCCAAAATGTTTAAAAAAATGTATTAAACAAATTGAACAATTGCTATAATGGTCTTATAATCTAATCAGGTCATCTACCACATTTCATTTGTAAATATGGAATGTTTTTTACACAATCATGCTCAAGAGTTTTATTTTTATTTTTATTTTTGCGCAATCATGCTCACAGCGAAATGGACATGACCAAATCTAGATGTCCCCACTGTGAGGGTCTTAAAAGTCCCAAAAGTTAAAAAGGTGAATAAAATGGAATATTGCTATAATGGCACGAAAGTCTAATCAGACCATCTATACACACAAAATAATATGCTACAAAGTTTCTGATTTTAAAATAACTAACCTGTTCATTGTCCTGTTTAAGTTGCCTATTTGTCAGAGTAACAGTTATTTTTTATGGTTGAAATTATCAAACGTAAAATAGAGTTTCTTATATTAGTGTAAAAGTCCCCTCTTACCCACACAAAATGGTAGAGCGGTATTCCAAGTCACCAACGGGAACCGTCGTGGAGCTGACGGAAAATAAATATGGCTAAAACTGGCAAACAGGAAGAACATTTAGGTTCGGCAGATTCAAATCTACCCGAATATATCATATTTTGTTACATCTGATACGATTCAAGAATGTACAAAACAAAATAGCTTAGATCGGTATACCAACGGGACAAATGACCGCTGCCATTATGCTCACGTCACTGAAATACCAATACTAGTAAATATTCCTGTCGGCATACCGATCTAAGATGTTTTGTCTAGTACATTCTCAAATCTTATCAGATGTTCAAAAAAGAAATGTGATATATTGCAGTAGATTAGACCCTGCTAAACCTAAATGTTCTTCCTGTCAGCCACTTGTTGGCATATTTATTTTGGGATCCTTCCCGAAGGAATACCTCGAACTTGCAAAAGGACACTTAATTTTGCCTCAATATACAGCAGAGACTACTGTACACGCCTCGTGGATTATGGATTGCCCACAAAATCCGGTGGACATGGACACAGGGATAAGGGATTAAATGTCAACTACGTTTAGTGAATGTCCACACAGTCTGGTGGATTTCCCCCAAGTCTATTGAAAATCCACTCAATCCAGTGGAAGTCCGTCACGGATTTTATTACAGCCGTAGTGGGTTTTATGGCACCCCTCTCCGATTTTATTGTATTCGCTCAGCGAGTCAACACACTAAACAAACAGATGAGACAAACATCGACGTCGTAAACTCGACCATGGCAGGTGTCAATTCTATACCTTTACCTATACAAACTATACAGTGGTAAAATTTCTTAATGTATTTATCAGTGGCCTAGCTTAGGATACATACAGACGAACGCGCGTATCATAGAAAAAATAATAGCTTTTAAATTTCTTGGAGATGTTCCCACCCCTGTCCTCGACAGAGCGTACATCAGAAAAATTGTCTAGCTGCAACGTACATCCCTGTTGATGTTTATATATACATATGCGGAAATTTACATACTGTTCTGCATCAAGCGGTAACATCGATGTTCTTTCTCAATAAATGATATTTCATAAAAGTGCTTCGTGTACTGGTTATTATTTTGTCATAGTTTCCCTTTTATTTCCATGCTATTTCCAAGACCCACTTTGAAGAAATTATTGAAAGCAGTAATACAAATAAAACTCGAAATGAGATTACAAACGAACGCCGTACTATTTATATCATACATGAACGATCAAGAACACTGGAACATTATGACAATAACGTGGAACCGTATTTTAAAGTAAAAAAGATAATACGAGCTATGCTACAAAAAGATTCTTCTGTAACTTTACCCGTCAACTTTTAAAATAACATTGTTTATCAGAGAGTATGACACTGTTTTAAATGCGCGGAATTGTTTACACTGTATTGACTGTTGCGCTCTATGGGTGACCATTCATGCCATGAACAAAGCGATCTCAATCAGATATTATCTCCTAAAACTGGTTTTTAGCGGTATATAAAGCAAGCCATAGATAATATTTGTATTTTCCCGATTAGGGACCAACCAAGCATTTAAATGTATTATGAATATTTTATTTTATAAAAATCGCAACAAGTGTATTTTCTTTAAAGCTAAATCCTATTACAGCCCCACCCCCAACAGCGCATATATTAGAAGTTAAATTACTTAAATTGTGGACTTTTAATATGGACTGAGAAATGCAATGAGGTTAAGTTGCGATATTTTTGCGTATAATTGTTTTTAGCGATATAAAAAAACAAACCATATAACATTTTTATTATCCCCCATTAATATTTCGACGCAGCGCATAAAATATAAGTTTATCGCAGTAGCACATATCTATGACACGTTTATGAAAACTCTATTAAACTACCGACTGTCTTCTCTTTTTATATGCATGTTTTCTTGTAATAAATGTGTTAATTATATGCAAAACTGAGAGAGAGAGAGACAGAGAGAGAGAACCGTAACTTTCGGTCGACGTTACAAGTAGCTTTTATCACTAACTCAGGCACAGGCATTGATCATTAGAGAGTATACATTTTTGAAATGTGTTGCAATTATCTTCATTTTGGAATTCGTCTACTGAAAAACTTTAGAAATAAAATGTTGCTACCCCTCTTTATTCAAAAAAAGTAAATAAGTAAATTGCTGATTAGCAATTCATTTTGTATTTAAAAATAATTTATATAATTATTTTAGTTATTAACCTTCTATTAGTGTGCTTTTCTTATTATTCTATTTTAGTTCTATAGTCGAATCTGGTCATAATTAACATATACGAACTTAAAGCTTCAGATATTTTAAGAGATTGAAAGTCCAATGAGCCAGCATTACTTCAATAACCAAACTGAAAACAGTGACAATATTCGGGGCGAACTTAGAATTAATATAAAAGGTTCACAATAAACAGGAAATAATTGGGATTTACAACCTTTAAAACCAAAACCTCTTCCACCTCCAGTTCAGAGTAGATAAAGAAGTTTTACCAGGGATACCTATATAAAGCCATTAAAAATATGAAGCCACGTATTACTAGCAATCAGTGGAATTAGAGATAGACTGTATAGCCTTGGCAAACACGTGGCTTAGCAATTTCGGGCAACATACAAGGCATTATTGATATATCTGATGTGTTCAGCTTAGGCGTAATACAGTACAAGTTAAATAAAAGTATGAATAAGAAGAAAATCCACTCATATAAAGCTAAAACTAAACCGACGTACAAAACTAGAGGCTATTTATTGTACCGTAAATATAATCGTACATACCGCAATTAACTGCTACTGCAACTTGCTAAACAGCCCCATCCTTTTCTCTTTGCTGTGTTTATGTATGTCTTCAGACATTTAACCTTGGATTATTATTGCTTTTTAATTAACTTCGGAGTCCAAAGTTTGTTCGTGTGACTTTAAGCTTTGTTTTGGTTTCCAAAGATTCAGTCCCATTTGGGTGATTATGGACAGAATTTCAGTAATTTCACATTGTTTACCTACTTGCTAAACCCTGTACAAATATGAATTTGGTCCGTGTTCTTTAACGACAATGTTTCATTAGTAATCACGTCAACTTCTTAAAAAGGATAACTGGGTCAAAATGTAACTAATTAGTTACTAAACTGATACACTATATTCGCTTCACATACAGGAGCAGTTTTGCAGTATTTGTCATGTTGATTGAAAGAATGTACTGTACCAAATAAATTGTATTTGGATTAACCAAAATAATACATACAAGTTTATCTCCTTCCGAAAATATTTAATAAGTGATTATGCTTTTTCTTCACTTTCATCCATCCATTTGGTAATATTAAACTCGTGAGATGACCAAACCAGCAATCCTAAGAATATTTGTTAAGCTGTTGGCTATAGAATGCAGCATAACGTGCTTCGTAGAGTCTGTGTAAAAACAATGGGTGAAAGTAAATAGGTGTCTAGTTTCTGAGAAAATGTGTCACATGGACATGTATATTTGGGTTGCAAGTGCTAAACAGAGGCCGGACTAGTAGAGGTTGTATTTTGGATAGCGCTGTGTATATTTCATTGTGTGGGAACATGTTAAGCAAACAATTTAAAGGTGACGGGGGAATGAAAAAAATAAATCACAGCATTTATTGCATTTTTATTTTAATAACGGAATGAAACTCGCTAATACTTACGTGTGATTTATTTGTCCTTTTGTTTGTTTAAAAGCAGAATCTCTCTCTCTCTCTCTCTCTCTCTCTCTCTCTCTCTCTCTCTCTCTCTCTCTCTCTCTCTCTCTCTCTCTCTCTCTCATTAAAATTACTATCATTAAATGTTGCATATTTTGTGAAGCACCTAAATAGTCTCAGGATTCTTTGCTCAGAAATGCATCTTTCATCTCGCAATACACATATGTGAATGCATTTTAGTGGGCGACTCATTGAATATTAAACGGCATTGTGTACAACTTAAAAAGAACATTATGCACTGTGTTCTGTATCTCAGCCGACAGGTAAGTTCCACGCGATGTAGAGAACGTCCACTATTAGATAATTATATTGCTGCGACTTTTTAACTGGGGCAATAAACTTAATCCGTCCACTAAAAGCCACGACGCCGACAATCCACCATATCCGGTTTGTAACGGAAACAGCTGGGACGGATTAAGTTTCACCGTGGGAACGTGGATATCCGTAATCCACGATGAGTGTACAGTACATATCAAGATGTAAAAAAAATTAAAAATTTTTTTTTATAAAATCAAACTGATTTCTTATTTCTTTCTCATAATCTGTCTGAATTGAGTATGGAAGGCCCAATGCATCACATTCAGCCTAAAATATACGTACTTTTTTAAAAACACGATTTCGTGACTAAGCAACAGTTCACATCCCCTCCGGACTTTTAACTCTTTAGAAAACCCTAAAATTAATCAAATAAAACATTTCCCAGATAAAAAATAAAAAATTAATCAAATAAAGATTTTTCCAGATAGAAGAATAATCTTGAATCTGTAGACAATTGTAACAAAAAAATCGAATAGGGGAGACTATACGTAGAGCTTGTTAGGATCTAGTTTCCCGTAAAACAAACCAATTGATTACCGATTTGGTAACTTTTAAAACTTAAATGCTATACACAACCACTTGAGGAAGACCATTTAAACTTAGTAGGCATGCTGTTATGCAAGGTACAGTGTTATTTTACAAGCTATAATAACACGTTTTTGAAACTTTTATTTGTTTCAGAACATTTTGAACTAAGATTTGTGAAGGGTTGAGGGTATACATGGTTTGCTAAGTTATTTTTGTAATGTGTAATTGTTGAATTGGACATATTTGACGATAGAGGGGCATATGTGTTTCACAAACACAATGTAGCTTTCATTCTTCACTGTTTTCAATAGTTTGAGAACGTTTTCAGGAGGTTGTAGGAATGTTATATAATGACGTTAAACAACAACGTTGAAGCAACATTCCAGAAAATTCACCAAATCATGTTGCCACAAGGTCGAAAAAGCCATAGCGATGAAGCAACATTGCTGCAACGTTGTATTCTTAACTGGGACAAGAAAGGAAAGTAATAATAATAATAATAATAGTAATAATGATAATAACAACAACAACAACAAATAAGATTCAGGGAAGGTTCAAACCGCTGCTCTTACTTTTAATTGTGACTAAATGGCAAACGGTCTTACCATTACAGTATCGTGACTGCGTATTTAAGTGTTAGACAATTTACTATAGATAGATAACATGTGGCCTGGTGAGATTCCTTAGGGCAGCAATGAATATATTAACCAAAAAAATCAATTATTCGGCTTTGTTTTGTTTTGGGGTTTTTATACAGAAAAAAAAAGATTTTACACATATCGTTGCATTAAAAGTAGACTCAAATTGTATAATATAATCCCTTTCTTCAATAAATATTTTTTCGAAAACTGCTGTAATCAATGTTATTAGTACGTGTTATACTGTGCCAGTAGCATACTGAGTAGACCTATAGATATAGTTTACAAATGATAATTTGAATTTGTTAAAATAATTTAAATTGAAACAAATGAACAATGGTGGTAACGAATATTGCATTTTTACTGGGTTCAGTGCTGATTTCATAACTTTAATGTATGGATGTGATTCACATTATTATTCATATTCTGATCTTGTTTGCCCTAGTTCCAATATATATATATATATATATATATATATATATATATATATATATATATATATATATATAATCATAGAAGGGTAGAATATAGATAATAAATACAACTTAACATGATCAAAGTAATGAAAAAATACACAAGGACTTTTATTTCTTACCATCATTCCTTTTTCCAAACCATTTTAGTCAAAAATGGCATAATCGACTGCTTCTTGTTGCTGTGCATCTCGTTCCTTCATGCGCCTCTATATTTAGCTACTCTCATCCAAATATTACAATTGATTATGATTTGCGCTAAAGAATGACACAAAACGCGATCAGCAACAGAAGAAAAGAATACAATATCCCATACAAAGTGCAATCGATATTTGAATGTCAGTTTTGTTTAAAGAAACATAAAATGCCATTTTTATTTTACTGTGAAGTAATTCTATATGGCTACAGACATATAACGGGTGATCTAAAAAACGCAGCTTGTCTTCATTTTTCTGTTAGTCAGGGATAAGTGCAAACGAGAACATATGTCAAATTTACACATGTGTTAGATGGTTACAAAAAGTGTCTTCTGTAAAATAAATCAAACGTGTTCACAACTGCGATGCTAGTTTTTGAGGACTTGAAAGATGCGGAAATCGGGCAAAATTTGAGTTAACCTTCACGGAATGAAAGGACGACCTCAGCATCATTATCCATTGTCTAAGTAATACATCATTGGCTAATCGTTACTTCAGACAGCAAACTGACCGACTGGTGGTTCCATACATTTACGAAGAACATGATGGCGTACATAAATGAGCTCATGTTTCCAAACATCTGTTGTGATATTTCAGGTGTACGTAATATTCTCCATCAGCAAAGATTCTACATGACACCAACCTGTTCCATACAATCTGAATTTTTTTTAAAAATTTAAAATTATATATATATATATATATATATATATATATATATATATATATATATATATATATATATATATATTATTGGTAGTGCGTTGATCCTATTTGGATTGTATAATTTTTCCTCATATTTACTACAAATGTGAAATGTGCCTAAGAATTAAAACTAATGCATCATATTAAAATATAGGCTGAATAGTCAATGTGTTTCTGACCTTTTTTGTAAAAGATTCAGATTGAAGAAATGCTACCATATATGGAGAAAAATTATTTTCAAATGTTCGCTAATTGCCGATTTTCGGAAATTTTGCGTGTGTAAATTTAATGGTTTGGTCTTTTACGATCATATATAATTTTAAATTCCAAAGATCTGCACGAGTTTAAATTTTCACGATCTCTGATCCGGTTGTTAAAAAGGTGCAAATATAAAATGACGTGAAAATTTACCAATAAACGGTAAATAGTGCGGCCATGAAATTATCAAATAGTAAGATAGCATTGCTGAAGTTAGATTTAAACAAAAAAATTAACAAAACTTACAAATACAGATATGTTCGAACTTATTTAATTATTTCACTTGTGTGAAAAAAAGAAAATATTGATGCCAATTTTCCACAGTTGGTTTACATAGATTAAAAATACGGATGACAGTAGAAACAGGCAGACGAATAAACAACACTGTGTATACGCGATTCATATTATATTCTAAGAAAAACATTTTCAATGACCTGAAAATTTTCTTTATTTTGTGTTTTAAAACACATTTCATCATTTATATTAAAATAATGACATTTAAAAATTCCCAAGTGTGAAATGTTTCATTTCCTTTTGACTGGATATTTGATTGCCTTTGCAGCAATAAGTGTTCCAGATAATATGGACTGATATTTTTACCTTTCATTTTCCTCTTGTATGTGTGTGCCTTCAGGAAGTTGCTTGCTTCCTCACCAAATACCAATATGTCTTGCTTTCAGTGCATTTTGAATTATATTGTTATTCTCTTCGATCACAAATGCACATTTGGCACTTAGTATTACCCTTGCCTGTCTGTCCGTCCGTCCGTCCATCCATACGTCTCGTAATACCTGTTGTCTGGAAAAAAAGTAATCCCTTCAGTCAGTTTGCGGCAGTTTGTACAGCAGCATTTATTGTTATTACAGTGTCCTACAGGCTATACTCAGTTTCACACGATCACTTGCCTTTGTTCAAAATGTCAATGATTCAGGTCGATTTTCATAACAGTGATGTTTCAGTATGGAATTTAGCTGCTAATTATTAAGATTAGTGATCGTGGTGTAAGAATCGGTCAGATAGTAAAATCATAATTCAATCATTTCATTGCTTTTTATGAAATATATTAATGTTTTGTGTGTCTGATTGTTTTTAAACTTATTCAATTAGAAGGCTCCGAAAAGCTCAGATGCTTGAATATTTTCACAATCAGAATTTTCATATAACTTGAACTATTCTCGTGAGCTAGAAAAAGGGACCGTGGATAAATTTTAGGTGTTTTATAAACAGTTGGTACTGGCCCATTCATCAATTTGTGCTTTTTTCAAGTTGAACTTGATTTGTCATTCCATCTCATATGACAAAATTAAATCTCCATAAATGTATACCAAGCTTTCCCATACAAATATGCTAACACACAAACATCTCAACCATTCATCAACCAGTTACAAATAGAATGGTGTATTCTCTTACAAGGGATTCCCAGGCAATATGGATACGTGCATGAAAAAAAGAAAACAAAAAGAAAGAAAAGAAAAAAAATATACAGCAGAGACTTGATTATTGTAAATTTAGTACGCACGTTATTGTGACAAACAAAGCAATACCTACAAAATAGTTTTGTCTTATACAAAATAATCTATAACTCATGAATAATCTGTTTATGGGTTTACTTGTCGATACAACTATGAATCGTGTAATTTATTTTTACAATAGACATTTTAATTCCCAAACCAAATATTGAGCGTGACGTCATCCTTTCCAAATAGTCGTAAAAAGTATTTTGGGGTAATACATATAAAGATTTATGGTTTTAATGTCTTTAAGTATATATAGACTATATCTACATTGTTGTCGTAGATACTGTTAATATTTCTCACTACTAAGTTAAAAACAGTCTCTTCTCACGAGTTACAAAGGCATGAGTGAAAGTATACTCACAAGTGAAATTCCAACGGTAACCATAGTAAAAGTGTTGGTTTTCTTTCTTATGACATACGTGTTACTTTTGCGACATTGTTTTTTTATTCCTTTCGATCGGCTCTTACAAAACAGGTCATAGCATTTTATCAGTCCGCAAACATAAATATTTACTGAGAAGTTTGATATAATTCTGTAATTACTGGCTGATATTAAAAACAATGAATATTTAGAAAACTGTTCTCGCAGAAAAGAAAGTTAGTGTAGCGAAAAAGAAGAAAAAAGACTTCGCATAATTACAGAGAACACTTAAATCCCACATCCAGCAGTTTGTTACTGTGCGAAGAAACTTCAAATTTTCCGGTTTTGAAATAAAATGGTTCAAGTACGATACTTTTGTGGCTGTTGTAAAGTGACAAGTGGGATGAAGCTTAAAGTTGGCCGCAGAAACTAATTTTACACATAATGGTCGATAAAAACGTGGATGCTGATGAGATAGGTATCAGAATTCAAACCATATACACCGTGACGTTTCCAATTAAACAACAATGTGATTTGGTCTCTACCTTTTTAGACTCATATGAGAAGTCATTGGAAAAAATGGTGTTTACATTTAACAGTGTGATTCTGCGCATTAGGCCTTTATTTGTATTTCTTAAGTATTTTCCAGAACAGGATATAAGATCAATCTCAGTGATGATTGTATTCAAGGATTTCATATTCCGTACAGATTGAAACACAACTGAAAAATCTGAGTCACTCTTCAACATCAGAATAAGCAAAGTTTCATATTAAATCCCTGTTTCTAACTATGTGGTCAGGTGAATTCAGGCCTAAATAAGATGATTCCTTAATACCATTATTCAACGTCCCCTTTCACGTTTCTTCAATATCGTATTTTTGTTTAAACAATATCTTTTTACAGACACAGACATGGCATGCATCTATTTATTTTTACATGCACAGACATGACATGCATCAAACTCTTTTTACATACACAGACATGGCATGCATCTAATTCTTTTTACATATACAGACATGGCATGCATCTAATTCTTTTTACATGCACAGACATGGCATGCATCTAATTCTTTTTACATACACAGACATGACATGCATCTAATTCTTTTTACATACACAGACATGACATGCATCTAATTATTTTTACATACACAGACATGGCATGCATCTAATTCTTTTTACATATACAGACATGGCATGCATCTAATTCTTTCTTACATCCACAGACATGGCATGCATCTAATTCTTTTTTACATGCACAGACATGGCATGCATCTAATTCTTTTTTACATGCACAGACATGGCATGCATCTAATTCTTTTTTGCATACACAGACATGGCATGCATCTAATTCTTTTTACATACACAGACATGGCATGCATCTAATTCTTTTTTACATACACAGACAAGGCACGCATCTAATTCTTTTTTACATACACAGACATGGCATTCATCAAATTCTTGTTACATACACAGACATGGCATGCATCTAATTCTCTTTACATATATAGATATGGCATGCATCTAATTCTTTCAAATAAAGATCTGAAAACAAGCATCAATTATGTTAATAATAATTCATCTCCAAAACATTCCGTACAAGAATACACATAAGATGTCTAATATGAATAAAATAGCAGAGATTACACCTATACGAGTCATAACTACTTCTACTATTAGTATTACTACTACTACTACTATAATGATATGGGATTTTCTTTCCATTTCTAGTTGCCTTTTACCTTGTGGAACGCCTTGCTTGTTTCTAGTCTGAGGGAGTGAGACACGCACAACCTAATTTGTTATGTCCTACCGCAAAAATGGACAAATTAAGTCAACGAGTGTGGCTTTTATTTTTAGATGAGAGCATTTAAAATCTACATAATACTGTAGTACAATAAATACTTGATCGAAATATGCATACTTCGCTTCAAAATCTGGTATAATGTTAATTTTTACTAACTTTCACCATATGCGTACTTTATGTCTACTCCACTTTTCTACTTCATTTTTACGTTAGCCATCAATGACCAGGATTAGTTTAAGCTCCGAAGATGTAAAATGTTGTGCCCAAATCATTCTAATGATTAATCATGAACATGTTTTGTGTCATTCGCAACTTCGAGGTCAATCCTACGGGTCATACCTGGAATGTATGGCGATTGCTGCCATGCGAATCACCACGGCTATTTACGAAAACAAGGATTGACCGAGAAGGCACGAACGCATCAAACTATTTTTTCATTCGTAACTACTCGGTTACTCCTATAGTCAATCCAATCAAAGAAATAGCCGAGGTGATCCGAATCGATTGGGGGGGGGGGGGGGTTTGCGAACACTTTCCATCGAACAAACTATAATTTTTCTGCAAATAACTGCGCCGACATACATCAGAGGCATATTTTAGTCTCGCAAAAATAGCCGAGGTTGATCCGAGTGGTCTTGTGTAATTCAACTTTAGTAGAGTAATTTATGATGCCCCCTGTTGGCTCGGGGATGCAGAGTATGCCCTATGCGCCCTCTTGCGTGTCGTAAGAGACCACTAATGGAGGCAGGGGCCGTGGTCGCTCAGTAATTAGCGTGCTGGACTTGAGACCAAAAGGATGCAGGTTCGAATTCTACCATTTGATCAGCTCGGGTCGGCTACCGTGCTGCATCCTTGGGCAGGCACTTTACTCCAATTGCCTCAGCACTAAATAACCTACTTGTGTTGCTGTGCCGTAAAACACCAAACCAAACCAAATCATTTTTGCTTTGGAATATATTTCATCAATGTTTTAAATAATGAGACAATAATGATATCAGTCTCTTCTTCTATAACGCTGTCTCCTTCTAAACAGCTAGGTGGAAATTTAATGTTTTTTGTAGTACTGTCAACTCTTGTTACAACGACCAAGCTCGTGTCCAGCCATTTTGTCATAGTAACAAATATGTCCTTTTAATGATTATGTCTTTAATTTATAAAAGTGGTCCTTGTCTGATCGTTGGCCAACCAATGTATCAGTGAAAAGAATGAGTCAGATATATAACTCTATACTTCTTAAATAATATTGTCGTAATTATTTTAAAATCTTATACACATGTTCCTACATATAAAAATCATTTTCTAAAAATGTCACGTGGAGATGTTATTCTCTGATATATTCCAGGAAAAGTATAATCATAAGGAATGTCAACGTCGTTGTAAAACAATATATAAGGAAATATGCATGTTTCTACCAGGAAATAGCTGCCTGAGTCGGAAGCTAAATATTCGGTAACAAAAATTAAATTTACCATTCAACATTTTTATTCTCACAATTTTAGACAGAACGCAAATATTCAGTTGTAATAAATGTTGTTTCAATCAGAATTGAGTGTATATTTATTAATTTGTCAACGATCTGAGAGAACGATATCATTTTTTTTCTTCCTCCGGATACTTTAGTATGAAAGAGCAATAGAATATTGCTTTAGAATTCGATATAAAAAATATTTTCAATTCATCAGTATGTAACGCATGGTTCAAAGGTATCATAAAAACTAATTGAATTCAGCTATGCTGCGACTTGATCCCTGTTTAACTTTTGGCCCTGCATTACAAGTATTCTATCGCAGCTGGTAGTACATTGCCATGGAAACAGCAATTACCAGCATTATTAACCAGGTCTAAATTTCGCACAGCTTTGATTTGCTAGTGAATATTTTTCTTTTTTAAAAAGCAACAAGCACTTTAAATAGTGATACTGTTAATATTATGTAAACAGATGAATAGTTAAACAAAATTACTGAATACAAACATGAACTAATTACAACTTTCAGAACCAAGTAAGGTAAAGACTGACTTCGATGCGAGAGAACAAATATGAAGTCAAAGATGAAATATAATGCAATTGTAGTATATAGATCAGAATGAAAATATCAGATCAAAAGAGAAATTCGAAATCTGATAGAATCCTTGTATTCATTTCCCTTGGCTTTTTGGACAAAATGTTTGAAGGGTAGGAATTAGGAGTATAACTTGCATGTTTGCTAAATTTCGCGACCAGGTCAAGAAAAAAGTCTGAATACAAAAAACACACGTTGCGCGTTACATCCTATGCACACGATTAATTGGTTTCAATGCACCTATGTTAGTGACACACCTTTAAGATAAATGAAAGTCAATGTGACCTATATTTCACCTTTACTGGCTTTAGTTAAGTTGTTGGGTTTATCTCATGACTACATGGGTTCTGGCATGCTATATGCAAACGTTCCTACCTAGATTCATGAAACTTGAGGAAGCGAAGCATCTTGATAATTTCTTCATCCTTATTGCAAAAAGATATCTCTTTGACCTATATTTCATGCTTCTGTGACTTTGCTGAGATTTTGTGTTGAAAGGAATTTCGTGTGTACTGTTCATTTTAGAGTTATGAAGCTTGATGACTGGATGCATGTTATAACCAAAAGTCACTGACCTACATCTTATGCTGTACTAATATAATTACTTATATTTTTTTAGCTCATGACGACTTAGCTTTCTGCATGCTATGTATATACTAGTCTTCACAGAAGTAGCTTTATGACAATGCAGCTGAAAGTAGGAATACATATATTTATTCAATGGTAAACTTTCAATATTTATGACAAGATATTTATACTGTCATAGGTTACTCTCAGTAGGTTAAATGTGTATTGTACATTTGAATGAGTAGGTGTTAGAAGAATGGACTGCATGCATTTCAGCTGCAATGGCTTATAGGGTGGACAATAATAATAGTTTCTAAAGATGATTTTTATTAACAATGATTTGAAGAAAAAAATACCCTTTGGATTTTACCAACTCATTATGCTTCGATATCACATAAATGAATGTTCTTTATTGTTTTATGCAGTTTATGCCCTGTTGCAAAGACCAACATTTTTTAGGTCACGATCACTTTGGCAATAACTAATTTTCTGCATGGCTGCTGTTGTTTCCTAATTATGGCAACGTTGTCATATTACGTTGTGGCAACATGATTTGGTGAATTTGCTGGAATGTTGTTTTAACGTTGTTGTTTAACGTCACGATATAACATTCCTACATCCAGCTGAAAACGTTCAAAAACTATTGAAAACAGTGAATAATGAAAGCTAATTTGTGTTTGTAAAACACATGTGCCACTCTGCTGTAAAATAGGTTCAAATTTGCAATTAAATATTACAAAAAAACTTTGCAAATTATGCATATACCCGAAACCCACACAAATCTTGGTTGAAAAGGACACGTCACAACTTACAAGCATGGAAAAAAGTTATGTATTTATTTTCAAATAACCATACAACTTACAATCATAAACAAAAGTTAAGTATATAAATATGATATATAACACTTCTTTATCCAGGTTGACAACATATGTTTAAATTTTTTTTTCCTGCAATCGCTTCTCCTAGAATGGATCTGCATACATACAACAAGTATGTTACACAAAAGAGAAACCACATTTATAAACTAAACAAAAGCACAGTGAATCACTGAACACTAAAAATTTCAGGGCTGTACGAATTAGATAGCCCGACGCCCAAGACCAGTCCATTTCTCGGTTGGACAAGTACCTGGCGGCAAGAGCTTAGTGGCGGGCAAGTATAATTTTTCAAAACCAAAAGGTCCCAATTTTGATTCGCAAGATTTATGCACCGCCTTTTTTTTTTGTTGGTACAGTCCTCTTCCAGATCAGCATTTTTGATCTTACCTGTGTTACTATTAACACGCAAATCAGGAATATAGGGATCATACATGCTTTTATTGGTGTCGCTCGCCTAATCCCGAGGGGGTCGTTGAAGCCTGATCCAGAAGGACGTGGGTTTCAACATTCCAGAGAGACACGGGAAACGTTGATACCAGAAGAAGAAAAAAAAAACACGTATGGTCGCTATTCTTACATAAAACCCCACTAAAGCTTTTAACTTTGCAGATGCAATTTAAAGTTTCCCTGGTGAAGGCGCCGATCCGGTACGTTAGCTTTACTTAATACTTTTCTGGGGCGGCGCGCGTTCCCGATCAGCTGATGTAAAATGAATGAACGTCTCGCAAGAAAGCCAGCTTCTAAGATCTATTGATAAATAACCATTTTAGCGAATTGTTCAATATGATATCTGTCACATTTTTAGGAATAAAGCATCTACCAGATCTTTGGCAAGTAATTACGTGGAATTACTCAGATTCTGAACTACATTTTATTATATACGCAAATGAGAATACACACAGGTTACTGTGAAGCATATGAGTTGAGAAATCCCCTTTACGTGTTTCGTTATTTCTATCGCTTTGAATGAATAATGTGCATTAGAGCAAGAAAGCACATATTATTTCTCTCTTCTATGCGACAGGATTCCGTGTTTTCAAGTCAATACACAAACGATGCAGAAGTGCAGAGTCATTGGTTACGGGTGCGGTCCCTAAATAGGATAAGTATAACAACACACAAGGTCATCAGTGGCGCATCAAATGCAATATTGACACATCATGCTTACGGCTACATTGATATACCTCGTTCAAGAATGCTGCGCAAGCATTTTTAAAGAATATGTGCCAATATGGCGCACTGAAATTTAAGTTTCCAAAACATTGACGAAAGACGGTCGTTCGCAGGTAAAGAATGACTTTGTGTGTTTATCTTGATTGGAATACAATAAAGAACACAAAATCGGTAATCAGTTGGTTTGTTTTTGACGGAAACTCAATCCTAAAAATCTCTACGTATCGTCTGCTCTATTCGATTTTTTTTGTTACAATTTTGCGACAGATTCAAGATTATTCTTGTATCTGAGCAATTCTTTTATCTGACAAATTGTGAGGTTTTCTAAAGAGTTAAAAATCCGGACGGAATGTGAACTGTTGCTTAGTCATGATATCGTGTGCGTAGATTTTAGGCTGATTTTGAGGCCTTATGCCTTCCATAATCAATTTAGACAGATTTATGAGAAGAAAATTAAAAATCAATTTGATATTATATAATAAAATTTCTAATTATTTACAGCATGATATATGTTCTCTCTTCTATATTAAGACAAAATTAAGTGCCCTTGTAGAAGTTCAAGTTATTCCTAGTCACCTTCAGGAACCATCCAAAAAGTAAATATGGCAATAAGTGACTGACAGGAAGATAATTTGAGTTCAGCAGGGTGTAATCTACCGGAATATATCACATTTCGTTTTTGAACATATGATACAATTTGAGAATGTAATAGACAAAATATCTTAGATCGGTATGCCGACAGGAACATTTATTGGTATTTCAGTCCCGCAGGGTTAATGGCGGTTGCCAATTTTCCCATTCGCATACTGATATAAGATATTTTAGTTTACTACGTTCTTAAATCGTATTAGGTGTAACAGAATGTGATATATCCCGGTAGATTTGAACCTATCGAACCTAAATTTTCTTCCTGTCGGCCACTTGTAGCAATATTTATTTTCCGTCTGCTTTCCGGTAACTTGGAATACCTCTCTGCTATGGTGTTTGTGTGTGTGTGTGTCTGTGGGGGGGGGGGGGGCTTGCACAAAATAGAAAAAAATCTATCTTACGTTTGATAATTTGAACAATAACAAATAACTATTAATCTGACAAATATGCAAGAAAAAATGTAAAATGAACAGGTTAGTCATTTTAAAAACAGAAACTGCATGTATATACAACAGGACATCGTATGTAAAAGACATTGCAACATTAGGGACCGACCATTCAATTTTTGGGGGTGGTAGATGGGAAAGGCCTGTTACTTTTTTGAAGAGAAAAATTCGGCTTTCAAATAGCTTGAAAAATAATATTCTTGCTCTGATTTCTAGGAAAAAAAGGACAAAGTATATCTATTATATTAATTCCAATAACAATTTATCTAGATGTAAAAGAGAAATAAATATCCTGGCTCAAAAGAAAATCGCAGACCCCCGTCTCCCCCCTCCCCATTCCCCCCAAAAATTAAATGGTCAGTTCCTTCAATTGCAGTTTATAATCAAGGGCCTACTAATGAAGAATACAGTCCAGCCATACAATTACATATGCTACCCTTGGGCAACATTATATACATTAGACACTGGGAAATTAAGAAAATAGGAACTAGATAAACAGTATAAATAAAAAGGTATCCAGGACAAGTCACTTTTCCAAAGTCACTTGTCCTGACAAAGTGGCTGGGGAAAACAATTGTACAACCTCGAGTGGCATTCACTCCAATATTGAATTGGAGTGGCAAAATACATGTAATATTGAATATATTGTAAGACACCTGTATGGTGTATATTGTGTTTTAAAACTGTAAACAATGTTTGCAAACAGCTGAACTATTCAATATCTAAAAAAAGACCTTAAATTATCATCTTTTTGCAGAGTTCTCGATTCTACTACTAACTCTGCCAAAGATTCTCTATTCTTGTACTGTTTCGCTGTGCCTTGGAAGTATTTCTTCCGTATCCTCTCCTGCTGTAACTTTGGTATTTCCTAAGATTTTCCTTAAAAGGGCTAACTGCTTCTGTTGATTCTCCATAACGTTATCGAATTTCACAAGTATACTGAGCAGGAAAGCTGTAACAGATTTAGGATACCATAAGTGTCAGTGTTAGAAAATCACTATGAACATTGGACATTGGGCTAACGATGAAAAAATTACTATAGTAATCATTGTCTCTAAAGCTTATCATAAAACATATAATTAAAAATATTAATTTGCATACATGTGGTGCCATGTATATTATATCATGATCTGTATCAAGATTCATATTGAATTCTTATCTAATCATGCATACTACATTTGTTGTGATGTGGTAATCCTTAATCCCTAAATATTAACGTCAGTTATTAACCATCTGAAATATTGTCGTACATACAATAATACATGTATCATGCACCTTACTATTATTTCAAAGAAGAAAAAAAAGAAAAATTCAGCCACTAGGTTTTTGAGCACAATGTATGTACATCTGACATGTGCAAATTATATAATGATGTAAGTAGATTTGGGAAGTTGTAAATACTGTAGTATCAGTTGATTTATATAAACTAATTTAAAGTTCCAGTACATAATTATTTTATTTCTCTGTAACTTCTTACTTCATAAGCCTTTTAAAGGGTTCGTTTAAGTCTACTATCCATGGATCACTTTAGGTTTATCACTCCCACTATTATCATTTGGCAGCTTAAGCTTTGTTTTATATAGAACACGCATAAATTAATCTGTTATTTTTATTCTATACATATTTACTGAATACTGACTTATAATTTACTTTCTTTCAGTTCTGAATATATAATTATATTCAGTATGATTGATTTACCATATGATAATTATTGTTTAGATCTATTTGTATAATTTTTCGCATTTATATGTATTATTAATATTTGTAATTAGCAGGTTCGAATTATCGTGTAGTGTGTGCATTTTCTTATAACGTTTCTACATATCAGCATGTATACATGTCCAAAACATTATTGATTTGATTTTCCTTTCTATTTCTCTCTTATTTTATTTCATTTTATTGTACTGCACTACGTTTTCTTTCATACTGGTCAAGAACGATAAATCTTATGCCCATGATCCAAACGCATGCGCATTTAAAGACTCTTTTAGTCAAGGCATTTTCCCACGGCACACCCTCTCCCAGTTTATGTGCAAAAATATCCCTTTTCAGCTTACCCATATCATTTATTTAGTCAGATAAAGGTCACACAAAACGCCAATAATTTATAGCAGTGTACAGAGATATTTGGCAGACACTGACCTTGTTTTAAAATGGCGCCACCTCGCAAGGCGTTTACATGTGCCAGACAGCTTCCGTAGTACTATCAACCGAAAATAACCTCACTATCATAATCAAAAGGTTATTTGCTATAACTCTTGATGCTAATTATGGATTAGTTCATCAATGTACATACCTTGATGTTTCAAAACAATTGAAAACAGCACATACATTTTTCAGCCACCGTCCAGCAGGTAAAAGTAGAGCTACAAACTTCAGTTGGCAGTTTTGTAAAATTTGATAAGTCAAAGATCATACCTCATGTTTGTGAACATACAAATTGACGAATAAAATATTTTCCAACACAAGTTGTAAGCTTCAATCAGTTATTTATTTTGGAAAGAACACTGAAAAAAGTACGAAACAATGATTATTCGCCCTCAGACTTGTACGTTTGACACAACAATGGTATAACGTTGTAAAAACGTAACATATTATCCATGTATACATGACACCATTTGATGTGTAAACAGTTATATTCATTGCATATACGTGTTATTTTTATAAATTTTGCATATTTTAGAGCCCGTAGAACAATTACGATTATGTGCATGTGCAATGTTTCAGCAACGTTGCCTCGACGCTAGTTCCGCATGTAACCAAATTACAACCCTAAAGCAACTTTACAGCAACTTTACAGAAACGAATTACATTCTGATTGTCAAAAAGTTCTGATAAATCAATAAATAAAAAACACAAAATCTTACCTTTCGAAGTATCCATGTGTTGTTTATATATTGCACGGGGCGTAATTCGTCATTTCACCAAGCATCTTTTCACATCGGTAACGCATGGTAGCAATCATCATTTTACCTAAAATTGAGGGTCCTTTGAGATCATCATAAACGTATTGAGGAAAAGTAAGAAGTGTCATTTATGTTAATCTCAAAATATGTATGCGCGTTTCTGCGAATTCGTTATGCCTTACCGTAGCATAGGACAGAAAATTCGCTCTCTCTCTCTCTCTCTCTCTCTCTCTCTCTCTCTTTTGATGCATGAACCAAGGGCTGTAAGTTATTTGTAGTATAACAACAAAGCCTTGAACAAGTGCTAAAAAGTTTTCCCTATAAAACCTGACGGGAAAACTTGTACTGAATTGACTATTATTCGTGTGGTACAAGTGTTTCGTGGATTCTGTGGTTGCCACAAACTTCGAATATAAAGACCCAGCCGAATATTATCCATTTATGAAGACAACAGAGCCTGATCACAATCAAAGGCATATACATGAATTCATATTCTGACTAAAACGTCATCTTTTTCAAAAGCACGGAATTCGATACCCACTACAATTAATGAAGTCACATTATTATGGGCAGCTATGTAGTATTTTGAAGTAGACTTCTGTGATAGTATAGGGAACGACCATATACTGCGAACCAGATATATAGACAAATTCAAACAATATATATATATATATATATATATATATATATATATATATATATATATATCTATATATATATATATATATATATATATACACACTGTAACTGATCGCCGGTCTTTAAAATGAATTCTAATTTCTGTTTTGTTTTGTGCGTGTTGTGTGTTTGTTTTTTCTTATGTTAAATAAATAAATTGAGAAAAATAAGATTTTCGAGGTAGTACTGTTATTTCCACTCTTGTAAACCTACAGAAATGCGAGTTACAAATGTTCTTTTACATAGTAAGAATCAAGCACGGCTATATTTCCAAACAAAGAAAAGCGTTTGCAATCTGTAAGTTGCCTGCTGGTGTAGTGATATTAAGATTGCATCAGACATTGTTTATTCGTATTTATTCGCTGTGTGATGGGTGATACAGCTTTATCAGACATAATTTAATAGTTTATGTTGATGGAAGTAAAATCCTGAATGTCTTTAAAAGCTGGCATTATGTGTTGTACATCAAATTTTGTAACATCAATATTTAGTCAGTACTCAAAAAGTTCAGTGACTGACCATACAGACCTAGACTCGATCCATCCATGGAGTTTACGAGTCTTAAGTTGGGGCTACTCTGAATTTTTATGTTAGCCACCAGGAGAACTGCTACCATGGAAACAAAATGTAACTTATATTAGTTAGGGATGGATGGCAGGAAGGAGACTGTGTGGTTTGCTCAAATTGCATTTTGCTTAACGGTTGACACAAAACACGTGCGAGGGAAAATCGACATTGGGGTAGAGTACACATACATGTAAATAACGTGTATACCTGGCGATCTTTGATATACATTGAGATAAAATTTTGGAACTGTTATGATAGTTTGAAATAATACACTCTTTGATGGATCGACAAATTTGTCAACAATTGATATTACAGTGGACACTCATTTTTGAAGAGGAGTTCTATAAACCTTGATTTAATTTTTTTCTTAAATCCAGTGTTGTTTTTTGCTGGTAGTCGAGAATTCACGTCAAAGATCACAGAGTAGGAAGCATTAGCTTTTTATAGGTGGAACGTTCTTTAAACCTTGTTTATGTTTTATGATAGCCGCTGAGACTAAACATTGTTACTGATACATTTTTACTTGCCTTAGGTTAAAGTTAAGTTTTTTTTAAGATTCTTAGCCTTTCTTAAGGCACATGCTTCAATCAACCTGTGTAAGGGGTGGTGGTTGGTGATTGGAGGCGGGGGGTGTGTGGGGTGGGGTGGAGGGGAGTGCGAAGTTGAAACATTCCCGATGATTAACTGATTGACGTTGAATATGAAAGACGTTGAAGATTTTAATTTTTTTGCGAGTGTTTAATGACTAAACTCATTACATATATTTCAATAGAAACAGGCACTAGTGTAAGATCTTCCACTGTTGTTCATCTAATTTTACATGTCATTATAATCTTTTATTGAAAAACACTTTGTTTACAAAAGAGGTAACTTCATTTTGCCATGCCATAAGATTCGTGTGCCAATTAAATACGTATTTAATCTATACTACTGTAGTGGGCCCCTTAAAATGCAGACAAGCCTGCTAACTTGACCTCTATTTCACCTTTTGGGAACAGTACATGAGGGATACTTTTGCATCTCGTCAGTGCGTAACTATGGAAACGTTCTTTCAATGCCCTCCTGATCTGCCTGGATTTGTTAGATTAATTAGCACTGAAATCACCAGTCTTACATAATTTCTCTTCCACTTATCTGCAGTTTAAAGCTGTGATTATTATACAAGTAAAATAGCAAATAAGCACTTTTTTACAATGAGCAAACTTGCACTATTACATTTTCGAACTAAAGTTTATGTTTCACTAGTTTCTGAATAATTAAAAATATGTGATTTAGAAAAATAGAATATATAACTTCTTAGACCAATCTCCAGATTTCATTTTTAAAGTATGATGTTTTCTATGTTTACTTTCCAGACTAATATTAAAAGTCTGTCAAGAAAAAAAGAAATTAAAAAAGTATAATCTTTTTATTTTTAAAAAACAGTAGTTGGGGCGGGGCCTTCTTTTCTCACAAAGCCAAAGCAAGAAAACTACAGCACACATGTAAAAATAAAATGTAATAATGCCGAAAACGTTCGTTTGCATTTTAAGATACAGTTAATTGTTTAGACTTAGTTTTTCATGTGCAAGTTGATCTAGAAATAAGGCCATTGCAGTGTCAAAACCTGTGAGGCTTCAAAGCAGAAACAAATTCCTGTATAGTAAGTTTTGGTTCAAAGCCATAAAGTTGAGATTCAAGTTTCAGGTGACTTACATGAAACCAAATCCAGCACGTAGGTATATATAGCATGATTTATAAGCACTTCATGTTACACAAAGACCGATTTTTGTTGCATATATAAATCTCAATCACATGGTATCATGTTTCGGTGATATAACTTCTACGTTTAAAAAAAAATCTATGAAAAAACATTTGAAGAAAATGTTATGAGCACAGAGTGTGCATAGTCAGAGTACATAATTAATGTACTCTTTTTGCCGATTCACTATTGGCCAGTAAGCGTTAGGCTGTGCTGTGTCAGAATCTCTGAGAAAAATTAATTTAAATCCTTTTTTATCCAACTTTTGTGTCCTTTTTAGAAGGAAGGAAAATTAATTAAAGCAAAACTGTTATCTGTACAAACATACATATAATTCTACGGGCAAAGCACACTTGTTGTGAATTAAGGAGAAGTTTTTCAGTAAGAACTATTAGCGGGGGCAGTTTTTTAATTATCGATACTTAAAAAGCTATTGTGAACGATAAAATAAAAATATCATTTTAAATGTACATTTTATAAGGGGCTTTTGTATACTGTCACAAGTGATACGTGTTTGATTTTGTAGATAGTTGTGGCTTTTTGTAAATAAATGAATGTATGGGTCAGAGTTTAGGAGCTGCAGTAGCTTAGTGGATAGCTTTCTGGAGTCGCTACCGAAAGGCTGCGGGTTCGAATCCTACCATTGGATCAGAATATGTCGGCTACACTGGTATGTCCCTGGGCAAGGCACTTTACACCTAGTTGCCTCGGCGCCAAATAACCTACTTGTGATGCTTTGCCGTAAAACACCAAACAGAACCAAACAGTGTCGGATTTTCGTTTAGAATGATGGAATATCCATGAGTGGAATAAATGCCAGCTATATAGTGCGTTCGCAATATCAGTGTACCGGCAATAAATATAAACCGCACATCAACTCTTGAAGTTAGGAATGTCGTAGTAATGCATGCTCTGAATGGTCTCGCTGTCAGTGTGTTTGAAGCAGTTGGTCGATCTGCACTTTTTTTGTTAGCGAAATCCCGAAATATGCTTTACCAATTGTGGTGTGATTGACAAGATCTGAAACCCAAACTAACACCAACATTGTGTATGAATATCAGGAACGTATCATACACATTTATTGATAATTTTTAAATGAAAAGTTATTTTAAAAAAGATAAATGAAAGCTTACAAAATTTAATTATGCGAAAGTATTCCACTGCTATGTCAGAAAAAGATAGAGAAAACTGTTCGATACTTTTCGGATACTGATGACAGTAGTTTTGGTCCACCTGTATTATAAAACTGTTTGATTTGGAGAGTAACATCATGTACACTAACTATATTACTTGTATACTTTGTCAGAGAAAATGAACAAATGTAAAAACCGTATTAGATAGGGCTGCTTCATAATACATACTAGTATTAAGTAACTGCAACCTCCACAAGGGTTTCATCTACAACTGTCCTCAGTTCTTTATGGCAATTGCATAGTTATTTGAATATTTGTTACTTTGATTGATTGATTGATCGATCGATCCATTGATTGACTGATTGATTGATTGATTGTCCTGCAAGTTTCGAAATAGTGCACCGCGCTGGAGATCATACCAGTTAGCTGGATTTGAGCATTTATGGCAGGAAACTGGCCTGATCGTCAATGATTATTTTAACAGAAAAGAGTAATGTCTTTGTTGTAACATACACATATAACTCTCTCTCTCTCTTTTCTCTATATCTCTCTCTCTCTCTCTCTCAGACATGTGTAAATTAAATGTTGAAAATAGGAGCGAATGTTTGTGTTTACCATACTATGTATTTTGTGGTAAGTTGGTCTTTTTCAAGCCGCTTTAGCTGAATAAATTAATGATGCATACAATATTGTTTCTTTCTTATGTTTTAGAGTGTTTTGTATCAACCTCAACACGAAAAATTCTAATATACTACCCCCCCCCCCAAAAAAAAAAAAAAAGCAAAAACAAAACACAACATATCTATTTTAACCGAACTGAAGTATCTAGCTATGGCTACAACACTGACAGCTGGTGTAATGGCCTTGACGTTCTGTAATTCCAGAAGTGAAGTACATGGGGGGGGGGGGGGGGGGGCAAACTGATCAATGATAGTACATGTATGTATATAGTTTTTGGATGGGGATAATTTTCTAATACATACTTACAAACAGTTTATCCTTTTGTATTGTTTTGACGCTATTAATGAGAAAGATACACTTTCCAAGTCACTTAGATTTTACATTTGGCAATTCAAAGTACCTTGTAAAGGTGTTTTGCCTCGCTGATTGCTATTGTATTGGAAACGCAAATACATTTCTGAACAGTTTTCTGATTTCCAGGTCACTTTCTATGTAAAACTTACTTAGCAAAGACTATATGAGTATGAATAGTAATGTCTAATACAGTTCTTAGTTAATGCACTTTTAAGTTACGGTATATAGATTGGTCCTTTAAAATATCATGTGTGTTTGGCTATCACTAAAATCTGTTTAAATTTGGAAAAGCAAATAAATTGTAACAATATTTTATTGACACCACTGTACTCGTCAATAGATTGATGTTCGGTGTTTATATTTTGTGCATTGTTTTAATGAGACTTCCTTCACAACAGAAGTATGGATGCAAGCATAATGCATGATCTGTAAATCAAAGTCATCAAATCACTAACTGAAGCAGACATATTCGTATAAAAGCACATTGAATGTATACATCAGTGTATGATTTGTTTGCACATATTGTTGCAAGTCTTAAGAGTGCGATGATGAAAGACACATATTGCCGTAAGGAAATGTTTCCTTTTGGGACTGATCATCATGATGCTAAATGTTTGACTTATATATATCTATCTATCTATCTACTGAAGTTATGTGCACATAAATACACCATTCTGTATAAAACAGATCTAAGAAAACTATAATGAATTATAATCCATAATCAAAGTAAATATGAAGGAAATGAGTTGCCAAACTGTGAACTACACTTTATATTGGTGCTTATTAACATAAAATAAAATACACCGTGGAAACAGATGCATAACGCATGTTCTTATTTACAAGTGACACATAACCCATTTTTCCACCTTAAATTCCACTTCTGATACATTCAAGTACACAATACCATATGTAATGACAATAATTCATTCAGTGGTCAAAGGGAAATAATTCATAAATCTACTCAGAAATGGCAGATATGAATCAATCTATTTAGAGATAACTGTTTTTTATGAACATAACATTTTAAATCCATCTTGTTCATAAACACCATATATATATATATATATATATATATATATATATATATATATTATCGACAGTAATATGCATATATCGTAAATTCACTATAATCAGCTCATGTACTTATTTATGACATTGGTGAATGTTGTATGCGCCTATTTATGATGTGCCTTTATTGACAGCGAAGTGCATCAAGATTAAAAAAAATTATATTTAAGCTATCGATTGGATCCTAAAGCATATAACAACAAGATGATTAGTCAAAGAGGAATATATAGCGAAAACTAAAGGTAGTAACAAAAGTAGGTATTGTAAAAGGATAAATACTCACATTAATCACGTAATTAGGGCAGAATAAATCGTAAAGTGAATTTTGCGTCTTAGATATCGATTTTTTACTTAATTTTGTTACAAAAATATCGGACGGCCCCTTTGCGCATATTTTTCGAATACGTTTTTTTGTCATGTATGCGCTTATCATACATATTTTATAGTACGCTAGTAATTCTACCACTGATTCTTTTTCAGTGATATGGTTTAATCATCCATCATGTTAATAAGTGAATTTTTATCAGTTAAGTAAGTTATGAATCTGTCATTATCTCTCTGCAAATTTTGTAAATGAGAATATCACATGCCCTGAATGAAAATCAAAATGTTTCCTGACAGTAAATACCAAAAATAAAAATTTACTTTGTAGCTGGAAGCGCCCAAATAAGAAACTAATCAGATTCCGACTAACTTTACAGCACGGACTAAATCGGCAAGTTCTGGAACTGTTTTGGAAGTATCAATAACTCATTTCGGAAGAAAAAAATCTGCAGAATACACTGCTTCAGTATTATAGCATGCTTCTTTCTCATTAGATACCTTTCAAGTTTTCCATTTAGCTCAGTCGCTAAAATATATCGTATTAAATCAGTCATAATTCATCTTGTGATTTCTCTTTTGTTTCATTATTAGTTTATGGCTTTTATGTCTAGAACTTTGTCACCTATGAAATAAGCGGCTCTACACATTTATTTCTCCTAGTATCTGATTCTATTGCGATTTAAAATAGTGCTTAATTATTTGTGCAACCTCTCATCCAATGTTGATTATGAAAAGGTTAAAAGAGCATGATTTTAATTCTACATTGATGATTTTCAGTTTCTTTTACCTCTGTTCTTCAATTAGATTATTTCATTTGCTGTCATTAAACTAAGTATCTACTTTGGCCCAAGGAAAATACGCTTCGGTTTTCTGGAAAACACAAAGTACTTTCTCTTACAATTTACTATATTTTACAAGCAAGCGATTAGGCTGGATTTGTATTGTGTTGTTCATTTCTCAGTTCCAACCTCGGAGAACATCTTGGACTTTCTGAGGGTATGTGGTAATTATAACAAAATTTTTATTTTTAGGATTTTATGTTTTACCTTTAGCTTTAATTGTATTTGTCTGTTACAGAATTTTACCATCGCTACCTTTTATCTTGCAATACATCACGTTTACTTTTTTTTTTTTGCATTTCTTATCTTTACATTGTTATAACTTTACTTTAAAACGGCATAATATAGCCATTATTGTGATGGCGTGCCATTAAACCCTAATACATCATAGATACATACATTATATATATATATATATATATATATATATATATATATATATATATATATATATATATATATAACTTCCTAATATACACTGTTTACATATAAAGTACCTCAATGGAGGTTACATGGTCTTACACCTAATGGCGGATTTCCACTGTCAAATACATCTGTATAATGTAGATGGAGTGCAAATGATTGCAAATGAGTCCTTCAAGCAAAGGCCAACATTTTCGTCACGGTTTCCTATGTACTGTTACTATCCATCTAACTACCTATTCCCAGGAAGAAAATATTAAATATCATGGAAATGATAATCGAGACTCCTGGAGTGCATACAGTTACCATGAGCATTTTTGTACACAAATAATGGAACGTAATTTTTTATCAAGTTCTTTGCAAGCCATATTTTAGTTTTCTTTCTTTGTTTTTGAAACCTGTTTCTGAAACCTGCTAATAGATGTCCCCCACCCCCACCCCATCGATGTATTCAAAAGCTCACTTTGGCATCAAGATAGAAACGTGTCTCTCAGAATCAGACCTGGGGGAAGATTATATTGGTATGTACCATTTGGTGTCCAATTATTGCATTTGTTTATGCTGATTATTTCCTGTTTATCATATAGTTTAAATGATAGAGTTTTAAAATTATTTATATTGTCATATCAATTACCAAAGATCACCTATTCTGTTCGTTCCAGACTATTTCATATACCCTTTCGAAATTTTCTTTTCTTGTTGTTGAGGAAATTTTGCCAATATTAAATCGTAACTAAAATGTATTCAGAACCATAATGTCATTTGAAATCCAACGCTTCTTTTAAACTTTATAGTCGCACGTCCTATTACCGCAGTATGCCTATTACCGCGGTATTTAAAAGTTTTTGATCGGTGATATCAGCATGCGTAACATCTGAATAACATGTAAACATAACGTCAGGAACTTCACATAGCCGTCAATATTAAAATTTGAAGAATAACTCTATTCAGGTAAAACCAAGTCGTAGCTTTCCTTTACACTTCCAAATTTAAGCAAGTGATCAAATCCCGTTCATATCATACCCAGTTCCAATTCCATTTTTGTACTTTTTAATCAGACAATCGTGTCAAGCACAATGTATAGAAATCGTCTGCTTCACAATTTAAACAATACAAGTAGAATTTGTGACATGACTGACGCTTTTTGATAAAAATTGGCATCTAACTTGGGGGGGGGGGGGGCATTAAAGGTGTTTTCTAGACATGGGGCATAAAATTAAAGTTTATCGGGTTTGGGGTTAACTATTAATATGCCATATAATATAACTTAAGAATATCATAAATCATAATTATATAATTGTTTCATAGATTTACTACAACTCGAGCATATACAGATCCTGATTACATTTATGAATTTAATGTTGAAATTTTGTTATTAAATGTGTTGCTTTTACATAGTATTTCCCGATTATTCTTTTTACTTTGATACCATTCTACCGATGTTCACTGTATTTCTCAATTGCCGCAGTAATAGTACGTTCTCTTTAGAGTGCCTCCCATTAGAGGCCAATCCTGAATACCCAACACTTTGGCGGTCCCGTTGATCAGAAATTAAAATCATTCACCGTGACAAATGCACCACACGTTGATTACTGATGCAGTAGGATAGCAAAGAAAAAGTAAGTATTATGCGAAACTTGTCTGCTTTAATGCAAAGGGTATATATGACTAATACTTTCAAGCAAAATTATGTAATGAGAATAAAACTGCGCGTCGCTAAATAATCTCAGATAACCTGCCTGGTATATAAGTTGCTAACCACCTCTACCTCCATCCCCCATCCCAAAAATACAAGCCTTCCACAAATTTTCCCCATTCTTTTCTTAGATATCTCTACCTTCCTTGATAAGGCCCCAGACAATTATATTCCTTCTATGTTATGTACAACCATTCATTATTGTACAACTGACAGAACTTTGTAACTTTCTGCATAAACTAATTGCGTTAGTGCTTGAAATCCTTAAGGTCTCATCAAGGGTTGACCTGCATGCCTTGCATATTGATACGGTAAACCAATTGAATCAGGGGAAGTAACCAATAAACGCCTGAATGACACGCAAGGTGACAGTTTACATATTATTGTACTCATAGCAGAGCAAGCACAAATTTCAACAATATATACATTTTTGTAAACTCTGAAGTCTACCCTGTCATTATCAACATAAATTGCAACATTTCTAAACAAGTCATACGTGAAACACACTTTTCAAACTTGATAATATTGTTTCGAAATATCTTTCTGATTTTGGTCAACCTCAAGGAGAGCTAATTGTGGTTTGAGGCTATAAAACACCATATTCTAACTTGTCTCCACTCCACAAGATCCGCTCTTAGGAGATGGATCAAAGTTTCAAACAATTATGCACATCCACAAACTACCTTCAAATACACCACAAACTTTGAGTCTATCTTAAACGGCATAGGAGGAGTTTTGCGACATTATGCAAGCATGAATGGACTCACATTTTCTTCAAAAGTGTTTAGTTCCGTTTGGGTTTGTGAGATAAAATGTCATTTTCAGCACATGATAGGCTATACTTGGTGGTCAGTATATTTGGTGGAGGAAGAATGCAGGAAAGCCCCAGAAAGAACCACCTACCCACGGGAAGCTACTGGCAAGTTTTCTCACATACCCACGTTGGTCGAGATGAGACTCAACTCACGCGGACAGAGGTGAGATGCGTGAGTGATATGTAAAGGCAAGAGCCTTAGACCACTCGGCCATCCGGGGTCCCACTCAAAAGTTTTAGATAAACAAGCAAAAAATAAGGAAAGAAAGCATTATAATCGTGTCAGCTCTGGAAACAGATGTTATAAGAGATACTTTCGAAAAAGAGTTTGAATACGTTCATGTAAAGAACCTGGTGGCTAATGCTGGGTGAGCAATGAATATATATTTAGAGTAAAAATAATCCATGATTTTGTTATCAATATCGTCCCTGTTATTGACCAAAGAAAAGTTAATATAAGTTCATGTGAATGTGTGTTTTACTCAGTATTATTTGCTCTAGTTTCTGTAACTTATGTGATACATACAACCAAGAATAAGTGTTGTTTTTGTTTTGGAAAGAATATAGCGTCTACAACGGCATTGTAGCAATGCTTTCTTGATCTTTTTGAGTTTTATTTCAAAATAATTTGGAAAATACTAAAACTAAGGATTAAAGACAGGAATGTAGATATAGTCCAAGTAAACTGACTGTTTGCACCTAATGGAAACGGTCCTCTGGCCGTTTTTTAGCTTTAGTGTTAAGTTCTTACTTTGCTTCTTAAAAGAAATACTGCAAAAAATCAAGAGTAAATAACGAATGCATTTCGTTTGTTATATTGCCTTATCTTTATGTAAAGACCTGATTGAAGATCAAGATGAGAAAGGTAGGCTATAGATTTCACAACTACACAAGGACATGATTTTGACAAGAGGACTTATGTTAAAAGTTAAATTTAAATCTACAATCCATCGATCTGATCTGTTGAAGTGTAAGTCTTACTTAAATTGACCGATCAAATGGTTTATCCTTACGGCTTATGTTGGTGAAATTTGGCCAGAAGTTGGCTCGTAATCAGTAAGTGTAGATTTACAATTTCGTTGGATTTTTTTTCTTCTCATAATCATGCATTTTAAGCTAGGTCTAGAATTAATATTAATGTCAGCGAACGAATATCTTGTTAATATTTTTTAATTACATTTGTCTTGGCGAGCAGCATCATTCACTGGTCTAAGGCTGTGGCTAAAGGCGTCTGATACAAGTATTCCTTGTTACCCACATCTCACAGATGTCACTTCTCCATAATGTGAGGATTTACAAATGCTTCAAGAAAAAAGAATTTATTGCAATTTTACGATAAAAGTAAAAACAAAACTTATAACAATTTGGTATAGTCCACTGTTTATAAAAGTAATGTTATTTGTTCTCTGTTCAAATATCGTTAAAAAAAGTTCTAAAAATGTATTTGTATATGCAGTACTCCCTCGATTTGTCGCTCACTTTAGTACAAATTTGACAAAAACATCAAGGATGGCAATAAATGTGATGTTTGTCGGATATGTGTACGGCTATGTTCAGTACTCAAATACTACAGGAAGAAGTTAATTTGTTGTATCTTGGTTTGAATTCAGATGTTTTCAAATTAAAATAATATGCACAGATATCACGAATAAACACAAAAAAAATACAATACATATGGGTCACTAATCCTACATAGGATAAACATATAAGACTTAACACTTTAATGCATAAACCTAATTGTCAGTATTTCTCTGCATTTAAACCATAATACGTTGAGTTCACCTTTCATACTACGATAAAATCAGTTATTGGGCGGTGTTTACATTTGTGACTTGCGTCTTTCCTAAATGTATAAAAAGGTGTGTTTCACTGTTTTCTGAATCGTCAAGGGTTTATTGGCATCGCATGGTAGTTCCCCGTATGTTATAACCATTTTCCATATGCCTCCTTTACCTTTGATTTTATATACATTTTACAGACGTTTTACGTCTTTACTGTTACAACTTTATCTTGTTGTACTTGATGTTTACATTTATTTAGGAGGGTTTATCTTCTTAAATTGTTTTGCTATTCAATTTGACATTTTTCGAACTTGACCTTTAGTTGGCACCATAGTTGTATGTAACTGTTCGCTTCCACTGCGGTGGAATGTGGTGGCAACACTTCGTGTGATTATGTGCACAACTAATCTCGTCTTGATTCTGATGATTCTGTGACAATTTCATTATGTATTGAATTATCTCTTCCTCGCAACGTCGCTAAGATTGCAAAATCTGATAAAGTCCTCGAATGTTTTACAGAGTACATGTAAAATGAAATTTTGGATCAGCGCAGATTGCATACCGCGCTGGGGACGAGTATTCGTCCAACTACGCCTTAAAAGACAAAATTAGTTGGGCTCAGAAACTTTCACTGGGTGGGGGGGGGGCGGAGTTTTTTTAGGACAAAGATTAGTAGGGGCGGCGGCAGGCTGTGGTGGGCTTTCAGGGTTGAAGATTGGAACATATGGCGGGGTTGGCTCTGGGGACGGGTGAAATTGGTATTTTGGTTCAGCACCCCATAGAGAGCTTTTTCTATTAGTTTTTGGCTCTATTGGGGACATCGGGGTAGGGCAAAATACAGCTTTTTAGAACAATTATTAGGTTATTTAGGTAACACGTGCCATAGCCCAAATCATCTCGTCTTTTATATCGCCGTTAGACGAATACTCGTCCCCATTGGGGTATGCAGTCTGCGCTGATCTGAAATTCCATTTCACATCTACTCACATTCAGATGGTAGCAGCTAGAAATCGAAACTATTATTTAATTTATACTATTTGTTCACTGAGTGCTTGACGGATGGTTAGGGTGGCGAATAATTTCAAGAATTAAATAATGAAATAATCCTGACAAGAGGGTGATGGGGGAAAAAGGACCGGGAAGGGGCTAGGGGGAGTGGCAAAAACTGGAAGAAGTATATTTTTGCTGAACATACATTTGGTTTCATACTCCGACTTTAAGGTAAGGAGCTGTGCAATTGGAAAGGTTGCAGGCTGTAGGAATTATTTCCTATGATTTTTTATTATCAATATGTTTATTATAACTGGATGATTTATGACCGTTCGCTCTCAAGATACCAGTATGCTGTAGGCAATACAACAGGTTTTGTGTCTATGGAATTTCATTATCAATTATAGCATTCTCCAAGATATGTTTATAATATTTGCGAATTTGTCCCATAAAGTTTGTATATTCCATGGCAGAGTTTTTAAACCATACTTTTAAGATAGATTTTTAAACTTTACTTTTAATTTGCACTATATAGCCAGGCTATGCTAGCGCTGAACACCATGCATACATACATAAGTAACACTTACTACTTTTTAAACTGAAATTAATATGAATTATGCAAAAATATCCTAAGTTCGAGTATATTCATATTTTAGGCACAAAAAACAAATGTAGCGAATAGAAAATAGTTTTCAAAATCTGCTATAGGTATATGATCTATATCATATAACCATGTACTCAACACATGATTTTTATTCTCTCATGCCCGACGATGCCATTTCTAAAAAATCTACTTTTGTGCATACGGGGCGAAGAATAAAACATGTGCTTATGGAAACTTAAATAAAAGTTGATAAGAAACTTATGGACCAGAGTCTAAGTAAACACCATAGGTGTATATCTTAAAGTCTTCAAAGTGATATGCAAAAATATAAATGACAAAAGGGCGATAATAACAGCCAAGAGACGATAAAGAAAAAAAAATACATAAATCTACTACCTTAGATTTGGTACACTTGTGACAGAGGTGTTCACTTATAACACCTCTGCTAGATTAGCGCATGAAAAGCATTGACGATTTTGTTTAAAATTCCTTACATAGCTTCAATAACTTCAACAACGCTCGTTATTATGAACATTCTCAGATTTAATACATCAGCACCCTTTAGCACAAACACTGAAAATCACAGCGCATGTCTCGAACAATGGTTTACAACAGCAGTCAAGACACAACACGTACAAATTCTTCAGGTAGCCGCAGTTGAGTGCCAGAACTTGGTACAAGGGGGTGTAAAGCCAGACATGAAGAAGGGCAGTGTAGGCGAAGATACATCACCACTGGGCCGCCATGCACACCCCGCACAGAAGGGTTGCCAAACGGTAATAGCAGTCTCTCCAGAAGATGAAGGAGAGGATGGATAGGTTCCAGACACAATCAATGCTGTGTGCACTGTCAGGTT
The DNA here is from genome assembly GCA_029931535.1 of Margaritifera margaritifera. Classification (NCBI taxonomy): domain Eukaryota; kingdom Metazoa; phylum Mollusca; class Bivalvia; order Unionida; family Margaritiferidae; genus Margaritifera; species Margaritifera margaritifera. Next base: position 539,756 of record JAQPZY010000833.1, read on the forward strand.
CGGCCAAAACATCTTCTTGTCTGCACTGCAAGAAATAGTAGATATAAATGAGGAAAGTATTTTTATGAGAACATGTAATCTAAATCAGAGCACCATCATCCCCCACCCCTGCCCCTCGTCAGCCGCCAAGCTTGCAGAATTTCTCCGCATGTTCATGGCTTGATCAGTACGCCTCTGAAAGTAATTATTCTATTGAATAATGTACGACAAATAACAATAATTACATTGCTTTACGTGGACAAGGAATTTAACATGAAAATGTTCGTCTTTGAGAAGTCAAACATGTATACTGCATTTGTGTTCTTTTTCTAATGTATTTGTTTCGTTTGTAAAGTTAATTCCTTGTGTCTGAATTTTAAAAAATGGCGATTTGAGATATTTAAGACTAGTTAATAGCGCCATGGCCAACCCAGAAATAAGTGTTATAGTGTCCATGCATTGTGCATATTTGGTGTTCACTACATTATTCCTGGATACCACGAATGCACTTCAATATGTATGTTTCTACCGGGCTATAAACATTCTGAAATATTAAGCTGTCAGGTTATTCTAGCTGATTTATATAAACTCGAACTTAAATGTATTGCTGTAATGGAAAGATATTAGAATAAAAAGCCCTAATTATTACTATTTTTCAATTAGGAATATAGAGACATTGAAAACGCAAATATAAATCACTTTATTCGTTGTAACTTCTAAAGAATTTGATGGTGAATACAATACCTACATTTTCAACAACACATTGTCCTATTCACGTCTTATCATGTCAATACGAAACCATTCTCAATTTGTTCGCATGTAATTGTTTATATGATTTGTCGGGTCACCAGACATAACTTGGTCAATCTAGATTAGAATTCATAAAACCCTCTAGTGATAAATTAAAATTGTCTTTAACGTTTGAAATTGAACTCGATTTAAAGACGTAGATAACGAAACAAATAAACAATCATTTACCGTTATGGCGATGGTTATAGGAGATGGTGTAATTTACTTTTTAAAACTAGGTTGTTATTTTTTTTCCATGTCTATATCTTTGATTAAAACTGTAAACAGCAAGTCACTTAATGCGACAATTAGCAAAATACAATTATCGGCTAATAAGATAAGAACGTGTCAAGTTGATTTGACAAACCAGTGCATTATGTTGACAATAACACCGGCAATGATGCTGCTGCTTTCTAGGATAGCTCGAACAAAGAGTTTATAATATTTGTTCATGCTTCATTTCACTTCATGTACAAATGACTGTGTTACTACTTCTGCCACCTTCAACTGTTCCTCCTGGTCGTGTTCCTTTTCCACCTCCTGTTAAAACTTTTACACAATATGCTATGGATAGAGCATGAGTTGATGCTATCATATCTATAGCTGTACAATTCGTTGTAATTGTAATACCTTTCTCTTTGGATAGTTGTTTTACCTTTTTGCATAATGGTAACTTATCTTTAACTTTTGAATGTACGTTTTTATTGCGTCTCTAAAGCTAATCGCTTGTAAATGTCGAACTAGTCATGCTCTTTGGTTTCAGTATTTTACAACAGTTTCTGCAATTTATCTTTCTTAGTTGCATCTGTTTCCTTGATGACACCCACTTTTAGTTTGACATACTGTTCAACGTCTGATTGCATGTGTTCGAATTTTGAATTGACTACTTCAACAACATTTACATAACCTCTTAGATCCCTTTCTTATTGCTGAGTAGTCTTTGAACACTTCCTTCTTGATCTGTAGTTTAATAACGGGAAAACACTTTTGCTAAAACTTTATCTAATTTTTTAATCAGTTTAAGCATTCATTGTTTAATTCGCTTGCATCATTCAAAATTTCTTCAACCAATTTTACCTCTATTTCCTCGTGAATTTATTTGCTGCCAGTTGGTAACTTATGGTTCTAGTGGGTGTTTGCATTGTGTTTCGTTTGTGTCTCTTAAAGTATGAAACATGTAATTTTTAAATACATGTTTAACAAATGTTTGTCCTTTTATTTTGTATTTGTTATCCAATTATTTCTTTTTTCACAACCAAAACATCTGAGAAATTCATGTCCATCTGTATTGGAAATACAGAGTAAGGGGGCTAACAGCTTATTCAGTCTAACCTTTTAAGAAAATTGTATTCGTTCTTTCTCTACTTCATCATTATACAATGTTTGTCCCTTAATTTCTAAATAAGGCTCAATTAAATTATAATTGTGTTCATCTATGTTTAAATTATGTTTACGAAATTCTTTTTATGCATCCATAGTATATGCAGATTATATAATTGTAAAACCATCTTTTGATAGCTTGGAATCATTTAAATATGTTTTGATATCTTCTGTTGATTGAGTGTATTCATAATCATTTCTCTTATCGTCTTCTTTATGCACATCAAAATGTTTAAAAGCCTTTAAGCCACCTTCTGGCATTCTAAAACTATTTAAGTTGATCCAAAACAACTTTAAAAAGAATTGGGTTTCACAAAAGCAAAATAACAATATAATTAAGAAAGAAGAACACAAGCATGAATTAAACATGGATGAAATACAAATCGTGGAAACATATGAGATCTTTGTTAACACAAGATCATTAAAAATGTCAAAGTGATTGTCAGGTGTATTCGTGCCAGCAGTAACATCCTATACGAGTAAATTTCTACCCCTTGATGATGTGAATGGATTACAGGCAGAGTTAAAAGAAAATCACATGACATCAAAAGGCGTTAGAAATGTTACTGGATTTTAACAGTTAGGTTGGTATTACCTCTGCCTGCATTGAGTGCTAGCTTGATGACATTCAAACACATAATTGTAAAAAAAAAAAGTCAATAGAGGATAAACAGAATGTTGATAAGCGAAACACTGAATATAATGGCAAATAAATATGTACTGGATACTTTGTAATCTACGCATCTTTTCCTTTGACAATGGCTGGAACAACTTTTGTTATTACAGGAGTGTCCGACTACCACACATATAAATATTTAAGAGAAGATAAATAAAACACACATATAAATATATCAGAGAAGATAAATAAAAACAGATATATAACTATTTCAGAGACAATAGATAAAAACAGACTTAAATCTCATCAATCATGAATTCAACAGTTTTTAAAGCTTCGATATTTAGTAACTACCCTTAAAATCATGTATACCTTCACCAAGAAATTTATTGTAAAATAACACTAAGGTTGGCAAATCAACAGAGTGGCAACATAACAGAAGAAGAAAGATCGACGTAGAGTTGAATTTGGTAAACTATTTGGAAAACGTTCACAGAAATTTAACAGAGCTAAATGAGAGATGTTTCATCATATGATACAAGTTCAAGTAGTTCCAAAAAATATTACTTGATAGGTGGTGGTATTGTTCTGTTAGGTTTGGTATAGATGCATACAAAGGGCACAGTTGTCTCTATTCTAAAATCTGTTAAAGAACAAATAGCTAAATTAGTTACTGTACCAAAAGAACAGATACATCCATATCTAGAAATGCTGCGAGCATATCCAACAGTATCCAACAGTATCGAGAACCTTCAAAATAATAAATGGCAAGTGAGGCAAACAACATAATTAACAAGATTTACACTGCAATGATGAATACATCTCTTACAGCTACTTACAACATGCATTTGAGGAAGCTTATTAAGATTTCAACAGCTTCACTATCAAGCACGGTTTTTGAAGAACCCATAAAGGTTTTTGCATTTTATGAGCCGGTTTACATTTTGACTACTCTATAGCACAGGGGCTCATAGCAGTCAAAATAATTAAGTAAATGAATAGCTTAAGCAATAAACAGCATAAGTCAGAAGATAAGTGGACCTAAGGAGGAAAATTATATTTCAATGTTTAAAAGCAAAGCAAAGAAAACCAAAGCAGTGAAATCAAAACCTTGAACACCTACACAAACAACTAAACTAGCCTAATAAATATGTTACAAAGGCTACATATAAGCAGTCCATTTCATACCTTTAAATGGGAGAAAAAATGACAAGTTCACCACTATTGTATTACCTTCAGCTACGTCTCCCCCAGACAATGGTATTATTTTCCGGTTGATAAAGAGATCTAATGTTGCAGATGTATCAACAAAGGGTACAAAACAACATATACATGTTTTTTTTTGTTTTTTGTTTTTGTTTTTTTAATGGGTAGAGTTTAGCATGGCGGCTGATTTAGGTGGTATGGGTTTTTGCAGCTGCTGATTTAGGAGTTGCGGTATTAGAAACAAGATTTATTATACCTTTGGATTTACGCAGGGTTAATGCAACTTTACTAGGGTGTGTGGTTAAAACTTTTAAAGAAAGATTAATATGCAACAAAGCTGTAAAACGTAATAAGATAGCTATCTCTGCCATAAGTAAGTTGAACAGTAGTAATGATATGGTACGACAATATGTGATAAAGAAATAAGTGATAGGGTATTTAATATGGTAGTTGCTGAGAAAAACAAATAGAAAGAGATGAAAAATTAAATCAAGAACAAAGTTGGCAACACAGAAAGCAAATATATGGAAGAGCTAAATTAGACTTTTTATAGGAGGGAAAGAAAATAAAGGAGAAGGAAATTGTTAGAGAAGTTTACAACAAATACGAATTCTATATTTAATACATGGTAAGTAACGAAATAAGTGTGAAGAACAACATGAACAATATAAACAACAGTAAAGGATACACACTGAATAGAAAAGCTTTAACTCTCGGCTGTATAAATGTATCCTATACAAATGAAAGATTATATTAGAATAGATGGAATTCCTAAGAAAGAAATTTATTTTTTCAAGTTGGATTGACAACATAAATGGTAATTTATCCATTTCGTTACAGAGAGTATAATATTGATGGTTATTAAAATATTTCCAATAAACTTAAGAATAACCTATTCTTATACACGCCCGACAAGAATAAAGCACAAAAGACTGTTTTAATTATATATCGATTTTTTTGCAACCTTGAAATATATATGAACAAAGTCAAAAAAGGTCAAACTACTAATAACAACGATGAAGAAAATATTGATACAGAGTACTTGAAAAACAATAACAAAGTTTTCATCACTCCGAGTGATAATTACACAAAGTTCATAAGCCACTATAACTCTAAGTTGTGAGGTCGGATTCAATAGCCAAAGATCAAACCAGACAGCTACTGAACCAGATACAGTTTCTGGATTTTTTAAACTTTAAAATTGTTACATTTTCCTAGATCAGATCAATAACACTACAAATTACTCTGCAATGTATTCTTTATGTATGTTACAGTCTATTACATTTATTTTCCTGGTGACTGTATTTCATACAAAGTTAACAGCCATTAGAAGCAGCAATAAAGTTGTATCAAACAGAAATTGAATATTAGCATTAAAAGTGAAGACCGAAAGGTAACAGATTTCTACGGTATTATTGTAACATGTTTGTTCGCTTTAAAGTAAATAACACAATGGAAGAGACTGGCGAAAACCAGATACTAACCAAATCAACAAGCACTCACTTAAACTTGAATATCCACTGTATCACAAAATTATGCAGTCCGGTAAAATCAACTGATGCAACTACTAGACAGTACAAAAGCATGTTGATACTCAAATACGTAAGAATAAAGAGAATAAGTAGAAAACAAAGTGTTATTGATTTGATTAGAGCATTAGCCAAGGAACTAATAAAATTGAAGCTGCAAAAACAGACTGAAGAAATCAAGCAAAACATCATTGATGCACATGACATGTTTAATGCTATAAAAAAATCTTCTAAACCGTAAGACACAGAGCAAGTGAGAAAGCAGATGAAAAACCTAACATTCAGTAATCTTGACAACGAATTGAACACAAAATATAAAACTCACAGATAGGTGCATTAGACAGTGACGTTGCAAAAATAAAGAAATATCGGGAAGAATACAATGATTTACAATTACAGTTAGAACAGTTAAATAAAGTCATAAACAAATAAAAACAACAAATCGATCAGGAGATTAGAAACCTGGTTAATGACCTTAAAGGATATGTATTAAAATTGGAAGTCTATAAAACTGCCTAACACTAATACTTTCTGACAGTTTCAAAAGAAGAATGATTTAATAGAAATAATCGAAAGACAGACAAGAACAAGAAAAAATAACAACGCAAATGAAAGTATAATCAGAACTTTATTTATCATTTATTATCAATGTTTTAAACTACAAAATCGAAATTTCGAAAGAGCAGGCTTTAACAACTCTCATTTTTTCAAGGTTTCTAGGTCTAAGTTCTTGGCATACAGTTTCTGGGATTTATTTATGTAGTCTTTTCCCCCGTGTATACGTTTTTATTGGGGGTGTAGATTTCTATGGCTGGGTATTTTCCGTCATAACCCAAAGTTAAAAAGAACGTTTTGGGGGAAGTAAAGCATTGTGTACAAACAATGAATAGTGGATGGAGTTTACCTTTGCCGATGCTACTCTCGCTCCTTCGGAACAAGTATGTGCAATGTTGGAACGTTCCAAATACAATTTTAATGAAAGCACACAGCAAGCTTTACTTTCCTTTGCATAAATTTGCATAAATTTGTTAATCCTAACTTCTATTACTAGTGCAATTAGCTGTTGCCAAACTGATTCAAAAAAATATCTCCCCTTATATACAGCTGCTTTATCCATACAAACATGAAAGTCTTTTTGAGGAGTGCTCGTTTGCGAAACCATCCGACGCATAGACTGAACTTTTTCTACATTTATCTAAAATCTTTGGTCTAAATTTCGAATGAAAGGCAAATTTTGAAAATAGGAGCTATATTTTAAATGATATATTAGTGAAAGTAGCTCCGTTGGTCAAACAGAAGCTACCGGTAATGAAAATGACTCAAGATCGACCGTTTTAAACGGTTTGACAAAGACGACCAATCAAGGGCGATAGACCTAAACTCCTAGCAACAGACTAACAACGATTAATGTGAAAATGACCTCAACTGTAAAAACCCTGTACATATGAAAATAATCTGTCACGTTTGTAAAAAAAAAAAAAGAAAGTGTAAAAAAAATGTTTAATTCCTACAAACAGAAAAAACATTTGTTGATTTTTGTAAAAGAAAAATAATTTACCATATTTTTGAAAAGAATGTTAAAACTGTAAAGACAAGAAAGTCGCATAAGGTCAGTGCTTTATCCTCTTAGGTCTATTAAGTCCCCATATATCTGATAAGAATTTGACTACATGTTTGAAAATCAACTACAAATGTATAAACTGTTGGTAACCTATGTTAAAAAATAATTTACTATATATGTGAAAAGAAATGTTGTAAAAATAGTTTAGAAAATGGACTTTCTTCACATTTTTAATTCGCTATCCTCCAAAGTCTCCTACGTTTCCCATATGTGTGAAAAGAATTTAATAAAACTTTTAACAATCAGCCTACAAAGGTCAAAGTCTTCTATTTATCTGCAAAATGTAGGTACACACAAATGCAAACAATGTTCCTTACAGATGTGATAAAATTACCTATGTGACAAGATAATACGTTAATGGTGAAAAGAGGGTCTGCAACTAAATTAGTTAATTATCATCGGATGTCCAATCATTTTCTTATACTCATCATTTATTTTAGATATTCTCAATTTCTTTATCAAATCAACATAGGAACCTATGTTTCATGTATTTAACATAGCCTTTTCACATTTGTTGTTGATTGTTATATATGACAAACTTCTTTTCACATATACATACTATTTACATTTGAAGGAATTTTCACGTAGCACGGTGCTATAAACGATAACCTACCTTTAATTATTCATTTATCTCATTTAATTTACCTTTAATTATTCATTTATCTCATTTAATTTACCTTTAATTATTCATTTATCTCATTTAATTTACCTTTAATTATTCATTTATCTCATATCATTTATCTACGATATTCTCTTCATGCTTGTATTTGTAGCTGTAATTTTGTGGCTTACATAACTAATTACCAGCTATACTTTTAATATTGAGGAATAAGTATTGCCGAGGGCTATGTGAGCAATGTACCTTGCCCAGGGACACAATACAACAGTGGACCTGTACTGACCTGCAAGCTCGGCGCCCTAACTTTGTTGCCAAAGCGGTTGCCCATATTATACGAGAGTCACACAAACGTCAAGATTGTTCAAACGCTATTTTGTTGTCATATACAACAATTCTCTATTCATAGTTGCATGTTCAATTGGAAAATATAGTCCGAGTTTAAGTTTGAAGCTGGCCACCAGCGCAAGTATGTCGAAGAAGCGAGGGCGGAAAGGGCGGGTACTGTTGTCCAAAATATTTTTGTCACAATATTTACTCATTGCAACTATTCAAAATGCACCAGAAAGCATCCCTTTTGGCTTTAATTTTCGAAATTTCTCGCGTGGAGATACTCCCACAGACCATCTTGGCAGTGACGATATTCCAGACCAGCATTCTCGGCGCTTCTTTAGCGCTGCCCCCACCAGAACACCCGAACAGCAAGATAAACATTAATATCATCCCCACCCAATATTCGAGCACAACACACAGACACCAATTATAAATAAACAATCCATTCGATGAATTGTGTATCAGAGACAAATCCATATAAAGTTCATATTAGAAGTTCTGATTTTGAGGTTGTTTTCTGGAATATAGCTTGCGCTATACAGTGATGTATAAAGTAGGAAGGGGTATCATGTAAATTACATTAACACCTTGTAAAGTAATTATATTCCATGAGCTTATAATCTTAGAAATTATTTCAAGTTACCAATTCTAGAGAGAATTAAAGATTATACGACAAATGTGCCGGGTTTTTTGCAGCTTTATTTAATATTGGTATATAGCGAATTTGTTATCTTGACTTATCTAATTTCCCTGTTGGCGTAAGTAACTAAGACAAATTGGACCACAATTATTGTGTTGACGAAAATGAATGACTACTGAGATACACGAGGCAGCAAGTAAAGTTAAATAACTACCATTTAAACTCCTGTATATACCCCAGCAGATATAATCCCTAAGAAGATAGACAGATGCTTAAGTTTTATTCAAATTGTAGGAATTTCAGATGTATTTTTTCTAATGATCAGAGTGTCGGAAAAATGTGTTACCGCGGTTCTCATTCGTATCATATCATATCATATCAGCTGTACCAGCCTTGCTTTAAGGGCTTATTTATTCTTCAGATTGAATATGAGAAAGACAGAGAACTCTTGCAGACAAATTGAGCTCTGTGGCCACCAGTGTGTTCTAAAAAATATTTCTAAAAATATTGATTGTATTTTAAAGCTCAAAATTCGATAAAGATTTACAATACTTCTACACAAACAAATCACACAAAATTAAAAAGGCCCTTATGAGATTGGATTCCGATCTATACAATGGAAAGATTCAAAAGTATAGTTACGATGAACAATTTCTAGGCACGACCTTCACTAAATAAAGAATATATATAAATGATGATGCAAAGGATATATAAGAATATGACAACATTTTTAACAATAAGCAACAAATGTCAAAGTAGTCTTTGAATCTGTAATATCTAGGTAACAACAAGTGCAAAAAAACCTGTTTCCTTTACAAAATGTGATAAAAGTTAGCTTATGAGACAAGATAATATTATAATGGTGAAAAGCGGGTCTGGCAACTAAATGAGTTAAATTATCATCAGATGTAAAATCATTTTCTTATACTCATCATTTTCTTTTAGATATTTCTCAATTTATTGATCAAATCAACATAGGAACATATGTTTCTCATGGTAGTCAACGAGAAGGAGCTTTTTCACATTTGTTGTCGATTGTTATATGTCAAACTTCTTGCACATATACATCATTTTTACATTTGAAGAAATTTTCACGTCGCTCGCGCACTCAAACCATAAGTAGCCTTTACTTGTTCATTTATCTTATTCGGATCTATTATCGTTACATCTACGATATTCTCTCCATACTTGTATTTGTAGCTGTAGTGTTTTGTGATGTTGTACAAATAGCTTAACACAAAAGCACGCCAGAAATGTGAGGCGTGGTGAACAGGTCAATCAGTGTTTCCTTACCTAAAAATGTTAACTATTCAAGAAACTTTGAGGCAAGAGTGCATTCAACAAGGTTACATACTCAATAACAGACTTGGGATAATCTCTGAAACCAAAAGTAAAACACTTGGGAGGTATACTTTCACCAAGGACTCTGAGATCACATGATCAAAAATGTACTTGCCGACTCATTTGTATCAAAAGTATCCAGAAAACAGAAACGTGTACTGGAAAGACAGGGATATATGATACAGGACTCATCTTGAGGTACAGAACCCAGCCTGGCAACAGGAAGTCAGACTACTGCAAAAGGCGCTAGCTGGACAGGCCATTCCAAGAGGGCGATCACTCCTACGCACAGGTTTACCAGGAGCCAGGACACTGCAGACAGAAAAGATGATCTTAGTCCATTGTACACCAAGGACCAGTGCCCCAAGAAGACAGCAAATGAAAACACATAATACAGAAAGGAAAACTGTCGTGGGGTAAATCCGTAGGTAACACAGCGCATGTTATCTGCAGTTGTGTTACCTGCTACCAGCCTGATGAGACCTATGGAGAGGTCGAAACAGATTTCTCAGAATATCAAGACATAAATAAAGAAATAAACAAACATACAATTTTAACATATTCCTAAAATAACATGAACTGACTGACTGTCTAGATTGAATGAATGAATTAATGAATGAATGAATGTAGCTTTGAATGAATGAATGAAATAGTATATGTATGATTTAGATTAAGCTGTCATACCAGCATAGTCAAATAACATAAAGACCAGTTTTTCTTTCTTTCTTCTATCCTCCTTACTCAAACAAACAATCGTCAGATGCATAAATTCTATTCATCAAGCAGAATCAACCAATAACTAATCCATTTTATCCACGCAACCAGCAAGCCAGCCATGTCCATAGCTAATGTACATTTCTTTATGGATGTAGGTGGGGTGGATGTGCAGGATATATCATTTATACCTGTAATTATTCCATTATTCCACAATTTCAACTGTAGCATGCAGTTGGAAATTCACCACGTCCAAAACAATTCCCATATCCTATGCAGTACTGCCTATTTGTTGTTTGATATGATGGGATTCCAGGCTGAGGTGAATCCACAATCACACACAAACTATGGTGGCATAAATGTGATGCATCTAACTCTTTTGGAATGTTTACCAGCTTCTCATCTTTATCATGAATGCCAGTCTATGGGACATATTTCTTTTTCCAAATGTTAGTCTCATGGTCCCTATATGACAATAGCCATATAACCTATTTGATGTTACATGGCCTGTCCAGAGTATGCAAGTACTGATAGGTGCTGGCACAGAATTGAACAAGATTTTCTCTGACAGAATTTCAAAAATACTCCACCTTTGCAACTTGTATAAGAAGTAGAAATACATACATGGGGATAATAATGAGTGATCAACCCTCCAATAGGGCTCTATACATGGGCATTTTTTTACCAAATTTTAAAATTTTAATTTATTATTTTAGAAATAATTTAAATTTTTAAAAACATGAACATTTTTTTATTTTTAATTTCATAGTTCTATTTTTAAGTCAATATACACAAAATGGTCCAACTTTCATGCATCTTCCGTTGAATAATAAACTCAGGATAACAATTTAAACTTTTTTATAACCTTCCTTACTGACAGGCCTCAGACCACAAATGATGTTCCCTATATAGTCTCTACATTTGTTGATAGGAATCAGGTCACAATTAATATTTCCGGTTCAGTACCCACGAATGTAGTCCCAGTCTATTTATTTAGATCATTTTTCCTCCAATTTTGGTGGTGATGTATGCATTAGATTTAGGCATCCTTAGGATTGATTTAAAGGAAATTGGTTATTGTTTAGAATATGAGCATTATATTGTGGCTGTCTGTGTGTATTTTGGCAACAGTAAACAGTGAGTAATGAGGCATTGGTGCTGATCCGGAAGTGAAAGCTGTGACTCATTGCACGATGCTTTGTTACAGTCCTTCCTCTCAGAGGAATGCCGGTTAACCTGTGACAAGAACTTCAGCGTGAGTTCATCTTTGAAGATACTTTACAGTAACATATGATTTATTAGGATTTGGACACAGTGGAAAGTTCAGTACTGAAAAACAAACCTTAAGATTATGTAGGAAAATTAATTGTGGTCTGAGGCCAAATGACAGACAAAAATGACTGATAGAGAAATACTGAATTCCGAGAAGGGAATGAACGACATGGGAATAACAGATGGAATGATGAAAATGACTGAGACGTAAATAAGCGAGACGAAAATGGCATACACACAGTAACGACAGTGAGAAATGAAATGACTGAGATGCACGCAAATGATTGAGACGGAAGCGCAATTTGAAATAGTCAAAACTGAATTCAACTGGGTTTGTACAAACTAAATATCGTCTAAATCACCGAAAATGGATTTGGAGTTTAGCCCATCACCGGAATGAATCGCCAGGACCCTCTGTGGCTGTACAAGCCATCTATATCTGATTAAATAAAACCAGTATTGATAAAAATTTTTATGTAAAATTATTCTTTTGAATTTTTTAACCAACCTTCTGCATTTTCAGGCAAACACTTTCGTATCATTTCAATCAAAGTGAATGGTTTGGCTCGTGTTAATCCCGAACTATGAATTTTGAACCCAAATAGCTTTCTAATTTTGACTAACTTCATCCAAAAGCATGCTGGGATGAAGGCAGAGCCTCTTTTGCAAGGGGGAAGTACAATAGGGACAACCCATGTTACTCAACGGTTACTAAGGGAAGTATCCAAAACTGACCAAAACAAAAGTATACATACCAGCACAAACGATTAATTCATCTAAAAAATAGAAGTGCATGAGGGGTTCACTGTAATCAACAGTCGTCCAAGTGACCGGGACCAAGATTGCACAGGAGTAACATTAGCAAAGCTCTTCACTTAGAATGGAAAGACATACAATAGTGTTTGCATGGAGATGTGGGAGGTTGGTTTAACATTTTTAAATATTTGCAAGAAATGAATCGATTTCATGCACACAAAAAGACAGCATTATTGAACTTTTATTTCGCCACAACCGCCAAAGGGTACCAGAGAAAACTACAGACATGGGGCCCGTTAGTCAATACTGGACACTCTTTGAGAAATGAGTATCCAGTAGAGTCCAGCTCTTGCCAACGAGGAGGCCGCCCCACTTGAAGAGCCACACGTGATGAAGGCTTACCGCTATTATTTTAATCATGGACAAATTATAGTGTGCTGCAATTGGCACATTTAGATGTCTGCCCAATGTTTAATAATCTCCTATTTAGATAATATATTTGCTCGCATAAACCATTCTTTTCATTTTGTTGTGACCTTGATGTTTGCCCTTTTTACCCAAGAGTTCATAACCGCCTTTCTTACCAGAACTGCAAAGCCATCCACAAAGTTTGGTCCAGGTCTGTGGTGCATAACTAGTTATTGTGCGGAAACGATTTTTCTTCCTTCAGTCAATGACCTTGACTTTGATGTTTTAACCCTAAAATTAATAGCTTTCTTCCCTACCCCAAGTGCAAGCCATCCACCAGTGACATTGATCTTTCACCTTTTGACTCCAAAAATGAATTGCATTCTTACTTATATCAAGTGCAATCCACAAAGTTTAGTAACTGAAGATGATACAGAATCTGAGTTATAGTGCAGGAGCCATTTACTTTTATCAGTCACTGTGAAATTGACCTTTGAGCTTCTATCTACCTAAGAAATATACATTTTTTAACTATACAAAATATGCAATCATCAGGGCAAATAAATAGAAGGAGGAAATATGTATTAACAA